>JAEQBH010007860.1:0-155853 GCA_016808115.1 Tetrastigma voinierianum | reverse complement strand
GGGTCCTTCATCTTTTGGTAGACTCTTTCAATCACGCACCATGTTTCTAATTAAACTCACTATTCCTTCCTCAACAATCTTCTTCTTTTTGCTTAATATATCTTTCAAAAATTTGACATAATTTAGCATTTGAGTGATTGCCTCTGCAAAGGGGATATTAGTTTCTATCTTCTTGAATATTTCCAAGAATTTAGAAAATTGTTCCTCCCTCTTTGCCTTTTGAAGTCTTTGTGGGAATGGAACTGTAGATGTGTAAGATTGAATCTTTTCCTTCTATTTTTGCTCACAAGTTATCTAGGTTGTTCACACTTGTTTCTCGCCGCAGATGCTTTGAATTCGTCTTCTTCCGTCTTCCTTCCAATTTCCTTCTCTTCGGGTCGCTTTTTCTTCTTTCTACTGCTGCTCATTTCCCTGCCACTCCTTAGCTGAATTGCCATACAGTATTTTGGATTTTTCTAGGTGTCACTAGGGAAAGCATTCTTGGTCTCTTTCTGCAAGGTCAAAGCCAACTGCCCAACCTGTGTTTCCAAATTCTTTAGTGAAGCACTTGTGTTTGTCTGAAAAATCTGAGTGTTGGATTTAAAGCTTCCAACTCAGAAGTTTCCTCTGCCTACGGAGGTTTAGGCAAATTTTCTATCCCCCATGAATCTGCAAAGATCACTTCTCAAAGGGTTGTGTCCTCTTCTTCTTGACCTTTGATATTCATTTCTATTTTCTCCTTTGTCGTACCGCTGGAACCTTGGTGGTTGATACCGCTAATGAGATTCCGCCATGTCTTCAAATTGATGTTCCTCCTCCATATGAGAAGTTCCTAAGTATTCATTAGTGCTACTAGTACGTAGGCAAGTTGGGCTAGGCTTGAAATGATAAATTCTTCTTTTGTTCATTCATGTACTGGGCCTCCTAACTTGATAGGGATCTTCTTCGCCTGGTCCTCTTTAGCACTTCTTCATCCCATCTCTTTCCACCCGCTCCACTCATGAGTAGAGTGCAATTTCTTTTCTCATGTTTATCTAACTCGTGCATTATAGCATCAAGTTTGGGTTTCCCATGGCAATCATCTAGATTTAGCTCAATGACCCCACTCCCTCTGTTCCGTTGTTGCTCCCCTGAAGATCTCGTAGGAGCTTCATGTTGCATTTGGCTGTCTACTATCAAACTGCCTCCTCGCACTTTTCTCGAATGCCCCACAAAGAAGAAGCATCTATGATACTGATGAGTGCTTAAAACACTCATATTATACCCAAGGCCGGTTTTTCATTTCACGTTATTTTATAGTAATTTCATAGTTTTGTGGCAAGACTCCCGACCAGGTTTCATGTGGATGCAGTGCATTGAGCAAAAAAGGCAAAATTGATTAAGCACTTGGAGCATAGCGGAGGGCTATGCATGAAGAGTAGTCCGAACGCCGCTGACGCTCCAACGCCACGACGCTCCCACGCCAGCGATCGCCCCAACGCCGCCACGTCGGGTCAATCACGCGCAAGTCAACAAGCTATGATTACACGCCTCAACGTCGCAACGTCTCAACGCCGCGACGTTGCAACGCCGTGATGTCAAGGCGAAGTTATGCTTTCGCGATTAAAAGCAAATGAGCGAGAATTGGGGTATTGGGTGGCTGATCGACGTATATACTAATTCTGAGCAGAGGACACCGAATTTCGACGGCGCCCTTGATCCGTATTGCTCATTTTTGATAATAGAATGATAAGCTTTTGAGATTAAACATTTTCATATTTCTATTCCACAAGATAACTGGTAGATTCAGATCAGGTGTGTTGAACCCTCACATGACTATGGATTAAAGTTCGCCTTTATGTTATTCATCGGGTTTATAAAATTGTCAGTTTCCTTTCGCTTACATCTATAATTAAATCTATAGTATACTTACTGCCCGCCAACATTAAAGATAACTATACCGGAACTGAGATTTGAGACGAGGATATCTAGATCCGAGAAGGAAATTTTCAAATTTTTGATTCGGGAAATAGAGATATTCGGATCTCAAGGTGGCACTCTGAGGTTAGAACACTCAAGCATTTGTGAATACTTAGTCAGATGTAGATATACTCAACTCTATTCATGAGAGATAGGCTGATATACCTCGAGAGAGATATCTCAGAATTAAGATCAATTTTGCCATCAACAATATATAAATACATTGAATAATAATAATCTTAGAAATAATCCATTGAAAGTGACAGGGGGAGACATAACCCTGGGCTTCCAATACCAAGAATTCATTAGAATCAATATTTAGTCGAATTTCAATGATACTCAATTCCTTTCTTAAAATAAGTTTATTCCAGATATTATCTAAAAAGTAAAACCTAGCTCTACCACACCTGTCCCCGTGGATCTATGATCCGCACTGCTATACATCTTCTTATTACTTGGGGCGACGCTGCAGACTTTGCGCACATAGGCTGTGACATTTATACAAATCGCGCTTAGCCTTTGGCTGCTTCGCACGCTGTCGGGGATGTGTTTAGATTGATAGCAGAGAATAAAGCCAATCGGATACACCAAATTTTTGTTTTTTTTATTCATATTACAAGTGCTGGTAATTTGGTATCAGAGTGTCGTGTGTGATTGCAAGCTAGTTTCAAAGTGAGTACATGCGACGACGAGACCAGATCAACCAACACTTGTTTGATCCCGAGTCAAAGAACTTACACGTATCACGCCGAGAACGTAGAACTAAACAGATCATAAATTTAGCAAACATGGGTGATAATGAAGAGCAGGATCTGAGTATTGAGCACAACGAGCCCCAGAGAGGCCGAAATGGTAATCATGGAAGGAATCAAGCACCCAGGCCATTTATACAGCCAGATGATCCATACATGTTGCTAGAAGAGTTTGCACTCCCGCCCCTACGCTTGTTCGTACGCCTATCGATCGACCACCCATTCGTGCAAACAACTTCGAATCAAGTCGGCAGAACATTGGCGTATGTCGGCAGAATATATTGTTTCATGGACTACCCCATGAGAACCCGAATATGCATCCGACCAACTCCCTGAAGTCCGCGATACGACCGGGCACAACTGAAAGTTACCGAAGAGGCACTCAAAGTTGAGGCTTTTCCACCTCACTAGCGACGAGCCAAGTATCACACTAGTCACCCACCGTGATTCCATTACATCGCGGAAACGACTTTAGTGCAAAAATTCTCGACCGCCTCTTCCCTTAATTCAAAAAATTGCACAACTCATAAAGAGATCAATACTTTCGGGCAACTAGAGGGGGGAGACCCGGCAGAGGCACGGGACGATTTCACGACTACTAAGAAAGTGCCCGCGATCACAGACAACTGTGATGGATGTCCATACTTTCTATAACGGGTCGAGGAACTACTAGAACAAAGGATCGATGCCTTGGTCGAGGAGCACTAATGAAGAAAACCACTGACTGCCTATGATTCCGGAAGATGTCGCAACCAATACAAACCAAAGGGTCTAGGAGAGAAAACTACACCAAGAAAGCCACGGGTGGGCATGAGAGCACGAGGTTCTCAATAACTGGTTAATCATGTTGCACACCGACTGGGCAGCTTGACTGGCAGCAAGTGTACAAAGAAATGCCATACGCATCAACCCATGGGAGTCGTGTGAATTTCCGTGGAGGACAAAGACAATATACGTAATGTCACAGAAATCAAACTCCAGAGCAGCCCAAGATGTGTCAAGGTTCAATCGTAATCAATCACAAAGAAGCAAAGGATGCGATGGGGGAAACAATTATCAGAGTCAAAATCAAGGCCAAGGGTGGCGAAAAACCAATCGTAATAATAATAGTCAAGGGTATGGACGAGGAATAACTGCATCAATACGCCACCGAACCGGCTAGCTGGAACCACCTCCGAGAAAAAGGACTTAGAATAAGCTTCGCGACGATGTGTTAACCTCCCACTCCTCGCTTCATGAATGAAACCAAGGCGAATATGCGCTAGTGCCACAGAAACCCACAATCAAGTTATACCTGAGGAATTCTCGAGGTACAAATGGGTCAATCGGCGAACTTATCGGGACAGAAGGCAACCGGTTCTTTATCAAGCAATTCAGAGGTAAACCCTGTGAGGAGTATGGAAAGAAGTACCAGAAGGCTATCACTCTAAGGAGTGGAAAAGAGTTGGAAATCCCGGAGTCGAAGCTAGTGGTAAGAGAACTGAAAATTAAGGAGCAAGACTCAAGCATTCCGAAGGACCAGATGAAAAATGAGCAATCTCAAGTTACGAGCAAACAAGGATAATAAAAGGAAGAAAACCGAGCAACAGATTAAAAACATTTAACCTCGTCATACCAATCCCGTATCCCCGCAGGTTGAAGAAAGGTGTTGAGAAGCGCTTTTGTAAAGTTTCTGACATCAAGAGTTTCGACATTAATATAATTCTTTTCGAGGCACCGGGAAAACATGCCTAGCTACGTGAAATCTATGAAAAGATCTCGCGAGTAAGAAGGAAGTCGGAGGAACACTGACCATCGCCTTTAACCGAGGAATGCAAGGTCATCCCGAAAAGAAGCTTCCCCCAAAACTTCAAGATCCCGGTAACTTGCTATACCGTTTCATGCGGAACTGCATCCGGAAAGCCCTGCGGTGACTCGGGAGCCGCATCACCCCGACGCCATCATGTTTAAAAGACTAAAGTCGGGGGAACCAAAATCGACTACAATCGCCTTGCAACTTGCGCATGTGTCATACCAACATCCTCGGGTATAATCGAAAACAAAACCCAGTAAAGTTGGTAAATTCGCCCTTCCAAATGGGACTTCGCCATTCGACATGGAGGAAGACGACTGCTCCTCGTCATACTGGGCAGACCCTTCCCGTCACGGAAAAGCTCAAATCAATGTGCAAGAAGGTGGAGCTTAAATTGAGAGTCCAAGGAGACGACCACTTTCCATGCACTCCAAACTTTATGAAGCATCCAGATAATGACCCAAAGGAAGATATCTCTGGACCTCACATACGTAGATGTCGGCGAGATGAAAAACTCCAGGATAAGCTTGAGACCGCACAAAAGACACCGGTAGCGGAAAAATACAAATGTAAGAATATTTCATCCACCTGTGCATGGGGTGTGACCATTGTAGAGGGGATGCGAAAGCATTTCTCGCCTCTAAGCATGTAGCACACAGATTCAGGCTGCCGAGCTAATCGACATTAAACATAGCGCTTCTTGGGAGGCAACCCAAGTTCATTTTCATGCAATTTTACTTTTCAGGTCTCGATTTTGGCTATTTTCATGGTTAGGTTGGTTTGTCAGGTCGTCCTCGTATTCTGGAATCAAGTCTCAGGGCTGAAAGTTTACTTCTTCGTGGATCATGAGAACAGTGCACTGGAGAGGATCTCGTTTTATGTCACGCACCTGAGAAAAAGTCCGAGGAGTCCCACCGCATGAGGGGAGTTCCTTTGGCCCAAACCTTTGTTGAATTTTTTATGCATTTCAAGCTCGAACGCCGCGACGCTAGAAACGCCGCTGACATCAAGTTTACCTCTCTCCTCAAACGCCAGCGACGCGGAGATCCCAACGTCGCGGACGCTGGATTTTGACGTTTGGGAACGTCGCGACGCTGATCTCCAACGCCGCGACCCTTTGATTTGAAAAATTATCCTCCGTAACGCCGCGACGTTGATTTCCAACGCCGCGACGCGAAATTTATATTCTCCGAACGCCGCCACGTGAGGTAATCAACGCCGACGCGGAATTTTTTATGAGTCACCAAACGGCCCGGACAAGGATATCCAACGCCGCGACGCCGCTTAGTGCCACTGTAACGCCGTTGACGTTAATTCCGAACGTCGCTGACGCTCAGTTTCACCAGAACGTCAGCGACGCCGTTCCTCAACGTCACGACGCTGTCCTCGTTTGGTGGCCAAGAATAGTTCATTTTGTCTTCACCGGCACACCACTACCTGAACCCTAGCACCCATCCGCCCTTCTGTTCCTTACCGGAGCTCCCTCTCACGCCGGTCGGAGGCTCCTCCATTGCCCTCCGACCTTCTCTGTGCAACTCATCACACACTAGTTTCTTGTCACGCGGGCATCTCCTACCAGGCTAATCAGACTTCGCCTCCGCTCCTAGTGTCGCTCTTCTTAGAGCAATACTGCATTCACAACTATTCAGGGGTCTTTGTGTCTAAGCTGAGGGTAATAGTAGGCCCATTTTTAGGAAGTTCTGGAGTCACCTTTGTGGTCGCTTTGTACACTTAGTAGTTTTGGGAAGGCACACTAGGTGTTTGTTTTTTTGTCTAGGTCAAAATGGTGACCACCTCAAGGCCACCACCACTTGAATTTTAGGGTCTAATGTTTGGTAAAAGGCAGAACCTGCTTACTGCTTTAGCTCCAGCCCAAATGAGGACCCGACCCCAATTCTTACGACATGCTCTGTTTGTGAATGAGGGTGTCGATCCATTGTCTTCTAAGCACTCACCGCAAGAACCGATCGTTCATCAAGCGGAGGCGGGTTTCACCAATTCTCGATGACTTTTCCGCAAGACCATCATGCAGCGATGCATTTAGCCTCAGGCGAATTCTAAGCCAACCTCGCCTCCCACGTCCCGAAAAAGTCCGAAGCGCGGCGTGATATCGACTTCAGTGCTGAGTCGATCAATAGTTACAGCCTAGAGCATAGTCCTTCCGCTCGACGGCTTCCACGAGCACTCGACCACCCCGATGTTATACGAGTATCACTCAATGACCGAGGCGAGTGGAAAGTCAATAGTGCGCCATGTACCCACTTCAAGGCATTTGGCCTTCATACCTATATCCGGGCACTCATCGCCGCCGTCTTATCTACCGACGAACGTGTGTGAAGTGACGTACCCAAGCTGCTCGCTTCAACTACACCATCATACAGATATCCCTTTGATGTCATGTGCTTATGAGGATGCCATCCTCCATAATCGGACGAAAATGAATTTGGGGCACCCCCTTCCTTATCTTTGGCTTGTGCAACGAGCCTAGGGTGCCCTCGACGACTATGAGGCCCGGCTCCACCCTTACAAAGGCTACATATCCGGCTACAGGACACACCGAAAGTGTCCCGCACCGATGTGGGTCTATGATTCTAGCCATGAGTCCTCCGACGAGGACGAGCTGCACGACTATCAGGCTCGATATGGATTCCTGGGTGATCCCCAGAGAGACATCACAATCCTCACCCCATCTGACTCCCACCACCATTACAAAGAACGGCCAGCCTCCTCCAAATTCCTCACCCGATCCCGAGGACCCTGCTCTCTCACTGAGCGCCATTACTGGGAGGAGACTCCAGGAGCACCGAAATCCTCATCACCCAGATATGGAGGCCCCGTGCTGATATGTGACTAGCCGCCAACCAAAGCACTATTCTTCAAGAAGAAGAAACCTCAGAGGGCTCGATCGCACAACCGTCATTTCTTCACCCACCCACCTCACCACTCCCAATTTCCACCGCCGTGATCACTGTGTGAGTTCCCTTCACCCTCATCGCTTATTTATTGCCGGGGACACCGGGTATTTTGTTTTGGGGTAAAGTGTGATCGAGTTTCTATTTAGTTATGTTTCGGGTTTTAGTATCAGGTGTATTTGTTCATCCAAAGATATTAGTCGTGTTTCATTTCAAATTAGTCTCCGTTTTTAGTATTCGCTTTTTGTTTCATTCTTTATATGTAGTAGTCGTATGTGAATAGTTGTGTATGTGTGCCATGTTGAAAGCTGAGATCACTTTGGACTAAATTCACTATTGACATGGAAGATCGATTACATACAATGTTTGATACTCCCTGTAGAATTAGGTTGAATAGTGGGGATATTAGTGAACCACCGTATTCAAGAAACCATTCTCATTTTTTACGCTTATTTTATAGTAATTTCATAGTTTTTGTGGCAAGACTCCCGAATTGGTGTTCGTGTGGATGGTGTGCATCGAGCAAAAAAGGCAAATTACTTAAGCAATTTATATAAGGAGGCTATGCATAAAGAGGTCCGAACGTCGCGACACGCTCCCATCGTTGCGTGACATCCCAACGCCGCGACGCTCGGGTCAATCACCATGCAAGTCAACAAGCCGCGCAACGCCTCACCGCCGCGATAATACCAACGCCGCGACGCTGCAACGTCGCGACGTCATATGAAGCTATGCTATGCTTTCAAAGATTAAAAGAAAATGCAGGCGGAGATTTTGGGGTATCAGGCGACTGACGAGCACGGAATTCTAGAGCAAAGAAAGGACATCGACTCAAGAAGTGCCCTTGATCCGTATTGTTTCCGATTCGGGATGTACTAGAATGATGTTTTGAGATTAAACATTTCATATTTCTATTCAAGATGTTCTAGATCTATATCTAGGTGTATGAACCCCGTCACATGACTATGGATTAACGTCGCCTTTTATGTTATTCATTGGTTTATAAAATTGTTGCTTCGCTTTATATCTATAATTAAATTATATGATGATGTCCGCCAACATTAGCATAACTATACTGGAACCGAGATCTATACAGATATCTAGGATCTCATTGAGCAGAGCAAATTCCTTCGCCTGATTCGGGAAATAGAGATATTCCGATCCGACAAGGGCAATTTCGAGGTTAGAACACTCAAGCATTTCCTCGTAATACCAGTCGATGTAGATACTCAACTCTATTCACGAGATAGACCTGATATACCTCGAGAGAGGATATCTCGTAATTAAGATCACTCATCAACAATATATAAATACATTGAATACCTTAGAAATAATCCACAGTGGCCAGGGGAGACATAACCCTAGTCTCCAATACCGCATCCATTAGAGCTTAATAATCCTAGGCCGAAATTAACATACTCCAATTCTCTTTAAAATAAGTTTATTCAAGATATTGCACTAAGAAGCAAAACCTTCAGAATAACACACCCGGTCCTCGTGATCGATATCCGCACCGCTATATTACACTATATTACTCTTGCACGCACTTGGAGCACATAGGCGACATTTTACTACACCGTGCTTTAGCTCTGGGCGATACCTCAGCGTATCATTCGTAGAGTGGTAAACAATATCCATTTGTGTCTTTAGATCTATGCCATGCATAGACACTTCAGCAACCTTTGTACCTTTCCCACAAAAAAGCGCATACAAGATTTCATCCTCCCCTTGTTGGAACACTATGATTTCTCTTCTTCTTTCAGATGTGAGGGATGGAGGAAAAATATGCCTAGGTAAGCTTCCACCAGCTCTTCCCATGTATAAACTGAACCATATGGTAATGATTCATACCATGTAGCTACAATGTCTCTTAAGGAAAAGGGGAAGAGGTGTAGCTTTATTACCTCTAGTCTCACACCGTTCAGCTTAACTGTGTTTGCCATCCTGAGGAATATTCCAAGGTGCTCATTAGGATCTTCAGCTGATGGCTGGTGAAATTGATTCACAACTACGGTGATCAAGTACTGGTTTCAAATTTCAAAGTTGTAGCCTCTACAAAGAAGTTGTCTAACCGCTGAGTATTCTCGCTTGATGATAGCGCCTCCCGTAAATCCTCCATTGTATCTTGCATTGAAGGCCTTTCTGCTGTTGTTTCTTGTTCAACTGTCTGATCAATTCTTTCATCTGCCATGGTTGCTTTTTCTGCTCTGCTGACTTTCCTTAAGCTCCTCAATGTTCTTTCCAATTCAGTATCTACAGGACACAAATCTGATTCTGGCTTCCTGTGCATTAATTAACCTCCTGAAATGGAGACATATTGAGATTAATTGGAAACATTGGTATCAAAAAATCATATATCCTTTAAGCTCTCTCTAAAAGATCAATAGCTTATGCAGCCATTGTTGTCAAAACTGTTTTTGTGCATTTCTTTTAGAAAATAAAGAAAAATGTCCAAATTAGCATTTATCTCTTTTGTCAGAATATTGATTTATTCAAATCCTTTCAATCCCCGGCAACGGCCCCATAAAACTTGTTTGTCTGTGAAAATATAGACTAAACCTCTAAATTTAACACCTATACATGAGCCTTACAATTTTCCTATAGCTATGTCAAATTGGACTGTAGTTTCTTAAAAATGAATAAACCTGATTTTATGTTCTGGAATTATAAATGGGTTTAGTCTATGACATTGCAAGTGCACAGGTCATACAAGTAGTAAAAATGGATGTAAGTCCAGATATCATTCTCATAGAGATTGACAAGAATTATTAAAATCAACTACCTCAATTACTCAAGATCCATACTATTTGGACCTCCATGATATAGTTTATCAACTATAATTTAAAAGATAATTGTCCTAAAGAATGCATCTGCAACCAAGAAAATTAAAAATAAACGAATAAAATTATGTAAACTAGAATAAACTGGACTGAATAAGTTTTCTATAAAAATGAACACTAATAAGGAAATACTGTGAAACAGTCAATTTCTGCATTGTATCCCATTAAGACTCTATCTTGAATTTGGATCTAGATTTGTCAAAGATGCCTGATAATGCAGTTTGGATTTCTCCCTTAATTCACAAATTAAAGATCCCTGCTTCTCTCGAAGACATGGATTTAATCACATCGTATTATGATACCCTTATAAGATCTGTAATTTTCTTTTCAATACTTCATACCTATTTCTTAAGATTGCAGATTTCTTGCACCCCACGTCTGGATAAGTGCAAAACCTCTACAAATTGATTGGTGACTCCTCCTTTAAATCTGATAGATTTTCCCTTTCCTTGATTAGATCTCAGCTAACACAGGATCAAGATCTTTCCACCAAATTAAGGTGAAATCTATGATTATTTAAAATGATAAATAATCCCCTTCAACTTCAACTAAGGAGCGAATGGAAATTTATCAAGGAACTCTCAGAACCCACACCACAAATCGAATGTTCTAAGCTCTTAGGAATTTATCTCCGTGTCACCGTAGGGCCTCAGGAATCTCGGGGAAAGAGATACAATCCGTGGAAGGGTATTCAAAACTACTATTGGGAACAATCAAATTAAGAACACATCAATCAATTAAATCCCCTAAATTCTAGGTACTTCATTCTAATTTACGCGTAAAAGACTCAGAATTCAATACAAATTCAAACGAAGGGAAGTTACGCTTCTCAAAATTGCATTACAATGCATAAATGGAGCATTAATCAATTACACTCCATCGTAGTCGCAATGTATCGAGAAGAAACGACTCCAAAATCGCCTAGATTTCATTAAACTCAAATAAAGAAATTGTAAAGAAATTGAAACGTTACTTCTAGCTTCAACATTCTAACAGATCGTTGGTTCAGATCCAGAATTGAAAAGAAAAAGAAAAAGAAAAAGGCAAGAAAAGAAAAATCTATTCTAAAAATACACAGTGAGTATTCCTCGTCCTCCCAGACAATGGGTTTCAAAAAACGGAAGCTGCCTCTCTTTTTGCGCATAAGCCTATTTATAACCTTTTGAAATTGGGCCTGACTCCAAGGCTCCAAGTGTATTTTCCCTAAAATCAATGGCCCAACTCACTGTTTTAGGTCGCAACCTAAGAAGCTTGTCGCGACATCATTTATGCTCCGGACTGCCAAGCCCTGTCAGACCTTAGGAAACTGGTCCCAACCTTCTTTTCAAATTGTTCTTGCAATTGTTGAGTCGTAACCTGATGTTTTCTGTTGCGACTGGTTTCTGGCAGTTGCTTTGATTAGTGATCGTGACATGAATTCCTTGTCGCGACATCATTAACTCTTTTGTCTATTCATGTGTGTCGCAACTTAGAAATTCATGTTGTTTTCATTTACTTAGCAATTTTCCTGAGAATCATCAATTCAAATAAGGATTTGATTATTGTGTCGTGACCATGTTGGGCTTCCAAATGTGAAGTTGATGACTCTAGTTGCAACAACTTCTCTTGTTTCTAGCAAATGATGTCACGAATTCACAATTTCCCCAGTCGCGACCCGATCGCTTCTTCCTTAGTCATATGTGTCACGACAAAGTTTCTTTGTCGCAACACCATTTTTGTTGTAAGCCAATTTGGTCCCCGTCGCGACAACTTTCTCTGGTCTCCAAGTGTTTGTGTTGCGACCACACTTTCTTGTTGCGACCTGACTGTCTTTCCTTTTACTGGATTCTGTGTCGCGACCTCATTCTGTCGCAACACCACTCGCTTGCTCACCATTTTGATCCCTGGTCACATCTTCCCTTTCATGTTGTGACATCATGTCTAGTTTTCTGCCCTCATGCAAGTTGCGACTCCAATTACTGATTTGTTTGTTTTCTTGTCGCGACATGGAAATTAAGTTACGATAAGGTAGTTTCTTTTCTCAATTCCATTCCTATCGTGACCTCAAAAGCATGTCACGATCGTTCTTTCTTCCAATCTGTCAGTAACGGCCATTTTACTCACAAACGCTTCCCATCAATTCCGCTTTTCCGGGTCGCGACCTAGAAAGTGTGTCGCTACCGTAGTGATCCTTACTTTGTTCTTATCAGAATTTTCTCAAACTTAGTCACAACACGCTTTAAATCCATTCAGCCATTTTATGTCGTGACATGAAATCCTCGTCATGCACTCGATCGTGTCCTCACTTACATTTTTTGTCGCAACATCAAATTTCCCCGGTAGAGACCTTGCAAGTCCATCTAAGAGTCTTCTTGGTCGCGACATCAATTATCCGCTAAGTACCAACAATGTATTCTTTCCGTTGCTATGTAATTCAACCCGTCGTGACATGATCTTCCTTGAATCTCCTTTATCTTGGTCTCAAGAAATTTTCTCTTATCGCAGAACGGTTATTGCGTATTTACCACCCTCGGGTCGCGACCTGAGTTCTCTGTCGTGACTTCAAAATTACTATATTACTGAATTACTTGTCGCGACCTCAAGAGTCTATTACAACCCAGCTACTTGACCAGATATAGCTTATGTATACTTGTTGAAATTGTCATTTTTCCTCGTGATTAGCCTACAAAATAAAATTGCAAAATTTCCATATTCATGAATAAAAACAAGTAATTATATTGAAAAACATATCAGAAAAATGGATTAAAAATGAATGAGTTTTTGACTCATCAGTCTCCCCTCAATTTCTCACACCAACTCCTTATTCTCCTTTCGGTCCATCTAGGTCATTAAGTATGGTACTTTTATAAGGCAAAGGCTTCCTCGAATCCTATCGTCACCTCTCAATCCATACAATAGGACTACTTGGACTACGCTCGGATCGATCACTTCTTGGTCCATACGATCCTCACATAATGCTGAGATTATGCTACTCCTAATGTAATCCATCAAGTACTAGGCATTCCCAATTCCCTAAACTTCTTTGGTTAGGTTAATTAGTATTTCAATTAACTAATTCATACCTCAAGAGACTTGGGACCAAATTTTAGGGTGTAATCCAAGCGTCACCAAGGATGCCCTAGTATGGGGATCGAAGACCCAACTCTCATTATGGATTTATTAGTTAAAACCATAATAATCCTAAGAACTACACCAATTAACATCCACACAAGCATGAATTCACAAAACCATTCTAAAAGATATATAAATCAAACATCAATTTAAGCAATCAATCATAGAGAAAAGTTTAGCTACTTATTACAACCCACAAATCTATCAAAATCATGTCTATTACATCCATAATAATGAAAGAGATGAGAAGAGAGTGAGAGTTAGCGATACAAAACAAATATGAGATGAGAAATGCTCCAAACTCAACTCTAAGGTTGTAGGAGGTCCTCTTGTTGATGGATTCTTCCAATATTAAGCACCAAATCCAAAGTAAAATGAAAATCACAAACTCTAAAGTGATTCAAGAAGAAGAGAGGAGAAACCCTAAGGAGGGTGTTCTCCCTAAAAAATCGAACCCTAGAAATATCTACAAATATCTATTTATAAGCAATGAAAATGGGGCCAATGATGGGTTTAAAATTGTTGTTTGTCGGTAGCCCGCTATTCTTCGCCTCGCGAACTTGAGGGTTGCCTGATCAATGCTCCCTTCACCACGGCGAATATATGATTTTCATCTTGTTCTTGCTTGCTTTCACAGGCGGTTCTTCAAGAATGGCGAATCGCTCATCGAGGCGTAGCGATCCCTTGCAATTTACGACGAGCAACTCCGCTACAACTCAACAACTTTCCCTTCACTTTATTTCTTCAATCACTTTGCTTGATTTTCCTTATAATCCTACAAAAACATAAGCAAATGGGGATTAGAGCTTATATGATATTGGTGAGAATCTAGCATATATGTTGCATAAAACACATGAAAGTCATACTAAAATGCTAACAAGATTCACACCTATCAATATTCGTCTATAGTCAATCAACAATACATGATTGTTGGATACTCCTCACACTAATAACTGCTCCACCTAATGTAAAAACACATCTACAGGTGGATTTCCTCAATTCCGCATGTGACTGAAAGTCATAATCAATATATCCTATAGGGGCCAACTCATCACCATGATAAACTAGCATATAATCCCTCGTTCTTCTTAGGTACTTCAGTATATGCTTCACAACGGCCCAATGTTCCCTACCTAGATTAAACTGATACCTACTCACTATTCCAACTTAATAACATATATCTGGTCTTATACATAACATCACATACATAAGACTCCACAAATGCAATGGGGCTACATATGGCATCGTCTTCATGTATTCTTTCTTTAGTCAGTTTTTTAGACAATTGGTCTCAGAAAGATTGATCTCCATATCTAAAAAGCATAAATCATTTTTTGAAATCTTGTAATGTTGTAGCTTAGATAATATATTATCTATATAATTTTCATCGTTCTCATGTATTCTTTCTCTTTAGTTGTTCAGACAATGGTCTTGAGAAAGATTGATTCCATATCTAAAAGATGTAAATCATTTTTTGAAATCTCGTATGTCGTACTTAGATAATATAAGATCTATATAATTTTCGAGAAAGTTCAATAATCTTATTCTTTCTATCTTGTATTATCTTTATACCTAAAACATATTGTGCCTCTCCCAAATCATTCATTTGGAACCGAGTAGCTAATTGATCTTTACTCGATTAACATCTCAAATTAAGCTTCCAATCAACAAAATGTCGCCCACATATAAAATCAAGAAAACCATACTATATCATCTTGCATCTTTCTACATACACAAGGTTCCTCTCATTTTAATCAAAATCCAAAGATTTTACTACCTAATCAAAACGTTTGTTCCATGATTCGATGTCATTGAAGTCCATATATGGACTTATGCAACTTGCATACCATGTGTTCTTTACCTTGATTATGAAACCATCTAGTTGTATCATATAGATGTTCTCTTCAAGATAGCCTTTAAGGAAGGTTGTCTTGACATCCATTTTCCATATTTCATAATCATAATATGTTGCAATGGATAGAAGTATTATGATGGACTTGACCATGGCCATTAGCGAAAAAGTTTCTTCATAATCAAAACCTGATTTTTTACTATAACCTTTTGCCACCAGTTTGACTTTATACATCTCAACCTTTCCATATACTTCTCTCTTTCTCTTTTGCACCCATTTAGAACCAATGGGTTTAACCCCTTGGGGTAAATCCACAAGAGTCCAGACATTATTAGAATACATGGATTCTAATCCTTATTTCATATTCTCTTTCCAAAAATTGGAATCCTAATCATTTATTTCCTCTTCATAAGAACTCCGGGATCATCCTCATGTGACCGAGAATGTCAAAGATTATTTTCCATCAACATGTTTAACAAGTGGTCTAATGACCTCCTACCACGGCGAGGTATATTTGGTGTATCGATATCGTGCATCGTGGTCAGGTCAACATGTACAACATTATTCGTAACTCGGGGGTGTAACACCCCAAAATATACCCTAGTCGTTTTAAATATAATTAGGATATGTTATAAGTACATTTAGAATATTTCGCAAATTATTATTTTGCTAAGTGAGAAAATTTCGAAACCCGAAATTTGTACAAGATACAAGGGTAAAATTTGTAATTTTTCAAAATGGGATATAAACGTCATAAGATAAGAAGATTATAGGTTAAAGTGAAATATGCATAACTTGATTTGAAAATAGAGGAAAGATGGAGGACCAAAGTGCAATAAAAGGAAAAATTAAATATAAAAAGAGGATGAGACCAAAAATATCTCATTTTTGGTCTAAGAAGGGAGACCAAAACGTGAAGAAGAAAAGAGAAGAAGAGAAGAAGAAGAAGAAGAAGAAAGGTAAGGATTTCAAGTATGGAACTTGTTAAGTTTTGTATGGAATCATTAGTATGGTTTTGGGTATGGATTGCTATTGTTTTCTATGGATTCGGTTCTTGATCTAGTTCCTTGAGCTGTGGTTTGAGGTGTTAAAGAGTGAGTACTTGTTTGGGAGTATGGAATCCTCCCTTGGAGTATGAATTCTTGTTTATGATGCAGATATGTTTGGGTGTTGTGAAGTTAACCTAACTTGTAACACCTCAAATTATACCTCAGTCGTTTTCAAAGATATTTAGGTAAATTTGTAAATTGTCAAATTGGGACGCAAAAGTCATAAGATAAATTGTGGAGCAAATAGGAAAGAGTTGAAGGACCACAAATAAAAAGAAACTAGTCAAAGAATCATTTTAAAATAAACAAGATCTCATCCAAAATTGAGATAACAAATTGTCTCGCTCAGCATTTGAGTCCATACATTAAAGGAGAATAAAGAATATAAAAGAAGATATACATAAGAGGTCTCAAAAAGTTTATACTTGTTCTATTTCCAAAGAAGAATCAATGAATCTGGCTCAAGTTTTATATGATTTTAGTTTGTTCCATTTCTAGGGTTTAGTTAGGAATCCATCCTAACCCTATATTATTTGAAAGTTGGGTTCTATTTTGTATAAGATGAGTAAGGAATCCTCCCTTGAGTATGGATTGTTGGACTTCAAGCATGAATTCTTGGTCTAAGATGTAGGGATACATGTTTGGTTGTTAACAAGTTAACCTAACTTACAAGTACTTAAGTTTGGGTTTGGAAAAAAACCCTAATTATTCTCTATGTTTGGTTTTATTGCTTAGAAATACATTTGGGAGTTGTTTTTGCGATGCTTGGAGTATTTGAGGCTTTTTGGTTGGGTTTTTAGAAAAATGGATAAAATGATAAAAAAAAATCTGGGCAATGTCGGGAGTCCTACACTGCGGCGTAGGGACCCCTCGTCGTAGCGAAGGTCCATGCCATGACGTGGCATGTCCACATACCAAGGTACGAGAAGAGATTTTTCATCCTTGGGTTCGCCTCCGCTACGCCGTAGTGAAGGGTCACGCAGCCGCAGCCACCGCTCACAGCATGGAAAAAATTGTTGTGTTTTGGTTTTGTTTTGTTATTCCGTTGCTCCGAGGACTCGTCTATTGGACTAATGAGGACCCTATAAGTGTATGAAAGGGTCCATACATGTTTGTAAGGTAAAGGAAATAGAGAAATTAGATCAGACTCGCCTCTACGAAGTTCGGATGTTGGCAAACGAATGCCCTTATGATAAGATAGTAGGTTCCCAACACATATCACGGACTACCTAAGACCGTATATCAATGATAAGGAAACTCTATCAAGGTAAGGTGCATGTCCTCTCGATCAAGGCTTCCGCACTCCCTGCTACGACACTTCATGTGGCGCACGCCTCCGATCAAGGCCTCAACACTTTTGCTAGTGCTATGGCACTTCCTAAGAGCGTGCAGTGGCACGCTCCGATCAAAGGTTTGGCCTCCCGGCTAGTGCCAACACTTCTATTACGTGGGAAGGCATGTGCATAGTACTTCCCGCACTCCGATCGCTTCAAGACCCAGGCTATGACACCTAATACCGTGACGTATCTTCGGTACTTATTGTGATGTGTCCTACTCATTTGTTATTACTAGTCTAGGTAGTCAAACAGTTATATGATAAGAGTCCGAATAACGAATAAGAGTAAAGTAAAGTACATTGTTCTCGTTTCAAATATACCTACTAGTACCTTCAGACAAGTATAAGTTATGTGGTACCTAGGTACCTATGAACAAGTATAAGTCTGCACTCCTACGGAGATCCGAACAAGTATAAGTTGCTATAAGTACAAGTAGGTGTATAAGTTTGTTGCACCATGATAAATTATGATATATGCTACCGGTAACTGTTATTGCTATAAGATTACTGTAAAAGAGTATTGATGCATGTGTATACGTATAAGCCATGTTTCCTACTGGGCAGAAAGCTTAACACGGTTTTAATCCGTGTAGGTACAGAGGAGGACGTCCGCGATCTTCCACATACTGCTGGGCTAGCACACTTGTAGGGCCTATCACTCTATAGGTTCCGCACTCGATTATGTAAATGTAAATGCACGCTTTTGTATATGTATATGTAAATGGACTCGGATCAGAGTGTATTGATGACTGTGAACACCACTAAGGTGGTATTTTTATTTTGTATCTTTTAAGGTGATATTTTGAGTCAATTATAAGACTCACCCACCACATCTGGAAAAAAGAAAGTAAAGAAGTCCCAGCATGCCTCGCCTCTCACCCGCCTAGGTGGGTTTAAGGCGTGACATAACTTATAAGAATTTGAGTTTAGGTTTGGAAAAAACCCTAATTAATCTATATGTTTGGTTTTTTTAGGGTTATGAACCATTTGGGAGATGTTTTCTAGAGAGTATACAAGCAATTTTTCATTTTGGTGGAATTTATGGAAAAGGGCATGAAATCTGCTTAATCCTACATGTCGGGTAATTAGTACTTCGAAAGGGGCAATTTCAAAGATCTATAGACGTAACCAAATGGTACCGATACTAGGACAAAGTGGTACCGATACCCATTCACAGAACAGGGTTGGTACCGATACCGACTAAAGTGGTATCGCTACCAATGCTTCCGGAAACCCTGATTTTTGTATTCGTATCAGATGTTTCCCTAAATTGCATCCGATAGTATAGAAACCCTAATAAATGACTAGTTGGGGTTCAAATAAGAATGAAAGTAAGTGAAAACGCATCGCACTGCCTCGGCGAGTTTGTTCTTTGCAAACTTAATGCCCTATGATAATATAGTAAGCCCTCGAACACATATAATCGAGAGAGGACCCGCTCTAAGACCAATATTAAACGACATGGCACCTCTGCTATACGTGGTAGGCAATGATAGTACTTCTGCATTCCTATTTAGTGCGACGACACTCTCTCGACGTGCTTCGCACATTTAGTACTTCAAGACTCGATTAGTGTGATCGACATTCTTTGTCAAGCAGCCAAGACTCCCGCTTGTGCTTCTAAGACTCAATACTGCACTCCCGTACCTTCGGGTACTTATTGTGATGTGTCCTACTCATTCCTTATTATTGGTCTAGATAGCCAAACAGTTATATGATAAGGTTTTGAATAACGAATAAGAGGAAAGTAATGTAAATCGTTATGTTCTGAATGTACATACAGGTACCTCTGTACAAGTATAAACTTTGTAGTACCTACGAGTACCTCTGTATCAATATAAGCTCTATAGTACCTACGGGTACCTCCGTATAAGTATAAGCTCTATAGGACCTACGGGTATCTCAGTACAAGTATAAGTCTGCTAAAAGTATAAGTATAAACTCTATAACTCCTACGGGAGATCTAAACAAGTGTAAGTCTGCTATAAGTACAAGTAGGTGTATAAGTTTGTTATATGAATTCATGAAAATTCGAGCATCTCGCATCGTTTATCTCGTTACTATTATATGCTTACTGTACATGAGTATTAGTGCATGTGTATACGTATAAGTTATATGTTTCCCACTAAGTGTTAGTCTTATCATGGGTTTTAATCCGTGTAGGTACAAAGGAGGACGTCCGCGATCTTCCGCATACTACTAGGTCAGCACACTTATAGGGGTCCATCACCTGTAGGCTTTGCGCTCTGATTATGTAAATGTAATTGTACAATTTTTTGTATATGTATATGTAAATGGAACTCAGAACTATATGTACAGCGATCAGAAACAATTCACTACCATGGTAGTTTTATTTTGTATCTTGGTATATGATAATTTGTTACAGTTATAAGACTTGGGCCCACCAATGTCTGAAAACTTCAGGTAAAGAGTCCTAGTACAATCTCGCAACCCCTTCTTCCCCCAAGGCGGGGGATGAGGGTGTGACAAACTTGGTATCATAGCCTAAGTTTAGGCGTTTCTGGAAGAGTCTTAGATTAAGGATGTACCTACATAGTAATATGTTGGCCTAATGCGAATGTCCTTGTTTTGTGTATTGTCTAGAATGGATCCACCTTAGGAAGCTGTTGATGAAACAGCTAAAAGCGTAAATCCTTTGGATCAATCTACTTCTAGTCCGTCTGATTCAACGACAAACGAATATGCTTCAACTAAAGCATTGGTAAAAATCTCTCAGGATATGGCAAGGGTCTGTGATCAACCCATGGCCTCGAGCTCTAAGTGATTCAAGTAAGAAAGCAATGGAGTGGAAGAATCTCATGGTACAAGTATGGAAGAGTCCCAAGGCCGAAGCTTTGGCTTGAGGTGCCGGGAAAGGGCTCTAGATGAAGTAAGATGTCTCGACCAAAAGGTCACATGTGCGCTTTCATTACTACAAGGTGCAAATTTATGATCGGTGGGAAGCCGGCTTGAGAAACTATCGCTTTCCGTATCTAGTTACATGGGACTACTTCGTCACAGAGTTTAATATGAAGTATGTCACTGATGATTACAAGGAGTCAAAATGGAAGCAATTCTTGACTCTAAGATAAGGGAAATTGATAGTGGCTGAATATGAGAAAGAATTCAAACTCGTTTTAGTAAATATGCACCGACCGTTTAATAAAACTTCGATGTGTGATGGGCTTGAGGAAGGCTTTACATGAGTCCATAAAAAGGTACTTACTACTGCTATCACATGCTGTCACTTTTATCAACTAGTACAAGCTATTATAAAATTAAGAAGTCTAAAATGAAGAGTCACAAAGAAAGAAAGTGCAAAATTCTCAAGAGGGGGCCTTCAAAAAGACTTAGAGAGTAAATATTGATTCGCACAAGGTTATTTACAAGGGGTAGGAGACAAGGACCTACCATGACACAAGGTTTCGGTCGAGGCACCTCAACCGGACAAGAGGAAAGACCTACATGCCCCCATTGCTATGAAAATCATTATGGTTTGTGTAGACAAGTAACTAGGGGGGGTGTTTCCAAAAGGAGCACCGATCATGTGATACCTAACTCCATTCGCAGGATCGAGAAGTTCTAGAAATCCTCAAAGAAGTAGTAGAGGAGGGTCAAATGTACCTCCACAAACTCAGAGTAGGGGAAGAGGACGAAATGGTTCACAAGGAAGAGGTAGTGCTTCAGAGACAGTGAATCGTCCTGCTACTACAGCCCCAACTCGAGCTCGTGAAGATTTGGACATACCAGGGCTTATTGCTGGTACTTTCACTCTCTTTGATATTGACTTGTATGCTTTAATTCATCCGGGCTCTACGCATTCATATATATGCATGGAACAAATGAGTGATAAATTGCCTCTAGTAGATTGTTAGCTTATGACCTGCTTGTTACAAGTCCTCTAGGGCATAGTGTTCGAGTTAACAGTGTGTATAAGAATTATCCCCTAATGGTCCATGATAGGGAATTCCTGCTGATCTAATTGCTTTGTCTTTCATGAGTTTGATTTGATATTGGCAATGGGATTGAAGTTATCCAAACATCGCCATAGTTGATTGTGATAAGAAAATAGTCCTGCTTAAATGTAAGTTGGATGGCACTATATTCAGATGTAAGTTGTTGTCTCTAGGGCATATCCCCAAAAGGATAAAGGTAATGTGGAAAAACTCATCACTGACCTTACCATGTCTAATAGAGTTCGATTTATTCTTTTCGTCACTTCATTTTGTTGTGGAGTTCCTATAGCACTAAGCTAAGATAAAATATCATGCTCATTGAGTAAAGAAACAAACTCAATAGACATGTACTCACCATCTCGATCATAATGAAGTGATTTAATGTTTCTCCCACTGCTTCTCCGAGTCAAAGATAAACTCTTGAATTTATTCAATGCCTCATATTTCATTAGGTGCCACATATCCATATATCTTGAGTAGTCATTAGTAAAAATGATGAAATACTCATAGCCACCTCTTGCATGAATACTAAATGGCCCACACACATATGAGTGTATCAAATCCAAACATTCCTCAACTCTAACTCCTTTGGCAATAAAGGATCTCTTGGTCATTTTACCTTGAATACAATTCTAAAATAGTGGTAGTTGCTCCAATGTCGCCCATAACTCACTAGTCTTTGTATTCTTTTCAAATTTATGTGATCAAGCCTTAAGTGCCATAACTGAGTTCGATTGATACTAGACTATTTTCTTTTCAATGATTTTTTCACATTATTAACTTGAATCACAACATAATCAATATGATATAGATTATTCATCAATGTGCCACATGTAACTACTTCATGTTCTTTCATAATAGAAATATAAGTTTTATTAAAAGAAATTGAATAAATGTCATTACATAATTTAGAAATTGAAACTAAATTCTTTCTAGAATCTGGGACAAATAAACAATCATGCAAAACCACAACTGAGATCCCCTATAACTATGACCGATTGATGCTATTGGAAAGAAGACAAACATATTTATCTTGAGAATCAAATTGGTGTTGGTCAGTTTGTGTTCATTACTAGCATAAGACATGTATAATTATATATACAATGTAGACTGATAGTATATAATAGAACACTCAAAATTATACACATCAATAGAGGATAAACTAACTTCCATGAGAACTGATGAGTATCTTAAATACTCATTTTATCCCTATGTTTTTCTTAGGTTTTAATAGTTTTATGAGATAAATAAGTGTCCTAATGCTCTTTTCTCTCAATTTTGTGATTATGCTAATCATTGAGTGGAAATGAGTACATCGAAGAAAACGGCAAAGTCATCATGCTATCACAAAAAACATGTGATCCTTTTTCCTGCGTAATGTCCTTCTATGGCTCCCTCATTAGTATGGTCCTATTCTATAATCTGAGGGCTTTTAGTAGACAATAAGATCAAGCGATTCAAAGTCCGGATTAGCAAGATACGACACCGGGAAGTGAAGGAGACGTAAAAGGATGAATTTGAAATAAGCGTGAGTGCCCTCACACTTTAGCATGAGAACACTCATGCTATAGCGTGAGTGCTCTCACACATAGTGTGGATGCTCACGCTTCCAAATAAGGGTTTGGTTGCTCTCTTCAAGAGCTCCCATTCTCCCCTCGTCGCAAATGCTGCATCCACCACTACAACGTGATGTCGAGGCTCATGCTCTTTCCAAAGCCCATCTCCACCTCTGCCTTGGCTTATAAGAGAAGGAATTTATGGTTTTTAGAAGGAGTTCGTGGAGGCGAAGAGGGAGGTTCCCTTGGGTGGAAACACCCTAGGGAAAAATCTCTCATAGGGAAAATCAAGTTCATTTCTCCTCATCTTTTCCTACTTTTCCTCATTTATTATACTTGTATTTCTCCCCCTCCATGAGCTAACTTCATTTTTAGGGCTTTTCGGCGTAGTCTGGACAAACGAACTATGGTGTTGTGCTTTAATTTGTACATCTTTGAACCTGGAATCTTATTATATATTAAATGTTCTATTCTAGTCTTCATGCTTGTTGATGATTGATCTTCATTAACATGATTTGTGACCTAATTTGAAGTTGAGAATTAAGTTAGACCATGAATGGAATCTCATGTTTTACCATAGAATAGAGAAAATTGTTAGCTACATGTATTTGGGATGGATTTCAATTGCTTAATGCATCCTTTGGTTATGATTTATTTTGAGGTAGATACAAAATAACCTTTTCTAAGGGTAGAATGTTATCATTGAGAAGGAAATAGCATGTGCTTAGTGTGAAATTGTCATTAATATATAGATTTAGGCATCATTGGGAACAAGTAGAGTCTCACCAGGAATTAATTAAATGAAATCAACCCCAGGCTTTCTTGTAATTACATTTTCACTTTGTTTGTTAGATACTTTAGTTTAGGATTTCAGTAGTTTAGTTTGTTTTGTAATTTAGCTTTCACTTTGTATTTATCCAAATAAAGCTAGGACTATCTTACCTTGGTAATTAGTAACCCAATCCTTGCGGGACGATACTATACTCGTTTATAATATTCGAGGACGCGGTGCACTTGCACACATAGGCACACACATTTTATATAGCACATTTTGAGCCAATCAAGTTTTTGGCACCGTTGTTGGGGATTGGTGCTTTTACTAATATTGATACCAAGTAGTTCTCTTTACTGATATTTCTTGCTTTTCTTCTTGTTTTTTTCTTGCATATCTTTTATCTTGTTTTCTTGCTTTGAAATTTTTATTTTGTTTTTTACAGATTCAATCGTAATGGATCATTTCATGGAATAATAACCGAAATGGCACTTCTAACTCAACAACTAAGATTAAGGCAAATGACCAATGAGCATCATCGAAGAGTAACAAATCAAGTGAGGAGTCAAGTGTGGCAACCATATGCGTTGATTGATTATGTTCAATATGGAGGTACTCCATATATGAACAATCATTATTTTGGATGGGACCATCTCTCGAATACCTCATGGGACACAAGTCATAACACTCTTCAATCTCCACATGTCCAAAGATCAAGCCTAGAAGAAACTATGGCTGAATTAGCAAGAAGTCAAGTTGATTTGACCATGACACAATCTCAATTTTCAAGATCAATGGCTGAAATGGACCATGCCTGCTGGGGTTGCTCTAGGTTTCTGTTCAAATGAGATGGAGTCTCGTAGGTTTGAAAGTTCAAAACAAAGTTTGCAGCTGAAGATTTTGGTCCGTAAAATTTTAAAAATTAATAAAAATCTTAATGATCCTATGGTATGTATACTAATCAACAAACAATAAAGAAGAATTACCTCAATCAAATTAAGAAGATTTTTTTTGGCAAGTAGGGTTGACAACTCAAGATCCTTTTTTTTTTTTCATGTTTTCCACGATCTTCCAAGTCGTTCCTTTTCACTACAGGGTACATGTGGGCGTACAGATTAACAAAGGTTTTGTTTTTAGAACTCTTGATATTCTCAACACATGAGATCAAGAGGGTTAGATGGAGGCAAAAAAAGTGAAACTTTTTTTTTTTCTCTAATTTTTTATCACCTCTTGACGCCTAGGTTTTGCCTCTATTTATAATATGCCTTGAATTGATCTCAACCATTGGATCAAGTGTTATATTTAAATATTGAATTAAAATTAATTCAAATTAAGTGACCAAAAATAAAAAAAGATTAATTTCAAATTAACCGTTTAATCCATATAGTAATTACTATTAATAATTAATTCAATAATTAATTAATGTTATTAATTTCTCAAATTAACCGTTTCATCCATATAGTAATTACTATTAATTAATTAATTCAATAATTAATTAATTAACATTTAATTATCCAATAATTACTACATAGTTGCTATGAAACAATTTCTTTTACAACTATGCCCTCAAAGGGATTTCTTTGTTAATTTAATCTTGTACAAAGGTTTTGCCTGTAGGCGGTCTGGACCTATGGACTTGTAATTCCAAGTCTAATAAATTTGATAATTAATTAAACTTTCTAATCAATTAATCTACTTTATTAGTTCAGCATTATTCCACTAAAAATCAAAACCTAACCTTGTAATTATAGAATAATTTACGTAGAGATACTCAAGCAATCCATTGATATGATCATTACATGAAATTCAATCCACCAAAATTGGTCCATCATTAGAGCTAGGTGAAATTACCGTTTTACCCCTCTAGTGATATCTTTATCCTTAAGTTCCATTAATTCACTAGTAAACAAGAATTTATAAACCTCGTTATAAATTAGAGCTCAAACCATTCAGCCTGCACTAACACTTAAGGGAACCACCATCCGCCCCTCAAGGGTTTGATTCCATATCCGTAGGACATGTTCCTGTACCACCTATCTCAATGGCTTCCCAAGACATATATCAACTGCCTTAAGACAACGTAACTTATGAATCAAAAGGCCCTATTGAAATAGACAGGAGCCATGGCTACTCAGGATTAAGATCAATCTACATATGATCATCTATGACACCCGCTTAAACCTTAATTGTACCAGAATTATTTAAGAGTTTAATCCATGTCTAGTCCTGTCCTATGTAATCATATTACATAAAGCACCTCCATTTTAATGTCACTACATCAGTAATCCAGATCAAGATTACTGCATTCTTAATGTTTAGTGAACTGTACTAGTAGTATTATAGATCAAAGATCCCTTACTTTGATTTACTACTTTGATGCTTAGTTTATTATCTATAATCTTTATCATCTCATATATATAACTTGTTATATACTAAGATTATAGTTACATTAATAAACTTGGGATTTTCTGATATTTACTAAATTATACAACACATATATAAAGAATCAAATATAAAAATTGTTTTCATGAAGCAGTACAAATTACATGCTTTTAGGGCACCATGCCCAACAGAGTCAACCTCCAAAAGAGGAAATGTCAACCTCCAGAAGAGGAAATGTCAACCATGGCTAAACTTAGAAAATCTCAAGCTCAATTCATGGAGGAGGTGCACACATCTCCACAAGAGGAGTCAAATGTTAAAAAAGAGTGGATGAATTAGCCTTCACATTGGCTGAATTGGCTAAGACTATGGCTAAAATGCCTAATGAAGAGGCAAACATTATTAATATTCAAATTCATCCCATACCACTCAAGAGCTTTAAAGAAAAGATTACTCCAAAGGTCACTTCTTATACTCAACTTGGACTTGAGAAAGAACAACCTCTACAAGAGAAGGGCATGAGTATACAAGAACTAGTGGTCAAACACATGAATGAGGGAGAGAACATGGCTAAAATTTCCTTAAGGAGAATACGAGCTTCCATCCATCTTTAAGGTGATTAGAGAAGAAGAATAAGACTTGAGCAACAATAAGGATATCACCTTAAGAGACAATGAAGAACTTAAGAAATTTATAAGAGGAGTTGATGATGCACAAGATTTGAAAGCCTTAATTGTAATGGAAGATGAGCCAACTTTTCTGGAATCCCATGACACGACAAAAGATGAAGTTCTAAGGACTATTCCGGAGATGGCTCCACCGGGTGACATGCATAAAGAGTTGAAAATTGAGGAAGTAACCCCCATGTCCAAGGTGGAGGAGTGCATCTTTATGTTGAATAAGGAAATGGAAGCTACCATTGTGAAATGTAAAGAAGAAAATCTAAAATATGATCGGGTGGAATGACTATGTGCACAAATTTCTATCGGAGCACAACTATTAGTTCTTTCGAAACTGTGACGGAGGAGGGAATCACCAACCAATCCGTAGTTGGTAGAGTCAAGCTTGTGACTCCCATGATAATCTCTTGGGAGGAAACATAAGCTAGTAATGTTTCATTTTGCCATTTTCTATAGTTTTTTTAGTTAGCTTTAATTTCGCTTTGAATAAATTTTCATGGTTTGATCTTGCTTTGTTTTGTTTTTAGCTGTGATTTCCTGTAGTTTTGGAAGTCCTAAAGTTGGTTCTAAGGCAAGAGAAATTGGATGATCTAACTTGATCATATTCAAGTGAGCCATCTCTTCCTCCTTATTTTTCATGATCTATTTTATCGAGGAATTATTTTGTTATGTTCAGGTAATAAATTATGGTAGAATAAGCTTGGATTTCTTAGTATCTTTTGTTATACATGTTTGTGTTTGTGCTAGTTTAGCTTAGTTTGGTTAGTTTGTTGAGTCCATATTTGCATGTGCTTTTTCTTTTATTTCTTTGGTTGTTTTGTGCCTCATGAGTTGGTTTGGTGCTTAGTAAGGCTTGAAGAATACTTCACTGTGCTTCAAATAATTTTATTTATTCACAAACTCGGGATACCATCACATTTATGTGGATCTAAGATTGATTACTCCAGTGGCTGTGGAGGCTTGGTTGTAGAGCTCTTCGTGTTTTAAGGAACCACTCTTAATGGAACTCAGCCCACACACACACACACACACACACACACACACACACACACACACACTGATCTCATTTGTATACCGGGAGGTTTCGCCTCTTCTCTCAAACAGACCCTACTTGAGGGTTTTAACTTCCATAGTGTTGGGACACCTTGGAAAAGAGGGCCAATGATCCCTACACTGTAAAAACAAATAAAAGAGAAAAAGAAAGAAAATAAGTAGAAAAGAAAAAAATGCAAAAGAAAGAAAATAAATAATGAGTTGTTCCACTAATCCCGAAGTACAATTAGGGCCTTCAAAGCCTAATGTCCTAAGCCAATCAAGTTAGGAGTCATTGACTTCACCGTTTGTTACATGGGATGTAGGATGGTCTCAGCCACAAGTGGTGCTTAGTTTTCTTAGTTTAGTGTTCGTAGAAGTCTGAGGGGGAACTTAATGTTTGGTGCCCTTAACCAACTGCTAGGGAGTCACCAACGGATTCCCGCTACATGGACACTTTTCTAGAGCGCCTTAGCATTGCATCCTACTTCTAGTTTTAGTATTAAATAAAAAGTGCGTTCTTAACCTATTTTTGTTAATCTCTTTCAAATGAGTGGGTTGAGTTTGGTTGAAAAGTGTCTTGGAACCTTCGTCTACATTTGATATTTAGCATACCATTTTCACCGAGTTTATTTAGGAAGGATTCATAAAAAATTGAGGGCAAAGCTTGCCTTGATCACCATACCCATAGATGCCTTGTCTTTAAAGATTTTAAATGTGTTGGGATCCCATGTAGGCTATATTGTTTCCATAGAACTTTGTCATGGTATTCTCCAAGCTTGTTGCCAGCACCATTCTTTACTCATATCTATTTTAGTGTTTTGTATATATGTGTGTTTTTCCTCTGCTTGAGGATACAAAATTTAAGTTTGAGGGTGTAATGAGTATCTTAAATACTCATTTTATCCCCATTTTTTTCTTAGGTTTTAGTAGTTTTATGAGATAAATAAGTGTCATAATGCTCTTTTTTCTCAATTTTGTGATTAGTCCAACCATTGAACGAAAATGAGAGAAATCGAAGAAAAATCGGCAAAGTCATCATGTTATCACAGAAAACATGTGATCCTTTTTCCTATGTGATGTCCTTCTATGGTACCCTCATTGGTATGGGCAGATTTTAGACTCTGGGGGCTTTCCGTAGACACCAAGATCACATGATTTAGAGTCTCTGGATGAGCAAGATACAACATCGAAGTGAAGGAGACGAAAAGGATGACTTCGCAGCGTGGAGTGCTCACGCTTTAGCGAGAGTGATCTCGCACTTTAGCGTGAGTCCACTCATGCTATAACATTGCCATACCTACTCGTAGCATGGAGGCTCACACTTTAACGTGGTTTTGGCCGCTTTTTCCAATAGCTCCTAATTTCCTCCACGACGCAGCTGCGCATCTCACCACACTATAGCGTGGATGCTGGAGCCTATAGTTTGCCAAGCCCATCTCCTATCTCTGGTTTTCACTTTATAAGAGAAGGAAATTAGGCTTTTGTGGCGAGGAGTTCGTGGGAGGCCAGAAGAGGTTCCTTGGTGGAAACACCCTGGGGTAAGGTAATCTCTTAGGAAAGAAGATCCTGAAGAATAATGAGAGGAAGATTACAAGAGAAGAAGGGCTTTGATCCAAATCTAGTTCATTTCTTCTCCTCTTTTCCTACTTTTCCTCATTTATTATGTTTGTATTTCTCCTCTCCATGAGCTAATCTCAATTTCTAGGGCTTTTGATGTAGTTTGACAATGAACTATGTGTTGTGCTTTAATTTGTAAATTCAACCTTGAATCTAATTATATTAAATTTTTCTATTCTTTAATTTTCATGCTTGTTACGATCGATCCACATTACTACGATTTGTGACCTAATTCCAGTTGAAACAATAATTAGGTTAGACCATGAATGGAATGTCATGTTTACTCATAGAATAGAGTTATTTGTGGGTTACATGTGGCTTTGTTGGATTTCAATTGTTTAATGCATCTCAAGTTATGATGATTCGAGGTAGATACAAAAATAACCTTTCCAAGGGTAGATTGTTATTGCTTGAGAAGGAATAGCATGTGCTTAGGTGAACATGCCATTAATATATGATTTAGCATCATTGAGAACAAGTAGAACCTTACCATAGGGAATTTTGTTAGTCGAAATAAAACCCTAGGCTTTGTAATTAAATTTTCACTTTGTATGTTAGAGAGACTTTAGTTTAAGATTTCATTATTTTAGTTTGTTTTTCATATCAACTTTTACCTTTTTTGTATTTATCCAAATAAAGCTTAGGACTATTCTAATTTCAGAATTAGTAACCTAATCCTTCATGTGATGATACTCACGTGGGATGATACTCATACTTTCATTATATTACTTGAGGCGAATTTGCATTTACATATAAGCACACACATTTTATATAGCACATTTAGAGCCTATCAAGAACTTGCTATCTTATTTATGGCAGGTCTACCTTCTTAAAGTTAATATGATGTATAATCTAATAAATCCCAAAAGTCGCTTATCCTTAGACTAGGTGATTGGCTTACCCTTTAAGCTTTGGCTTCTGAGAAAATAAATAGAGACTATTTTAGATAGTTGATTATTTTCATCAGGTTAAGTGTACGCACCACTGATCTTAGTTTCAATATTTTTTAAGTAAAGAGCCCCAAATTTAGGTTGGTTTCTCCCACTAAAATATTCATTAACTAATCATAAGGGAGTCTCTTAACTAATATCCTCATATTTGTCCAACTTTAGGTTAATCCAAAAATGAATCAAGACTCCTTAGCGGATGGTTGTAGGCTTCATAAAACCTTCTCCCACTTAATTATTTTAAAAGCTTGAGTATTTTGAAGTTTATGTCATAATCTGCTTATTCTTAAATTCAACCAAATTTGATCTCTAAATTTCTCTAATTTAGCAAATTTCTATAGTCAAACTAATTCTAGAAGAAGCACTATAAACATTCTAGATATAATTTTCTCGAATATGTAAGTTGCTTTTACTTTTAATTTAATAATTTAAATACTTTAAAACAAATAACACATCTTAATTAAATTTATCATTTTATTAATAAATTATATTATATATCTATTTAACATTTATCCATTAAAGGATAATTCTTGTTAAAATATAATTCGATTTCTAACATTAAATTAAATTATTTATCTATTAAAGGATAATTATTGTTAAAATATAATTTAATTCATAATAATAAATTAAGTTATATATCTATTTAACAATTATCCATTAAAGGATAATTCTTGTTAAAATATATTTAATTCATAATAATAAATTAAATTATATATCTTTTTAGCAATTATCCATTGAAGGATAATTTTTGTTAAAATATAATTTAATTCTTCATAATAAATTAAATTATTTATCTCTTTAAAATTTATAAGATAAATTATGCTAAAATATAATTTAATTTTAATAAAATTAAATTATTTATTTATTTAACATTTATCTGATAAATCATGTTAAAAAAATAATTTAATTCCTCATAATAAATTAAATTATTTATATATTTAACATGGTATATTAAAATATAAATCTTGTAAAAATATAATTTAATTCATAAAAATAAATTAAATTATTTATCTATTTAACATTTATAAATCTTAGTAAAAACTATTTAATTCCTCATACTAAATTAAAGTATTTATTTATTATAAGATAAATCTTGTTAAAATATAGTTTAATTCCTTATAATAAATTAAATAATTTATCTATTTAACATTGATCTATTAAAGGGTAGTTTTTGTTAAAATATAATTTAATTCATAATAATAATTAAATTATATATCTATTTAACAATTATCCTTTACACTTTGATTTCTAATAATAAATAAATTACTTATCTATTCAACATTTATAAATCTTATTAAAAATAATTTAATTCCTCATAATAAATTAAATTATTTATCTATTATAAGATAAATCTTATTAAAATATAATTTAATTTCTAATAATAAATTAAATTTCTATCTACTTAGTATTTATAAATCTTGTTAAAAATAATTTAATTTCCCACCTCAAAATTAATTAAAATTAATTTATCTAGGATTTTTCTGAATGTACAAAAATAATTCAAAATTAGTTAAACAAATAATTCCAAAACTCGGTTCAAAGGATCTTAATGAAAAGAAACATGCACGTAAATTAAAATGCTTCTACTGTGCAAGACAGAGTTGTGCATCAAGAATTACATAAAGCATTCTATTCATAAAACGAAATTGTGCACTAAATGCATCAACTACATCAGTTCAATTAAATGTGATGACATTGACCTATGTCAATATCTAGGACACTTCTAGTTTGACCTTTCATGCATGACAAAACATATATTTTTATTAAATAATACTATTTAATCTATTCATGCACAAATATCAAATCAATAAACAATAACCGGATTATATGCATAAACAAATAATAAATAATAACCGGAATACTATTTACATGCACATACCAAATATCAAATCAATAAATAATCGATTTTTTTATTAACTTATGAAATCTCAAGATTTCAGATCTTGGAATCTAGGAAACCCGCTCTTATACTAGATGTTGGAATCTTTGGACATCCATATAGAAATCTATGGTTTCATATTTAACGAAAGTAAAAGGTAAAATACATACTAATCGGAATGGAACTAATCCGTGAATCTTCTAGGCAATAACCGATTTGCAGGTCTTGACCACAAAGTGTGGGCTCCAAGAACAATCCAACGCCTTTTTGATTTTAGATCTGGGACACAGAGAAATTCTCTTTCCCTCATAAATTAGTCTTTTACCCTAAACCTTAATATAATGTTATATTTATAATAGGGTTTAGTGGGTCATTGAATCCACTTACATACTTGGGCGTATAATTAGCCCATATAAGTTCAATGGTCAAACTTAATTAAAATTCTAGTTTGCTTATCTGGGCTTAATTGTAACATGTATAATAAACTAGCATGACAAATGAAAGAAAGGTGTAGTAGGAAGGTAGAGCTCATACTCTTGGTCATTGGATTACTGGACCTAAACATTCCCATTTTGTACCTTGAGCATGCTGCTATACAAACTAACTACAAAATCATAATATGAACAAACCTTGTCTTTCTTTTAATTTCGAAACATAGTTCACCATATCAGCAAAGGTAACACTACAATTTAGTTGGTATATTAAGCATTTAAATAACTATTGATAAACAATGCGTAACTATAAAGGATTCTAATAGTTCTCGCAACTAGAAACATGAGATTTATTTTTGCCTAAGATCATGACAAGAAATATCTCCAACAATCCCCCCTTTTGGCATTTCTTTGGAAAAAATAAATAGTGTAGGAGAAGTATGTTTTAGAGATACTATCAAGATAAGCAAATCAACATTTGAAGAGCCATTGAAGAGACAAGAACCAACAAGTCAGACACCCAGAGAATATGCAACCTATTATGTCATATCATGTCATTAGTCTAAAACTAAATATCCATCGCGAAAAATCATAAAGAAACAAAGCCGCATATCTACTCCCTCTTTTTCCATAGAAGGCAAAAAAAAAAAAAAAATGCCTACTCATCCTAATCAGAGAGATGCACTAGTTTGGTATCACCGTCAACAGTGGGTTGAGGAGTAGTTGTAGAAGGAACAAAGGTAGACCTTGGTCCAACATATGGTGGAACACCTTGTGAAGCACTTCTAAATTAGTTCAACTATCAAGGCCCATTATCACTAAACAGGGCCCACTTTTTCTCCCCTTAGTCATGGACTTGCTTAAACAATAGAAGGAACACATAGTCCAAGAGAGGATCTGAGTGCTTCAAAACAAGATGCATCAAAATTTTGAATGAAGATAATGTTCTCACAATACATTGTCATACAAGCTGATGCACCATCTTGTGAGATTCCATAATCTTTCAACATTTTTTAATCTAAATGAGTTGGGAACAATTGCTACTGGCAACTATGTACTCGCTTGCATCATAATAAATTTTAAGCTAGTAGTAGAGTCATGAGTATACCATAGTTCAAATTATGTGGTTTCCCTAACATTTGCATCTTTAGGTCTAGGTACCAATTCCCAAACTTCATTCCTCAGGATTTCATCTCAACTCTTCCTACACAACAATCAACCAATAGACATTCTTTGGCTCTATTTTTGAGGTGTAGCATATGTGCCCAATCATCTCTCTATAGTTAACTTTGGAATTCCCTCGCTTCTAAACACCAGCTTTATGATCCCCAATAATGTTAGAGGCTGAATGATTCTTCTGAACTCATTTGAAGACTCACGAACTAAGATGTCAGTGGTCAGATCAGTCCCGAGATCTCTCTGTTGGAGGGATGAGTCACCAAATGGTGGATCCTCTTTTATGACAGGGTTGGTGTTGCTAGGTGATGTATCATCTTCTAAGACACTGTTACTGTTTCTATTGTACCAATTGAGTATGAGGAATTCAACATCTGAATCATCTAAACATCGCTCGAGTAGATTTCATCCTCGATCATCAACCACCACATTGATTCCATGACTACATTGGTCCTTTTGTTGTAGACTTTGTAGGCTCGACTTTTTAGGAATATCCTAGAAACATGCCTTCATCGCTTTTGGCATCGAGTTTGCTTCTTTGCTTCCTAACATTGAGGAAAAAAAAGGTACTACCAAACTCAAGGAAAGTACTAGGTCGGTTTCTTACCTCCAAATTTCATAAGGTGTCATAGCTGCTTCGGGGTGAAGTTGCACTGCTCAAAGTATACACTTTGTGTTCAAGGCTTCAACCCACAACTTTACTGGAACATTTTTCGCTTTGAGCATAATTCGAGCCATTTCTCGTAGTGCTCTATTATGTTGGCTTTTAAAGAAGGCAACAGTTGCCAAAACAATAGAAACCTTAAAATTTTTATAAAACAAAACCCATCTAGAAACGTCTTGAGGTATCAAATCGATTCAAAACCAAGAAGAAAATGGATTTTATACCTCTTATCAGCCTCAAACCGAACTAGAATGGTGATGCAACAACGATTGAAGCAAACCACATCCTTGGTTTGCCTATAACATTATCCACACGAAGAGTGGAGTCGATAACCTCCAAGGCAATGGTCTCGGATGAAGTCCTGGTGCTAGCCAAGTCTAGATCTGAAAAGGGAATACAAAAACCCAAGTCTCACCAAGAGGAGTTGTTCTTAAAGAACATTCTCTTTATCTCAAGAACACTCTTCTTGAGAAGAGTGCACAAAAAATGAAGGCTTAGGGTCAGGGTTTTCGTAAAGGTCCTTTTATAGAAAAACCTTTTCCCTTGAAATGTCCAAAGTGTCCCTCTCTTTGAGAGATGAAAGACTACAAGCATCCCTATAACGCCTATGCGTTATGGCATGTTCCCTTAAGGCCCTTAAACCCATGAACAAGCCTAAGCCTGCTAAATCTCTCAGTGAGGGCTTTTGATCCCGGATCCACCAATATCATGGACATTCCATTCTCGAGATCGATTCCTCCACATTCGGATCACATCCAACCGTTTATACGCCCACACTCTTCTAAGTGTGTGACCCATTAGTTTCTCGGTTATTTTGGCCACTTGATTCAACTATTTAATCAAGCAAGTCATAAGCGGTATCTAGCAACACATCATGACCCCCAATTGACTGGATAGACACTACTATGCTATTCTGGCCCTTTCACCACCTCAGACTCCACCCAGTTCAAAGCATGGACAAAGTGTATCTCCCACTAGACTGGCTATGCCACATCTAGCCCAAGTGGTGTTAGATCTTATCCCAGACTCATTACTCAACAGTTATGCACCACATTCTTCATGGCATTTCCATTATGGCCAGAGATTCTCGAGTAATGATCCCTGGGGTAGTGCCATAGGTATACTCTCCCCATCGGGAGCGATGAAACTTTGTTGGCTACTTAATTACCTTCGAATACCTTAAACTATACCTAATCATCACCCTATGAGTAACCTCTGGAAGGCAACAAGGAATGAAGTCAAAGTACAGAATCAACATCCAAGATATCCTTGAGCACCTCAAGTCTAAGGATGCTTGCACCATTACTATGATGAGACTACCATCTACATACAATAGATAATCCATATGATTGTCTCATAGTACGTCTCTGATGTACTTAACTACTCTTAGCAAGCATCCACATGTCAACTCTAATCAACTCATGATCACAGTTTATAAGATCCACTGCTTTATCCAATCAAGAATTATGATGTTACCGTCCGAATTAACAAATGTCCACTTCGTTAATTCTATGACTGTATACTTAGATACTAACATAATTGCACATGATAGGAATCATATTGTCATGATCTCATTACGATTTCCTTCATGATATGTTATGTATCGTGAACTTCATTAATTCGATTAAAGATCTATATTAATTAAATGTATGAATATCAAATTAAAGAAGAAGCCTTTAATAGTAACCTGAGACGTACAAGAAGTGTTGAGGGCGATTGCTATTAGAGCACTTCTCTAACAAACTCCCACTTGATCTCAAGCCAATTGACTTTGTATCCTATACCTGTGCAAGTAGATGTGAATCATACTTTTCCTCGGAGAAGTGGGCTTAACCAAGAGATCGCATAATATTCTAATCAATGGGCATTTCTCTATCTTAACATCATGATCACCAAAGATTTCTCAAATCAAATGGTACCACCTTGAGTACTAGTTTGGACTTTTGATGAGACCGTGGTTCCTTTTGCTTCCTTAACGGATCCATTGTTATTCTAATACTATAGTATCATATCAAAAATGTCAGGGACCACTCCTAATTCATAAAAGAACTTACTTCTCCAAACCGCTTCCGAAGCTGCCATCGGAAGCAACGATGTACTCTGATTCAGTTATAGAATCCACAATCAACTCCTATTTGGAACTCTTCCAACTGACTATGCCACCATTCAATGTGAACATATAGCTTGATGGAGATTTGGAGTCATATGTATCAGAGTAGTAATTGGCATCTTACTATAAGATCCCTATCTCCATTAATCAAGAATACATCCTGGGCCATTCTCAATTTCCTCGAGGATATTCTCGATTAACCACCCAATGACCTCACTGGTCCATCTCCACCGCTGCACTCTTAAAGCATATGATATATGTCTCAGGACGCCTCAAAACCTCGTACCGCTGACTGTCTGGCCAACCCACCTGAATACTCATGAATGTCGGACGACCCGATATCTCTCACGAAAATCGGGCAGAGTCTCCTTTGTACGGGGAGCTCTACCCAAATACATCACTTGTCCCAACATCAATCACATATACATATATGAATAAAAACGGCCTCTTGGGCCCATAAACCAATACTCATCAATATACCAACTATCTACCATAGTTACAAGAGTTAATAAATTACTCTTATACAACATATATCAAACTTATAGAGTTCTAATACATGTTTAAAATCATCAAAGTCACAACCCGGCTTTACGCACCCATCAGATGAGCCGTCTCCTCGTGCGCTCCCGTACCGAAAATATGTTCCTCTACAGGTGACAATGCTCGCAGCGGAATCCACCATAAGTGGGCTACTCTCCACCTAAGTGCAGTGCAATGCTCCAAAATAAACACACATCCAAGTAAATGCATGATCCTACTTGAATGTCTAACTGTACAACTCGTACCCCGAGTCCTCACCGACTCCCTCACACTTGCCTAAGCCTCGTATGAGAAAATATTTTCAAATAAAAGATATTTGTTTGTAATCAGGACAACCCTCCAATATAAATATCGACCGTCTCCGATGTTATATTTAGTGGACTACCCTTGAGATATATCACCAATGACTTAATGATTGATATTTTATATATATGGACTACCTCCGATATTATATCAATGGACACCGATAATTTATTTATTAGTCAACCCTCTCAAATCATCCTCAGAGAATCCCCTCATGCAATTCCTATCTCCTATATTTCTAGATGCCCTAAATAAGACATATATAATGCAATTTATGTCAATTCCATTACAATTCTATAACACATGCAAATATATATAATCATGCATATATTCACATAATTTAAATCACACAAACATGTTGTAATTTCACATTCCATTACACCAAAATTAGCTCACTCTACACCATCAAACACGAGCACTGATTTGAATTACTCAACTACACATTTTCACAAAAATATTTTGTGAACACTATTCCTATTAATAGTGAAATCCCTACATCGTTCCCGACAAATCACCAAATCACCTGTCACCAGAACCCGAATTTCATGGCCATATTTCCTACTTCATACAAAACCAATACATGATTTATTTCACACTATTAATAATTAACAACCCAAACAGCCCGTAAAACTGATACGGACTGTCCGTGGGTCTCAAAATCCCAACACTTCGGTTCCAAGATTTGGAACCGATCAAATGGCCGTTCAAGGCCTCAAACCAACCGAAACATCATATAACACTTAAATAAAGTGTAAAACCCAAGTAGGAAGAAACCCCTACCTCACGGAGTTTGTCAAAACTCCCAAAACCAAGCCCACGCTGCAGGTCTCTCCGCGTAGCAGCCTTTCCTTCTTGCTCCGTAGAATTTCGTATGGTCTGATTAGCCATTAAATCTAGAGAGTAAGGAGCACCTTCTCTCTCTAAAATGAAGAACATCCAGCCACTGCATCCTCCATTCTTCCAAGACGCTTTGGTCTTTTCTTTTGGAAGATGACCATTATTCTATTTCGTCTTTCTTCATTTAAAATTTCCAAAATGACATCTATGTCCCTTCTTTCCATTATCTCACACTGCACTTATCTCGCCGTCCATTTCCATCATATTCCACCTCATGCAACATGTGTTACATGAGTACATAGCTATATGTGACTTTTGTCACATCAACATCTTTACTAAGACCGAAATGCGACATGCCTTGAAAAACGTGTCAACTCCGACTATCTCGGAATTCGACGAAATTCGACGTGCTAGCTAGATTTTGCGTAGATGATTCCAATCTGAAATTGCTTCTTCATCCGAGACTCAGAGAATAAATTTCGGATTTTGACCTAAATTACAATTTTGTAAACCGAAATTACGATTTTCCCCTTTTCCGTAAATTGGATTTTCTCTGCCTACATTCCCCCTTCCTAAAAAGAATTCTGGTCCCGAAATTCGATTAATCACATCGCTCACATGCATATGCAACGTGCACTCTACCATGCATGTAAACATTCATTTAAATCTTAAACGACTAAACCACGTACCTTCATCCCCAAACAAGAAGGGATAGGTGGCCCGCATCGTGTCCTCGCGCTCCCACGTTGACTCCTCCACTCCATAGTGCCGCCATAGTACCCTCACTAGCCTCACGGTCTTGGCGTCATACAAACCCGACGCGCTTATCCAAATGCACACCGGTCCTCTCCCTCAAAGGTCCCATCATGTCAACTCTATCTATCCCCAATCCACCACATGAGCCGGAACCGAGGTACTGGAGCATGGAGACGTGAAATACCTCGTGACACCGACATGTCGGCGCAACGCCAACCGGTATGCAACAGTGCCTATCCTCTCGAGTATCTCGAAAGACCCAATAAACCTCGGCGATAACTTCCCGCGCTTGTCGAATCTGACCACTCCTCTCTTAAGCATGACCTTCAAGAAAACGTGATCACCAATCTCGAACTCTAAGGGTCGACGTCGCACATCAGCATAACTCTTCTGCCGGCTCTGAGCCGTGAGAAGACGCCGCATCGCTCACCTTCCTGAGGTGTCTCTAATCGCATCAGACCGCTGATGGAGCTCCCTCCCACCTCGGTCCAACATAACAGCTGGACTCATACGGCCTTCCACACAATGCCCCAAGTGGTGCCATCTCGCATACTCGCCCCGATAACTATTGTTGTAAGCGAATTCTACTAAGGGCAAATGCTCCTCCCAGCTACCCTTATGATCCAGACGTATGCTCGCAGCGTGTCCTCTAACACCTGTATATAATCTACACAACGTGTAACCCTACACAACCCTTACTTTGTGTGTAAACGCTAACCTTCCCAAGGTCACAATCGCTGACAATCCAATAGATCGTCAACCTAGTTCATGTCACGTATGACATCCATATACCGAGCCCTTGCCGGCTCAACAACACCCAATGCGATTTCAAAGGGTATCCAAATCTCGAGTCACTCCCGACTCCTATCACTCAACTCTAAGTCTACGTGATAACCTGACCGTGTGTTTTCATCTCGATTAACTTAACTCTTCGGCTTACACTTCGAGCCTCTTACATTCACACAGAAATTTAGGGATATCTTCCCGGGTCTCTTACACCCTAACTCCAGGATTCTCACCTTAGGGGATTAACGACCCCCTTTTTGCTTTGCCCAACACACTCTAATTACTCTTCATTTACTCAACTAACTATAAAGATTCATCGGACGTAGCTCCCAAAGACAAACTCAACCCACACTCACCAAAAGCGGTGAATGACCATACCGTGCACCCACACCCGACTCGATGCGATGTTACTGTGCACACGAACGCAATAATGCCATACTGTGACACCCAATCCCGGGGTCCACCATGAGTAGAATCTCAGAGATCTCTCACTCATAATCCCGACCTATCAGGTCAACTCTCACCCTACATCAGAGGGAAGAACATCTATACCGGGGCTTTTCTAAAGGCCTTAACCTCTAAGCCCAAATCCAAGGCCGTGCCGTATGATAACCCATTAAGGTCCCACCACTAACAACCCGATGGTCAGTTGTCATCCATGTCAAACATGACATCAACAACCACATGTCTAATACCACCCTAAGGTCCACCACGCCCGTTGCGCAACTCTAATCCGTCTCGACTTTACTCCACACTATGGCCCTCCGTCTATCCGTGTCAGGCTGGGAGGCTTGTATAGCACCCTCGAAATCAAACTGCTCCTCTAAATTCGCGCATTAGGGTGTGGAGGAATGAACCGTATACTCTCCTGTTCTACAACTAACTGGCATTGTCCCAAAGTCCTAGGATCCCTGTCTCTGGGGGCAATCCCATCTCACATGCCAAATCCTGGCCTTGGTCCTGAAACTCGTGTGAAGCAGAAGTCTTCTGCCTCTTCCCCGAAACTAGAAGAAGGTTGATCCTCCCTCTTGCTACCAACACCCGTATCCCGAGTGTTCCGAGCATCCTCGATCTCTCTCTCTATGGTCAGGGCCGTCCCAACCATGGAGTCCACGTCCGTAGGCGAAGTCCCACGATCATCCCGCTCCGAATGGACAGCCTTCAGCCCATTCTCGAATCTTCTATAATACCCAGCCAATCCCAAGAAACTATGTATCTCGAAGATTGACATTCGGCCCTCCCAACTCCATCACTCTACCCCAACCTTCTAGTCCACCGACACGCCCGACGTCGACACCACGTGTCTCAAAATCTCACTCCGCAAAGCCAAACTCGCACTTACTGAACTTGGAGTACAACTGATGGTCTCTCAACAACCTGTGAGGCCAACTCAAGTATGCTCATGCTCCCACTCGACCGAGTAGATCAAAATGTCATCCACGAAGACTAATGGCTAAACTCAGATCGTGATAGGGTTGGAACACCCATGCATGAGATCCATGAATGCCTGGCGCATTCGCCAATCCAAAGGGCATCACCGTAAATTCAAAGTGGCCATAACGCGTCCTAAACGCCGCCTCAGTGGATATTCGTCTCCTAATCCTCAACTCGATGGTAATCCAAGGCGGGTTCATCTCTTGAGTAGACTCATGCCTCTCAACCGATCAAACAATCGTCAATCCTCGGTAATGGGTACCGATCCTTGATCGTAATCCTATTCAACTGTCGGTAATTAATGCACAGTCAAAGGGTCTTGTCCTTCTTCTTCGCAAATAGAACCGGAGTGCCCCATGGTGAAGTGCTCGGTCTAATGAACCCCTTGTCCAGTAGCTCCTATAGCTAGACTCTGAGTTCCTATAACTCAACTGGCGCCATCCTATGGAGTCATAGACGGGGTTAAGACTGGCATGTAACTGACACCGGTCTACAACCCTCCGTGGAGGTAGTCCGTGTAAAGCCATCTAGAAAAACATCCATTTACTACCTGGGCTGTAGAGACCTGGTCTAGTCTCTCCTCATCCTCTAGGGTAAGGCTCGCTAGCCAACCCGCTACCTGTCCCTGTCACTTGGATTTGTATACTGTCTGGGGAAAAATATCATGCTTGTCCCCCTAAAATACCACACGAGTACCGTCCTGCATGTAGGCGGTAACCCTCTTACGTCCGCCAATCGATAACGACCTGCAAGTCGGTCACCCAATCCATCCCAGGATGATTGTTCGCCTTTTCTATATGTACTAAAACCCCTCAAAATAACACACCTACAAGAGTCTTACAATTTCTATACCCATGTCATTTCGATAATTTGGCTACTAAAATAATTTTCATTAATACCTCAGATTAAAAATAAGGGTTCACTTCTATGACACCGCAAGTGCACAGTCAAGGCAAGAGGTAATCGTAAATGTAAGTCCGTATCATTCCTACGTAGACGATAGCGACCATGTGCCAACTACCCCAACTACTAAAATTTCATAATTATTTTGGACTCAAATCTCATGGTGAAAATTTTATCAAACAACAAAAAAATTAAAATCTATACTATTGAATATGCTCAAATTAAACTAAACAAAAGTGAATGACTAAAAATAAATTGTACATAAAAGAATGGATTGAATCAGTTTACTGTGAGAAACGAAAAACTATCAATGAAATACAATGGAACAGTTAATTCCAGCACTATATCCGTTACTTTGTTCTATGTATGGATTCGATGTTTGTCCAAGATTTCCTAATTATTGGAATTGATTTCTCATCGATTTAATATCCTTGTTTCTCTCAAGACAAGATCAAACTAAACCCACCAGATTCCATTCCGCTTCAAGATCTGGGTATTTTCTTTCTCAATACTTCACACCAATTTCGTTGACAATGTAATCCTTTACTTCACCTTCTCGTGGATATTAACTAAGTTCTACTACTTAAATGGTGGCTCAACCTCCGTGATCTATGTAGGTTTATCCCTTTCCTTGATTAGATCTAAGCTAACACTGTGGACGGACTTAATCTGTAGATTAAGGTGAACTCTGATTATTGATATTGTTAAATACACCCTCCAACTTCAATTATGAGCGAATGATTTGATCAAAATGAACTCGTGAGCTCAAAGTAGTCATTTCATGGTAGCCGAACATACCCAAAAGAACGCCTCAACCTCAAATTCCGCCTCTCGTGTCACGCAGGGCATCCTCGATATCGTGAAAAGATACATTCCCCTCAATTGGTACTAGGTACTACCATTGGGGAACTTATCCATTAAAAACGACACCATTAAGTAAAAACCGAACCTAAATTAATTCCTTCTCGTAAATTGTGAAGGAAATATCAGAATTCAATAAAATCAAACTGCATGAGTCGCGCTCCGACACGTATCGCGAATCAGAAATTGAGTGCCGATCACGCACAACCACCGTAATTGCAATAAATCCAAAGAAATGCATTCTAGAAATTTGTCTAGATTTCATAAATTTCGTGCGCACATCAAGAAAAATAAATATAACTAAAAATCCAAATATAATTCGCCTCTACACGGTTCGCAGATTCAAAATCAGAAAATAAAACTAAAAACATAAAAATCTACTTTAAAATATACACTCCAGTTCCTCTCTTTCCTCATTGGGTGGTGAAGAAGGAGAAAACTACTCATTATTCGAAATATCTCTATTTATATCATTAAAAGGGAAAGAAATCGGGCCGACCTCAAAATACCTGTGGAAATCCATGTGCCCAAATTCCACTGGTTCATGAGACGCGACCAAGCTGATGTCGCGAATACGGAATTCTTGATGGCTCGCGATCACGCTACCCCTCTTCCTTTCAAGTTGCAACCCGCTTGTCTTGCAAAATCCTCGATTAGTGGTCGCGACATCGTTGATGCTGGGCGATATCTTGTTCGCGTTTCTTCACATCGATGTCGCGACCTGCTTTGATGTCGCGACACTATTATCTTCTTATTCTTCCAGCTTTTGTGTTGCGACATCAATTTTAGGTTACGACCATTTTTCTGTTTGTAAGACGACTTCATGTTGTGACCTTTATTTCTTGGTCGCAATTCTATTGGTGTTTTTCTTGTCTTCATAACTTTCATTTTATGTCGCGACCTCGTCGTGATGTCGCGACCTCTTTTGCTTTCCATTTCTTTCTTCGTGTTGCTACCCCGCCTATCGCCGTAACCGATTTCTTTCTTTCCAACTATTTTCCGTGTCGCGACATCAAAGTGGTGTCACGAAGATCCTTTCTTCGCTCGCCTCTTCTTAGACGCGAATTCGAATGAGTGGTTATGGTACATCATTCTTCTTGTTAAGGCTTCAATTTCAAGTGCATGTCACACTTCCGTATAGCATGTCGCGACTTCACTCAATTCCTTTAATTAAAAACTAGTTGCGACTTCTTTACTTGCGAAGATCTCTCTCAGGGCTTCATAGACGTATCCTTGTCGCGTCTCGTGAGTTGCGTCGCGACATCATTTTTTTGTTTTGGTGTCGCGAAGATCCAAATGAAATCGTGATTACGAATTTCTTCATCTGACTGCTTCCTTTAATCTCGACCACGTCTCTTCTACAGAACTCTTTTCAAGTCACCACTTCACTTGTTCACGCTTCGCCTTCTTCTTCAAAGCCAACTGCTATTGCCGGGCCGTGACTTGGAATTGTTGGAAACCCAGCTTCCTCGCCGCCACTTAAATTCTCATTGTGACCTCAATCACAAGTAGCCGATTTCTTTCCGATTTTTGCTAAAATTTGATTTTCTCAATAGATTTTCCTCGCAAATTGAAATTTGAGTCAATTAATACTTTTTTCTCGAAAACACCCAACATTATTCTCATAATAAACTTTAAAATGAATTAAAAATCTAATGAGTTTTGTGACTCATCAATGACATCGAATCTTTGACATGTCTGGGTGATTGTGTCCACCGTGTGAGTAGAGTCCCTAGATCTCCAACCTCAAGCAACCACGACATATCATCCCTATTCTCACCCTAATCCTTAGGAGAACTCACACATACAAAGGCCCCCTCTAAGGTCTTTAGAGGTCCTTGCCCATTTCCACCATATTCCTCGGCCTAACTCTCTAGCCGTAACACAAATTAGTCTAGTCCCGGTAGTGTCGAGGTAATTCCACAGCCTCTAACACCTTCTCAATCGTATGAACTAATACCACACATCTGGATCTCTCCTCCCGTGAATGTCGGAGGATGATGCGCGCAAACTTCCGGGAGGCTATTAGGACCTCCTCGACTACCCGCTATACCAAACAGGCTAGCCGTCGCCGCAATACCTACAAATTCAACAAAAGCCCGTTGATCAAACACCGGTAGCGTCTGACCACTCTCTGACGCCCTCCACGTCCCGCCCCTCGACTCCAGCCATCCATACGCTCAATGGCAAGTTAATTCTCACCGCGCATCTCTACTGATGCAAATACGTACTCGAGACAATTATTCATACACATAACCGCTAGAGCACACATTGTCCCTACTTACGTGTAATGCAAGGCACTCAATTATACATTTAAACATTTTTATCAATGTAAATTTCATTTTTTTAACATTTATTTTTCCAAATTTTAACAATTTTATTTTATTTAATTAAATATTTAAAAATTCGATTTTTTTTTTTTGTTGAATGTTGGCTCCAAAATTGATCAGAATGCACTAGCCAAAAGTGGGTCAAAACTGAGTCGGGACCTGAGCTGTGTGCACAAAGTGGCACCAACTTGCCTAGCCTGTGGCAAGACAGAACACACTGCAGCCGCCTACTGGCTGCAGCTGCAGCCGTCGCGCCCTTGAGCCTAGTGTCCAACCCGCTGCATTATACGCCTGGCCAGCCTGCCTGCGCCTGGGCCGCCGCGCGCCAATACCACTACTCGCCCCAACGCGCCGCGCGCCGCACGCTCGCGCCGCGCTCGCGCCGTGTCGTGGCCTGGCCGGGGCTATGTCGCGGCTCACGTGACACGCCCGGAAGAAATTTCATGCCCCATCTGGTCACAATACAATATATTGTATTGCAATACAATTTTCGTAGCCAAGCCTACCACCTCTTGTAATACAATAAACCGACAATATAGCCCAAGAACAGCCGCCAAGTCACAATACAATCGCTTGTATCATGGCTACGCTTGCTCACCATCCGAAGCCATTGTCTACACGCCTATTGCAATACAAATGCCCTATTGCAATACAATTTTTTTTTTTCCTTCTCTTGCAATACATCAAGCAAGAGCTCCAATTCAAGCTATTTCTCCAAAATTTTTCTTATTTATCAAATCTACTAGAAAATACCAAGAAAATACATATCCTTTTTTTTTTTTTTCATTTTTCCAGAATACTCAAATAAATGTATAGAAATGTATTTATTTATTTATTTTTATTTTTTATTTTTCAAACTACCAAACACCTTAGAAAAATGATTTTCTTCACTTCATCATTTTTTTTTTCTGGAGCAGTTTGTCCAAAATTTTTCAACCTCCTATTCTCACACTAATCAAATAAATTTTATTAAAAGTTTATTTCACATTCAAAAAAATAAATTTGAAAATTTATTTCTTATTTCCTTTCTTCTTCTCTAGTTTTACACTTTGTAAAACTCCTCAAAATTTTCCACACTTCATCCTATGCTATCAACCGAGCATATTTGCACACAATTCATCAATTCATGATCACACTTCATTTCACCAATTCACAATTTTATCAAATCACACAAAACACCCTAAACACATGGCTACAAGATTCTAGTTTTGTCCCATGATTTCCTAGGTAACTTACACCTAAACCGAACATCAAACCACACAAGTGGTGATGTTCTTACTCGACCATGGCCTAAGCCCAAACTCAATCCTAGGCTCCATATACCTATACTCTACATCAAAACCACCCAAGCGGTGATGGATTCAACCCGAGCCCCTAGGTATTCGTGATACCTAAGCCTGATACTGCCGGGACGCCCAAAACTGGGGTCCGTTGACTACCCGCGACCCGCGGAATACTAGGTGAATGCTCCAAGACCACATCTCACAGGTGACCGGCAGTAGTCTCCTTTGTACTGGAGCTCACCCAAATACATTACATGTCCCAACATCAATCACATGTTACATATATGAATAAAACGCCTCAAAGCCCATAAACCAATACTCATCAGTATACCAATTATCTACCATAGTTACAAGAGTTAATAAATTACTCTTAACTTATAGAGTTCTAATACATGTTTAAAATCATCAAAGTCACAACTCGGCTTTCTTCACAAACTCGCCCTCTAGGATGAGCCGTCCCCCGTGGAGCTCCCGTAATTCGGGGGTAAATATGTTCTCGACAGGTGAGCTAATGCTCAGAGTGGAATCACCCTAAGCGGGCTACTCTCCACCTAAGTGCATATGCAATGCTCCAAAGTAAACACACATTCAAGCAAATGCATGATCCTACTCTTGAATGTCTAACTTATACAACCTATACCCTAAGTCCTTTCACTCACCCCCTTCACACTTGCCTAAGCCATGTATGAGAAAAATATTTTCAACAAAGATATTTGTTTGTAATTGTGGACAACCCTCCGATATAAATATTGGACTGTCTCCGATGTTATATTTAATGGACTACCCTCCGAGATATATCAATTGGGTCGACTCCGACGATTGATAATTTATATATATGAACTACCCTCGGATATTATAATGGACACACTCCGATAATTCTATTTATTAGTCAACCCTCCGAAATCATCCTCTCGAGAATCCCCTCATGCACTCATTCCTATATTTTTAGGATGCCCCAGTGCATATGGAATGCATGATGCCAATTCCATTACAATTCTATAACACATGCAAATATATATAATCATGCATATATTCACATAATTTAAATCACACAAACATGTTATGTAATTTCACATTCCATTACACCAAAATTAGCTCACTTGGGCTAATCATCAAACACGAGCAATTCGATTTGAATTACTCAACCAAGCACATTTTCACAAAAATATTTTGTGAACACTATTCCTATTAATAATGAAACTCCGGTTTACTGTTCCCGACAAATCACCAATCATCGGTTCACTTTGTGAACCCGAATTTCACTGTCATTTCCGGCCTCATATAAACCAATACATGATTTATTTCACACTTACACACTATCACAACCCAAACAGCCCGTGAACCGATACGGACTGTCCGTGGGTCTCAAAATCCCAACACTTCGGTTCCAAGATTTGGAACCAATCAAACGGTCGTTCAAGGCCTCAAACCAACCGAAACATCATATAACACTTAAATAAAGTGTAAAACCCAAGTAGAAAGAAACCCCTACCTCACGGAGTTTGTCAAAAACTCCCAAAACCGGTGCCCACATGTAGGTCTCTCCGCATAGAGCAGCTTTTCTTCTTGCTCCGAAGAATTTCGATGGTCGGATTAGCCACAAATCTAGAGAGAAGGAGCACCTTCTCTCTCTAAAATGAAGAACATCCAGCCACATTCCATTCTTCTCCGAAGACGCTTTTGGTCTTTTCTTGAAGAAGATGACCACTATTCTATTTCGTCTTTCTTCATTTAAAATTTCCAAAATGACATCTATGTCCCTTCTTTCCATTATTATCTCGACACACTTAGCACTATCTCTAAATGGCCCTATCATTTCTCCACTCATGCAACATGTGTCACATGAGTACATGTTATATGTGACTTTTGTCACATCGAATATCGTTTTACGGCACCCGAAATGCGATGCCTTGAAAAACGTGCAAACTCCGACTGTCTCGAAATTCGACGTGCTAGCTAGATTTCGCGAGACGATTCCAATCTGGAAATTGCTTCACTATCCGAGATCTAGAGAATAAATTTCTGATTAATCGAAATTACAAATTTTGAACCGAATTACGATTTTCCCTTTTCCGTAAATCGATTTTCTGCTCTACAGTCTAGTAAATCATAGAGCATACATGATTGATCCTATACCTGAAGCATATAGAGTCATACTAGGAACACAATTGCACTCCTATTAACCTTCTTGTACACACAAGGCTCATCTGTATTTTTTGAGAAACTAAACTCTTTGATTGTCTCATCAAATTTGATATTCCAACTCCTACATGCTTGCTTCAATTCATAAATGAATCTCTGAAGTTTGCATACTTTACTGCCATTTCCAAGTGTGAAGACCTCCAGTTGTGTCATGTACACATCCTTACTTAGGTTTCCTTTGCGGAAAGCCATCTTCACATCCATTTGCCATATCTTATAATCATAATGAGCAACAATGGCTAGGAGTATCCTTATGGATTTAAGCATAGCTACTAGACTAAAAGTCTTGTTATAGTCAACTCCTTGTCTTTGACGATAATCCTTAGCTATAAGCCCAGCTTTATAGGTAATCACATTACCTTCTATGTTATTCTCCTTCTTAAAGATCCACTTGCACCCTATGGGTTTTATCCCTTCAGGTGGTTCAACCAAAGTCCACACTTGGTTGACTAACATGGAATCCATTTCTGACTTCATGGCTTCAAGCCATTTTCTAATTCGAACTATTTGTGAGATTCATAGTGTGTGTAGGTCTGCCATCTTCAGCAATACATCCCTCTGTTCACTAATGAGAAATCTATATTTCTCTATAATAGTACGTATCCTAATTGAGCTATAATGCACTTGTGTTTCATAAGGATCAGATACTACTTCATCAACATGAATAACAACCTGAGATTAAGTTAGTTGTTTTGCGTCTATTTGAGCACTTTGAACTTCACCAAGTTCACCCTTGCTCCCACTGTCTTCTCTTAGAAGAAACCCTTTCTCTAAGAAGACTATATACTTTGAAACAAACAACCTTTGTTCCAAAGTGTTGTAGAACTTATATTTAATTGTTCTTTAGGATATCCTACAAAATGTGACATCTACTCAACACTTTCAATTGCTCGACACTATTCACTTCGCATGTTTAATAACCTTATACTTTAAAGTGAGAAAGATAGGGATGGAGTAACATCAACTAACTTAGATTAGACTTTGTTTAACACTTAAACATAAGTCTCATGTGCATACCTCTAAAGTGATTTGAGTAGATTCGCCTTGCCCATCATAGACCTCACCAAACCCAACAAGGTTCGATTTGTCATTTTAGCCACACTACTTGATGCGGTGTGTAAGGTGGAGTCCACTTAGATAAAATCTCATTATCTTAGAGATAACCTAGAAACTCTTGGCTTAAGTATTCGTCACTTGGATCTCATCTAAGTGATTTGATACTTCTCCTAAGTTGTTTCTCCTCTTCATTTATGAATTCTTTGAACCTTTAAATGGATTCAGATTTGTATCTTATCATATACAAGTACCCAAATCATGAATAATCATCGATAAAGGCAATGAAGAAGATGAAACCACCTTTGGCATGTATGGACATAGGACCTCATACATCTTTATGTATTAGGTCTAAAAGTCCATTAGCACATTTACCCTTTCCTATGAAGGGTAGCTTAGTAATCTTTGCCTAACAAACATGATTCACATTTGTCAAATGAATCACAATCAAATGACCCCAAGCTATCACTCTTATGTAACTCAGTCATGTGTCACTCACTTGTATGGCCAAGGTGACAATGCCATGAATACGATGATTTCAAATTATATTCTTTAGCCTTTTATTGTCATTAACATTTAAAATTGGATTGAACATATCTAATATGTGAATTCTATTGCTTAATGTACCATAAGCATAAAATTGACATTCAACTAATGTTCTTGTAAATGCTAGTCCATAAAAGAAATCATCCAAATTTAAACAAAGATCACTAAGGAAGTTCAAAACATAAGTCCATATAGCAACAATTGCAACTCTTACACCATTGCCCACTCGAAGGTTAGACTCTCCCTTGGTGAGCTTCCTATTGTTCCTTAGGCCCATCATATCAACCCATATGTATGAGCCACAACTGGTATCATATACCCATATGTTGTTAGGAGAAACAATATTAACCTTAATGACATAAATACTTGAAGATGATGGTGCATAACGTGCCACCTTCTTCAACTCCAAGTAGGCTTTGCAATTCCTCTTTTAATGGTCATCCTTGACACAATGGAAGAAAGTCCCTTTAGAGTCTCTTTGGCCTTCTTCTCAACCACACCTCTCTCGGCCTGAGTGGATTTACTTCTCTTCTTGTTCTTAGAACCAGAAGAATTCATAAGCATCTCATACTTTTTCTCATTTCTTAAAGAAAACTCATCTATTTCGAGCAAGTTTATCAACTCAGGTATGGTGGACATGATGTTGTTCATCCTATAATCAAACACAAACTATGCAGAACTATCGTGTAAACTTGCTAGAATCAAGTCAACACTCAATTCAAAATCCATCCAATAACCTAATTGATATAACCTCTCAATATATTCATACATCTTTAATGCATACTGCACTAGGGATGTCCCGTCCTCTATCTTGGAACTAAAAAGCAGATTGGAGACCTTAACCCTTTTAGTTCTTGCCTGCTCATTATAGTTCTCTCTTAGATGGCTCACTATGGAATAAGCATCCATAGCCTTATACTGCTTTTGAAATTCAGGTGACATGTAGGTGAGGATGATAAATCCCACCCTCGCACTATCAACTAAGCACTTATAATATGCCCTCTGAACTTTTTCAGATGCATTAGCAGCTAGGGATTGAGGGAGTTGCTCAACAAGGACATGGGCTAATCTTTCGCTTTTTAGAACTATTCTCAAATTATTTAACCAGTTCAAGAAGTTGGGCCTAATCAATTTATTGTCATCCATCATTGATTGCAAGTTCACAATTGTTGACATGGTTTGATTCTAATAACCTAGATGTAAAAGAGATTATGTTAAAATGAATGATTATGACAACTAGATAATTACGCATTATATCTCCCACTATTTTATTCTGAATCGATAGCCCTCACTATTGATCTGAGATAACCTATATGGAAGTTCTCCTAGTGGGTCGATATCCAATATCACCAAAAATGACCTTGGGTTTACCCAACAAGCCACCTTGGGTCAAAGGTAGGTATCCTTGTCCATACCAATTGCAATTTCATGCAACTATCGAATTCAGTCCTACAACTGTTGATTTATGCACTATCATTGGGTTATCAACTCTTGATGTGTGTTCATCTCATGTACACTTGCCCACCTATGTCTCTATCCAACATTAACTTTGGGTCTTTCCCAACAAGCTAATGAGTCTAATTAAGGCCAACCCACTAATCAAGAAAACTCATTTCCATGGATAGAACATATTCTTGTAGAGGAAGAGCTTGGGTTTACCCAACAACCACAACTCCAGAAGAACTTTGGTTCACACCATATTAGTGGAAGACGTTAGCCTTAATATATATTTTATTGAGGGAATTCTTTAGATTAGTCTCATCATTGCATTAGGACGCTTTATATATATATCCATTCATCTCATGAAAATATAAAGATTGTTACTCTATCTCTATGGCATGATTATGGACATTCTAAAATCAATTCCATGAGCCAAAATGGAACTAACTAGGTCAAACCTAGGGACATGCATAATTATTACAACCCATGAAATTAAATCAAATTTACATTTCAAGATGTTCTTTCTCAGATCCTCCTCCATGATCCTTTCTCCTTTGTATATCCATCAACTAATCCTAATTCCATGCAATCTAATTACATACATTCAAATGAAGAACCTCAAATTACATTTGAGGGGAATTTAGATGAGAAGAGAAATACATTGAGAAAATAGAGAGAAGCAAGAAGTCACAGGCCCTATTTATCTAAAAAGAAGTAACCATGCAATATGCTCAATCACAATTGGCAAAGTCCATAATCATTCATCATGCCAACATACACCTTTAAACATGCATTCTCTAATGCATAACCTTGAAAGTAATGGAAAATGACACTCCATGATTTCAAAAGCACATGAAAAGGTTTCAACACTTGAACTAAATTGATCCATAAACTAATTCAACCCTTGAATCATCAACCCGATTCAACTTTTGAATCTCTAACGGATTCAACTCCTTGAATCATAACCTCGATTCAACTCTTGAACCATAATAACATAAAGGTACTACTTTGTCCAGTGTCTCTTGAAAGTAATTTCAATCATGGTTTTAGAATTTTATTCAAATCTCTTTAAAAATCCATGATTCTAGAAATTTAAGGTTGAACACTTCAATCCCGGCTTTCATGTTTCATCTTAGTCACACTAAAGATGATTCCTCAAAATAATGCAAGAGAAAACAAGAGAAAAAGAACAAAAACTTGAACTGTAGGTCGTGACGTGAATTCTTCACGTCACGACTCAAACTACTAGGGAGAACAACAAACAATGTCACATCGCGACGTGAACTTTTAATGTCAGAACGTGACTTAAAAGAGCCTTCCATGTTATGATGTAGGGACCCGAACGTCGCGACATTGCCTGGGCTTCATAAGCCCAAGACGTCACGACTTTATTCTTCATCAACCTAAACGACAACAATAAACTCTCACATCGTGACTTAAAGAACTCATGTCTCAACGTTGCTACTCTACTAAGAAGAGCACTTGGCCACATCACAAAGTGGACACCAATACGTTACGACGTTGCCTGGGTCCAGATGCACCACATTGGGACTTGGGCACCCTGCATGTTGCGACGTTGCCTGGGTTCTTCACCCATGTCGCGATGTGAGCTAGGTTCTAATTTCGGCATATTCAATAAAAAATCCCATTTTTGAGAGTTTTAATCTCATCCATTCCATTTCTTCTTCATTAAAATCATGTTTGATCATCTCATGACCAGATTATATGAAGAAGAACAATGAATCATGTATTTTCGAGAAAAAAAAAATCTCATTTTTGAACCTTTGAAAAACTTGGGTACCAAAATCAAAAAGTATCAACATATAACCGATTTGATGCACACGAGTTGGCTCTAATACAAGTGTTGGGTTTTGAAGGTGGCAACAATTTCCAAAACAATAGAAAATTTAAAATTTTAGAAAGAAAAAAAACCCATCAAGAGACATCTTAAGGCATGAAAGCGATTCAAAACCAAGAGGAAGTGGGATTTTATACCTCTTGTTGATCTCAAATCAAATCGAAAGGATGATGTAGCAGCGACATACCACGTCCTTGGTTTGCCTCTAACAGTATCCACATGAAGAGTGGAGTCGATAACCTCCAAGGCAAAGATCTCGGATGAAGTCCCGATGCTAGCCATGCCTAGATCCGAAAAGGGAAGCCAAAAACCAAAGTCTCACCAAGAGGAGCTATTATTGAAGAACACTTTCTTTATCTCAATAACACTCTTCTTGAGAAGGGTCAACAAAAAATGAAGGCTTAGTGTTAAGGTTTTTATACAAGTCCTTATATAGAAAAACCTTTGCTCTTGAAATGTCCAAAGTACCCCTCTCTTTAAGAGATGATAGACTACATGCATCCCTATGCGTTATGGCGTGTTCCCTCAAGGCCCTTTGAACAAGCCCAAGCCTACTAAATCTCTCAATGCGGGCTTTTGATCCTAGGATTCCACTAATCCCGTGACATTCCATTCTCGAGGTTGATCACCCTCTTGTTTGGATCACATCCAAATCCATTTTATATCAGCCCCACACTTTTCTAAGTATATGACCCATTAGGTCTCGAATATAAGTCGGGCCACGTGATTCAACTATTGAATCAAGAATGTCATGAGTGGTATCTAACAACACATCATGACCCCCAATTAGCCGAAGAGTCAATGATCTGACTTCTAACTCTTCCATAGACAATTACCACACAATTTTTCCTTTCACCAATCTATACCCCACTCGGTTCAAAGCATGGACAAAGTGTAGCTCCCACTAGATTGGCTACGCCACATCTAGCCCGAGTGATTTAGACCTTGTCTCTAGACTCATTATTCAACAGTTATGCACCTAAAGACATTCTTCATGGCATTTCCACTCTTGCCAAAGATTCCCGAGTAATGATCTAGACAAGAGGCCATGGGTATACTCTTTCTCTATTGGGGGTGGCGAATCCTTTGTTGGCTACTCAATTACCTTCGAATACCTTAAACTATACCCAATCATCACCCTATGAGCAACCTCTGGAAGGCAACAAGGAATGAAGTCAAAGTACAGAATCAACATCCAAGATATCCTTGAGCACCTGGGTCTAAGGATAGCCAGACCATTACTATGATGAGACTACCATCTACATTACAATAGATAACTCCTATGGATTGTCTCATAGTAGGTCCCCGATGTACTTAGCTACCTTGGGAAAGCATCCACATGTCAACTTTAAACAACCTACATCACAAATTATAAGATCTACTACTTTATCTAATCAAGGAGTATGACATGTGCTAGTCTGTCCAGATTAACAATGTTCAGTCTCGTTAATCCTATGACTAGGGATAATTTAGATACTAACATAATTGCACATGATAGGAATCTTATTATCATGATCTCATCCCTATTTCTTTCATGCTATGTTACATATCATGGACTTCATTAATTCGATTAAATATCTATGTCAATTCAACGTATGAATATCAAATTATTGAAGAAGCTTTTAATAGTAACTTGTGACGTACAACAAGTGCTATGGGCAATTGCCTTTATATCACTTCTCTGACATGTTCTTCCCTTCTTCCACCCCATACTGTTAAGGTGTCTTAAGAGTAGAGAATTCATGGTCTATCCCATGTTTGTTGCAGAACTTAGTGAAGAGAGAGTTTTCAAACTCTGTCCCATGACCACTCCTTATCCTAATAACCTTCTTGAGTTGTCTATTCTTTTCACGCATCAAATTTAAAAACAATATCTTAAATGCATTAAATGTGCCAGATTTCTCTCTAAGAAAGCTTATCCATGAGAATCTTGAGTAGTCATTAGCACAGACAAACGCATACCTTTCTCCCCCTAAGCTTTCCACTTGCATCAGTCCCATTAGGTCCATATGAGGGAGTTCTAGAACCCTTGTGGTAGAAGGATGTTGCATCATCTTGTGAGACATCCGGATTTGTTTCTAGATTTGACATGGATCGCACATCGTTTCAAGGTCAATCTTCATCTTTGGAATTCCAAGAACAACATCGATTGCAATAGTTTCACTAAGGCTCTTGTGACTAATGTAGTCGAGTCTTCTATGCCAAATATCTGATTTTTTTAACAAGGTGTTGATAGCAATTGTCTAATGATTTTTTTCCTTCCATAATGCATGTATTAATACTATTAGTGACTAAGCATTTGTCTTTAGTAAATTTAACAAATAAATTATGATCACATAGTTGACTAATGCTGATAAGATTGACCTTTAACCCATTCATAAGAAGAAAATTTTCTAATTTAGGCATACATGGAACGTTTAAGAGGCCACTACCAATCACGGTTCTTTTAGCAACATCACCAAATTCCATAAAATCTAGATTGCAATGTTGTAGATTGGTCAGAAATCTTTATTACCTATCATGTGCCAGGAGCTTCCACTATCAAAGTACCATTTTGATTGACGTTCGCCTTGAGAGATGTGCAGGCCACCAAGCACCTTCTAGCATTTCTCACCACCCAAAACTGTTTTGTTTTAGAGTGTTGCTTTTGTTGTCTCACCTTCTGATGCATCAAGAACTCAAAATATTCACCCTGGATATGTCCTAGCTTCTTGCAATAATAGCATCTAAGTCTTTATCTTCTTGATGAATGATTCTTCCTACCACCTTGATGGTAATTTCGCATTGTTGTAATAGCATTTGTGAGGTAATTAGGTTTAGTTTCTGAACTTTCTTTCGTGAAGTCTAGACCTTTGTGGTCTTTTTTCGTTCTTCCCATCAACAAAATTTGATTTAGAGTCATGGTACCAAAATTCATCATCAGCATAGTTGTCTTAATTTGTTCAAATTTGTTCAGAGACTCTTCATTTTCACTCTTCAACACATTGACTTGTTTGAAGAGCTCATTTTTCTTTCTACAAAGTTGAGAGATTGGCTTGAGCATCCCTCTGTTTTCATTGATAGTCTCCACTAGATTCTTATACATGATTTTGTTGGAGTGGGTCATTTCTTCGTAAGAAATTTCTTCATCATCATCTCTCTCCACACCAATTGTTGCATCAGTTGTCGCAACATCTGATGGAGCAAGTGCAGTCATTGAGGCATGAGAGTCATAGATTGAGAATTGTTTTGTTGCAGAAAGATTGATTAATAACACTTATTCATGACATATGTCCTCTCCCTCGTTACATGCTTCACACTTATCATCACTCCATGTGTTAGCACATTCAGCCTGAATATGTCCAAACCCTCCACATCTCATGCCTTGGATCCTTAGGTATCAGTTCTTTGCACCAAGATTAGCTCCCTGATTTCTGATTATTTCATGAGAAACATTGAAAGGGTTAGGGGCATAAATCATATTTGTGTATCGAGGGAAGGTACCTTTCATCCGCATGTTCAGATTCTTCACTACCCGACAACACTCTAAGATAAACAATTAGATAATCCATGGATCTCACTCAATAACTTAGAGTGACCCGCTCGGATACCAATTGAAAGAGAAAATTGTTTGTTATGGCAATGATTCAAGAGATTTAGCACCAAATGGTGTGACACTCTCATTAGTGCTACAACCAGTTCTACTATGTTATCCAACATGTTGTAATAATCAGTGATAGATATGCTAAAGTATTGTAATTCGAAGAAATATGAAATCACATGCATGAACTCACACACACAAAGAGAAACCAAAGATTGGTTATGTGGTTTTGAAATTTCCTAAGCCCGCAGGGTTGAGCCTAGATGCAAGGAGTTCCACTATATATCAATTAGGTTACACGTTGGTCTTATGTGAGACAAGGCTCCCCCTTTCTCATAGTCGTCTTCTCCTAACTCTCTCATAGTGAAACATGGAAATAAGCTTATTCTCCCAAACAGCAACATCAAGACTCCTTACACACCCATACACTCCTTCAACAAAGAGTATCAATAACACCGCTTCATCAAGGCTACAAGATACGCAGTGAGCTATCTTCACATGAATAAATTTCCACAACCTCAACTTGTGCGTGCTCTCCACCCCCAAGAGAAATGTCTCTAAATCTTTTTTAAGTAACCCCTTGGAGATATTCTCTCAATATTCTATGCCTTTATGTTTCCTAATATGTCTCAACAAGCCAACTGGAATATTATGATTTTCTCCCATACTTATCATAATAGAATATCTTCCTTCCTTGAAATCCTATGCACAATATCTGATCTCTCTAATTTGATTCGTGCAATATTGCCCAATATTCTCCTCTAACCTTCCTTATTCATCACACCGAAATTGACTCTTGATTTGCAAAATATTGGCTCCAAAATCGAATTTGGATGCATATGGTAAGTTATGTCACACAAGACACGCACTAACTCAGGCGACATTAGTCGGGTGACAATAGGTTTTGTCATTAAAACATGCGATTTTTTTTTTTGCCTCTAAGATTATGGCAAGAAACACTTAATAGTACAATGCCAGTTGGTAGCAAAAGAGATAGTAATCAAGATCTCAAAATTTTTAGAAAAAATTTTCAATTGATCGTAAGAATTTCACCATTCATCTTAATATAATCATAATTAGTAATCATTCTCGCGAATGAGAACCAAATTAATCTAAGAGTATAATAAGCTAGCATGACAAACGAAAAGAATAGTACTAAGAAGCAAGGTAGCCCATACTCTGGTCATCGATCAACGTCCTAAAATTCTATTTTTACCTCGAAAGCATGTCGCTACACAAACTAACTGCATAATCCTAATATGAACAAACCTCATATTTCTTCTAATTTCAAAACATAGTTCATCATATGATCAACAAAGGTATGTAATACTATAATTTAGTTGGTATGTATATCAAGATGAACAATCGTTGATAAACAATGCCTACCTATATTGATTCTAACATGGATGTGATGTAAGAGACAGACATAAACCTTATTAACTCCATCCCGATTCAAAATTATGAAAACTATCTATAGATGTTACATTCATACATGATACATCATTGTGCTTCATCTATGGGGAATACATACCGACTGTTACGATTTCCACAAGCGCACAGATCGTATAAGTAATATAGTGGACCAAAAGTCAAGATATCGTTCCCACAGGGAAGGTGTGGTTTTAGCGAGGATCGAGTACCTCGGCTACTAAAGTCATTCACTATTTGAGTGACTCGATGACTTGAGGAGAATGTTTTCTAATCTAAAATAAAAACAAAATAAAGCAAAACAAAACAGGGTGTGATCAATGTCCACTCACAAGGAATGGGATAATATCGGAGATATAACTCAAGGAAAGATACCAGTTGATTTGCCTATCGATGCATTTACGGCTTCATTCATTAAGCACTCCATCGAAAGTGAACGTATACTTGTGAGTGTCAAAGGAATCTGACACGAGGTTTACACATTCATGTCTCCCCTCAATTTCTCACACCCATTCCCTATTCTCCTTTCGGTCCATCTAGGTCATGAAGTAAGATGTCTCTTATAAGGCAAAGGCTTTCCCTCGGGATTCCTATCGGGTCACCTCTCGGTCCATACAATAAGACTACCCAAACTATGCTTGGATCGATCACCTCTCGGTCCATACAATCCTCACATAATGTTGAGATGGTGTTACTCCTAATGAAATCCATCTGTACTAGGCATTCCTAATTGCCTACACTTCTTTGATTAGGTTAAGTAGTATTTCAATTAACTAATTCATACATTAAGAGACCCGAGACCATATTTTAGGGCATCATCCAAGCGTTGCCAAGGATGCCTTAGTATGGAGGTCGAAGACACAACTCTCAATATGGATTAATTAGTTAAAACCATAAGAATCCTAATAACTACACCAACTAACATCCACACAAGCATGAATTTACAAAATCGTCATAAAATATATATAAACTAAACATCAACTTCCACAATCAGCCGTAGAGGGAAGTTTAACTACTCAGTTCAACCAAGTAATCCAAAAAAAATCATATTTAAGATAAACATAACACTGAAAGATTGACAAATATAGTAGAGTTTAGAGATCCAAAACATATTAGATCAAGAAATTAGCTCAAACTCTACACCACAGTGGTAGGAGCTCTTCTACTGAGTTAAATCTTCAATATTACACCAAATCCAAAGTAGAAATGAACAAAATATCAAACCCTAAAACTAATGGTTCAAGAAGAAGAGAGGAGAAACCCTAATGAGGGTGTTCTTCCTCAAAATTGGAACCCTAAACAAGTCTAAAGAACTACTATTTATATGCCTTGGAAAACGGGCTAATGATGGCCCAAAATCAAGCTTTCTGCCTCCAAATTCAAGCACTCTCACTCGCGGTGAGCCAAACCGCTATAGATCAAGAACTCCTTTTCACTTGATTTCCATCACTTACAGTTTGGATTTTTTCCTTCTAATCCCGCAAAATATAAGCAAATGGGGACATGGTCTTATTTCAAAATGGGTGTGAATCTAGCATTTAGGTTACATAACACATGAAAGAAATGTTATAAATGCTAGTATGATTCACACCTATCACTGACTAACTCTCCCTTTCTATAGATAGCATGGGGAAATAGAATGTATGTATTGTAAGTTGCAAGTTGTTTTCCTCTGGCAACCAAAGCCTACAACAAAACCTGGATATAACATAACAATTATATACCTATAAAAAATCAACACTTAGCTAGTCACTGGAAGAGACAACAACAGAAGTAAGTCGAGTCTTAGGTGAGTCCACAATCTCCTTACCACAAAATTTCCCTTCTCCACTGGTGCTTTAGATTCACAAGCATCTGTTTCCGAGGATAAAACGACTAAACGAATGGTTTGCAATAGTACTTTGCAATTACTCCAAAAAATTGAAGATAGTTTGACGCTATCACTGATAAGGGAGGGGGAAGAAACTCAGGTTTGAGTCCTTTCTTTGATGATTCTAACATCTATATATAGACCACCAAAGGGGATGAACGGAAAGCTTTGTCGGTTACTTGTCCAAATGGACAAAAGGAATGAATATTCATAAAAGGAATTGAAAAAGGAAATTAAATCCATAATACGAATGTTTCAAAATTCAAACCAACTGTTTCACGACTTGAATTTCATTCAAAATGTATGAAAATCCAACTCGTAACACTTGTCAGTTTCTCTTCGTGCCTATCGCTACGGGTTTAATTACGTCGCCAATATCACCGCAACTTTACATATAAGAAATCCCATCATCCGTACTAATGAAGTTCTCTTGTCAAGCAACCTAACAATGGACTCCTTATATGTCAGTCTAAAATCCTCCTCATTAGGATTTATTTTTTACCATGGCAATTCATCAATAGACCTTTACAGTAACAATAGATACACAAAGCCTCCAATTCTACCAATAAAGATTAATGCAAAACCAACCTTTTCACCACCTAATACTGATGCAATTTGTGTAGTGATAAAGATAAGCATTGTATCTTGTATAGTAACAAGGAGAAGCACTTCAAATCTAAATACTCTCTCTCCCCTTATCTCCCATGCTTTCTTCATTTGATATCCCTTGACTTGCAAGTGAAGCTGATCCAAGAATGTTTCTACTTAACAAGTTAGCAAAATAATCAAGCCCATAAAACTCTATAACTAGGCAAGATGACTGGGTTCTACCATGGAAACATCACTTCCCTCTCTCAGCAAAGATATCCTCAACATCTAAATCATAGTGGAAATCATATTGGCATCGACTTTCTATTTCATTGGTGTCTTCTATTAAAGTTTCACAGCTACAAATGACATTCAAGCTCACACCATCCAATCTCTACTGACCTAACCATAGAAATAAAGAAAATTAAAAGAACTCATAAGAATTCAAAGGTCAAACAGGTATTATACATGCACCCATTCCCATTGAATATTTGGAAGCTAGCCATTTTATGGAACAAATTATTCATAGGACCTGGTGTTTGTTACAAAATTTCTTGAATACACTGAAACGAGAAAGAAGATTACAAATAAAACAAAAACTACAAATCGGATAAAGATCAAGCCTTGTTTCACAATCTCCTTAAAGCATATTCTCCTTCTCTAGTAGTGCTTTGAGATTTCGTCGACATCTACTCCCAGATGTAACGATCTGAGGGTGATGCACCTTGCTCAAGTCTCTCCCCAAAAATGAAACGACTGCATTTCACTAAAATAGAACGATCAAACAGAATCTCAAAGATTTTTAGAGAATTTTCCTTTCAAAAAAACTATATACCAAAGAGAGTTGGACCCTCTCTTTATATAGGCTCAGGCAAGGTAAACCATCAACGGAAGAAATGAATCGAAAATTAAAACCATAGAACATTTTCATATACATTTTGAAAATGAATTAAAACAAAATAAATCTATCCGTTAAAACATAAATCCAGAGTTAATTTCATTCACTCTTTAAACGGAAATTCTAATAAATCCCCAATATGAATGAAATTGACACCTAAACATACAAGACCTCCCGAGTGATAGAGTACAATGATTGAAACCTGTTTAGACCATCTCTAAGACACCAAATTTTCAACACAGCCACTAAAGACTGATTCAGTACCAGGCAACAACGCCAAAAACTTGTTTTTGACCAAATGATATAAAGGCTATGTATAATAAAGCTATTATTGCTGTGTATGTAATATTTTTCAACTAAAATTGGTTTTGGTCTAATATCTCTGCAAGTGCTCATGTCATACAAGTAATCAAGTGGATTTTTAAGTCCAGATATCATTCTCACAAGGATTGATTAGAAAATCTAAATATCAACTACCACTACTACTAAAGATCTTCACTATTTGAACCTCTATTTTCCAGGATAGATTTAATTTTCTAAAATAAGTTTGATGAAAGAAGTAAAGAAATTCTAAACTACATGGATTAGAGAGTTCACTGGACTGAAATAATATCGAAAGAAATAAGTGTCAGGGTTAATACTCGCACACCTCAAGAAAATACAGCTTATGGACATGAACTCCGGAATCGTCTAAGAGCAAGATAAGGTAGCCTCGAATACCTCCCCGACACTACACATTTCACTCTACCGACTCATATTCCTAAACCAGGTCAATAGGTCTAAAAAGCTACTTGTAGGACTTGATCATCTTTAAGATGTAACTATTTTTCCTTCTCAATACTTCTCAACCATTTCTTAGGACTGGAAATTGTTTACTCCCATGCATTGTAGTGATTTGAGCGCAGGTATCTAGAATCAACAAATTGGATACCTATTTCTCCTATCACAGAAGACATAATAGCAAAGATAGTTGGCTCAGGTCGAACATATGATGGGTTTTTCACACAAACGGCTCAGAATGAAGTTCAAAATGGTGAATTCATTCGATTTTTGATCGATAAAAACAGCGAATGGTTGAAAATCGGAAGTAAAATAAGCAAAATGTAAAATAATTCCTTAAAGTGTTAAAGGTCATCGGCTTAAGTTCCTAGGGAACCGAGGTTTCTTAGGTCATTTCGCTTGGGAGGATGACCTATAGTTATCTCCTAACCTGGATCTCTTCATTTAGCTATAAAACCATCCCTCTTTTAAACATTTCCAAATGGCATCCACTGGCCATTAGTGCTCTCAATCGTTACAACACAAATCACCTTAACTCACCTTCCAATGGCTCATAAATGATAACTAATGAACATCAATGGATCTAACATTAAGCATCCAATGAGCCCAAAAGCTTATCAAGTAATAACCATTCCGTGACTCAAGGATCAAAACCCAAAGTTGTGGCAGAACAAGAACGGCAAAGGATACCGCGTGAAAACATAAAACCCCTCACTGTCTCAGATCCCCACCCAACGGCCTTCTACTCAAGGAGGAAGGTCTCTAGCCACCATCCTCCGAGTCAGTCATCCCCGCAGGGTGTTCGCTAGCTGAGAAAGGGAAATAAAATGAGAGAAAGAGAGAAAATGAAAAGGCGGAAGAGCCGGGAAGCTTCCTCCAAAAGTTTTATTAATGATCCAAAAAGTCTTCGTTTACACAATGATGCCTGGGACTTATATACTGCCCAAAGCCAAGAAAAATTACAAAAGAGTATGAATTGGCCAATATTACATGAGGGACAATTCAGGCAAAACAAAAATTATAGCAAAAAAGTCAAAAAGTCAAAAGGGTGTTAGAATAAGTTTTCAACCCCGCGAAATTAAGAGGTCGCTGAATCTCACAACCTCAAGGCTGGGCGGTGCACTATTTCATTCCGCAACTACTCTTCTTCCTCGCTTCTCGATCCGCAGCCTCCGAGTTGAACTCGATTCTCCACGTCGAAGCTGATTCAATAACTTTGGCATAAATAGTCTCGCAAAACAAATAAAACTCGCATAACATTTTATTAGTAAATTTCGCTAGGTCCTTAACATGCCACTGAAAGTTAATTAAAGTTAATTAGTACAATAAAATACCGTGATAATATGGTAAAATAAAGACATTTCGTAGTAATCAACAGATAATGCAAGCTCTCCAACATAATCGTACCTTAGCCATCAATCTCGACTAAAATGCCTCTTTTCTCGATTAGAATCTTAGCTAAATACATGATCGAGATTATTCTACCCACCGAGGTGAAAACTCTAAGGATTAAACCGATAGATTAAGAGCGGATTTTATGCCCTGAACACACTCCCGCCGCCACCCGTAAAGGACCTGTCGAGGTTAGATCTTCACCAGTAATGTATCAAAGTGATCTTTAGAATTCATTAGTTCAAATAATATTAGTTCAATATACTCCTAAGTGACTGCTCTTTACTCTCAGGTCGTCCATCCTTATGTCACTTAGGGTGATCCTGGAAATCAGAGTACAGATACAACTATTTTTGGGTATAGAAAACTGATATTCCGAACAACTGATTGTAAGAGCAATACCAATTAAATCATCCCAGATTTCATTCATAAAACAACATTAAAATACTACAAACAGTAATCAAAACAATAAACTCTTCCCAGAGGGAGCTTAGCCTTCCAGATCTAGATCATAAACCACAATGACTAGTTAATCAAAACGAATCTATCAAGAATTTTGATCAAAACATAAGTAAAGCGACCTTAAAATTCACATATTTCATTAAAATTAGACATAAACGGCAGTTTCGACATAATCAAACCACTGAATAAGCTCGATCTACTATTATTCTATCCTAAAAGAAAGAAAATAAATCCCTTAAACAAACTAAAATAAAAATATATATATACAATGAGACATAAGCTCTTGTAAAAAGCACAAAACTAGATGAAAAGAGGCTGGAAGTTCCCACACTACTCCCAAGGATTTACTATTTATAGGCTCTGGTCTTGGGCCTTAAAAACGAGGCGAGTATCACGACTTTTGAAAAGCCCAGCAAAAAACCCCGCCCCTGTCGATAAGCCAGGGCTATGTCGCGACATCAATCATTTGCGTCACGGGTTGAATCCGATGTCACGACATTAAAACGCGCTTCACCTGAGTGACCACAATGTCGTGGAAATATCGTGTGGGTAATGTCACGAAAATTGTCGGATCTTCTTTCTTTCCTTTAGTCGATGTCGCTGATTATCATAACCCAATGTCACGACATTAAGTTGATGTTCTGGGTCTTGATGTCAATGTTGCAACATTGGTTATGTCTTTTATTGCTTGACTACTAAGTCCCCAGATTCGATGTCGATATCGGACATCCTAAGGTCGCGACATCGAAGCCGATGTCGCAGTTGATGTCGCGGACATTGATTCTTCAGCTTCTCGCCATTTCAACCGATGTCGCGACATCGATGATCCACGTCGCGACATCGCAAGTCGAGATTCCGCTATTTAAGCCATTCCCGATGTCATGGCTACTGCAAGTCGAGATCTCCTATTTAAGCCATTCCTCGACGTCACAACATCAATTTCGTAGCTCTCGTAGCTTATAAGATGTCATAAATGATTTTGTGGCTATACCGACATCAAGTAAATGTCATTACACTTCCACTCGATGTCGTGACATTGATTATCCGGTTGTCATGAAGACAGCTTATTTTTAAGGGCAATGTTATGGTAATGTCACGACATTGGCTGCCTACGCACAATGCTTATTTCCCCTCGCTTCTTTTCCTAATTTCCTACAAAACATAAATCTAGGTGAATGCTCCTCATTTACATTGAACGAACTTTAAGCCTTAAAACTTCATGAAAATTGTAAAATATGAGCTTTGGATCATCAAACTCCCCTAAACTTAAAGCTTACTTCATTCTTAAGCAAAGAAAAGACTATTCGTTTGGCCCTCAAACAATAAAATTGCTTTTTAAGGACATTTTCATTTGAATCTTCTTTTTCAATTTGATCAAAGAATTGGGCCCTCGTAGTATTTCAATGTGATATCAATTCTAATTAGCTTAACTTTCGTATCCTAAAGGTTTTCAATCTAGATCATTCAATACAGATATAAATCATATTCCAGAAACAATTACAATTTCGACCTAGTGAGTAAAGTGCTTGCTCTCCTTTTGACTAATTCTATGTGATTAGGTAGCCTTAAGTGAGACTTACTAGAATGGTATTCTCTTTAGAGGACTGAAGTCTCATAGGCCTGCTATTATATCATTCTCCACTAATGGTATAATACAACCTCGTGATCAACAGTCTCAGGTCAGAATGTATGGCTAAGGTACTTGGGTAGATAACTAGACATTTTAGGTTCAAATTCACCCATAATGCATACATTTTCTTGGCATTTTTCCCTCTAATTGCTCATCATTTCATGTCTAATCCAAACTTTTCCAAGAGCACCCCCAAACTTGATTTGGTGCATCTTTCTTCATGTTTCCTATCAGGTCTTTTCATTCCACTTTTTTATCTCGCTTCAGCCAGCCAAAAGATATTTTCCTATCATTTTGTCTGCCTGAATCAGGCAATGTTTAAATTTCTGCTTTCTACTACCCCTTAACAAGCTAGTCAGCAATTTACAATTCAACAAGTGTGGTACTGTAAACACCCAAGGACTTAATTGGTCAAGGAAGAAGGCTAAGGCAAACTCAATTCTCCTCAAACCGTATATATCTTTCAAATTTTCTCGCCTTCTATTGTGCACCTCTCTTTGTACATCTTTATCACTTCTTTCTTCCTCATTCTTTTTGTTTTAATATCGCATTCCCCTAAACTGTCTCTTTTGCTTCAATTTTCATGTACTTATCTACAATTTCGGGAAAATCCAAGGTTCTTCAACGAGGTTTATATTGTGAAGTGGTTAAGGTTTTTCATTGTGGCTTTGATGATAAAATGGCATTTAGGCTCAACTAATGTAGCCTAAAGTGATGCTTATGTTTATCAAAGGGTAGTCTTTGTGTTAAAATAAACTGGCCCAAGGATGGCCTAAATCATTTTGTAATGCCTAGGATTTTGCCTTGAACAATAATACAAAAAGTTCTAGGACCTTTTGAGATTGGCTGATAATAAGTCCAATAAAGTATTCCTAACCCAAGCCTAATTAATTTTCATGTAATTACACCAATGTGTCGTATTTAGTCATTTCAATTTATTGTTCATTCAAAATAGAATTACAAGCCTGATTAACATTGATCTCTATTTCAGTCTTTTAGACCCTAAAATTTCAACTTATTTGTCCTTGACATCACAACTTAAAATATGTTCCAATCATTAGCTCAATTCCATTTGGCATTTTTTTCCTTGCTTCGCTTAAAACGGATTTGCTCAGAATTGTTCAACTTAAAAGATTATTTTGATTCAAAGATTTACCATTTCTTCATCAATCAATGACACAAACAGTTCAACAAGTGCTCCCAATTCAACCAAACAAACAATCATTGGTTTTATCATAATGTAAAAACACCAAAAAAATCTTCAACCAAAGCACAAATTTGTACACCGGGAATTTGGTTTTATTTCAAGCTCTGTGACTTTCTGCGAAGATTTTCAAGATTGCTATTTTAAATTCTTCTAATCTTTTCTCTATCTCAAGATTTATGCATTCAAGAAAACTCAATTCTCAATTATTCAACAAAGCAACACTAAGTTTCACTTAATTTTTCTCACTTATCAGCATAATTCTAAAAACTCAAACAAAGGAAATACAAAGAAGAAAAATAAGGAAAGAAATAAAACTGTACACAAATTTTCAAAATTATATTCATTTATGAATTGAAGTACATTTACAATATACTGAATTACGAGATTTCAAATTTGAGAGAGAAAGATACAATGAAGTTCATTTTTCCTATGTGACTCCATAGGATTCGAGACGACAGTTCATATTTATAATCAGCACGAGGGAGGAAGCCGTGGATCGGGGTCGTGATCAGAAATCGAAATTGCCTCATTGAAATACCACTTCTGCATGAGAGAGCGCTCGCTTTTATCATCTCATTTTGTCTTGACCCAACTGAATTTAGGGCTCCCTCAAACTCACTTCAAGTATCAGACATCTGAAAGCAGCTGCATTAACTATATCCAAGCTTTATGTCCACAACTTCTCCCTAAAGTTCAAGGTAACTTCAAGTTCTTCATCTCTCTTCTTGATGGTTGCCTTTATTTCCTTTTGATGCTCCTTGTATAAATAACCAAAGGCATCTGCTTTTTGGAGCAAATTCTACTCCATCTCCTTCTACCTGACCTCCAGGATTTTCAACATCTCCTGGTCCCTCTTCAGCTGTTCATTTATAAATGCCTTCTCTCTCTCTCTCTAAACTCAGCTATAAGAGCTATTCTTTCAAATGCAAATTCCCTTCCACTCATCATCCGCTTGTTGGAGGGCAAACTCATGTGACTATTCCTCCCTCTCTTATTCTCCCTCCTCTCGGGTGGTCAGCTCTCCACCGAGCTCCTCCCCGAACTACCCATCTCCCTCTCATTTCTTCTCTCTTACTCTCCATCAACTCCATCCTCGCAGTTGTCAGCTTTCATCTTCAGCTCTTCGCTTGCCTCTGTTTTTAGTTCTAAGAGGGGGAGATGTTGTTTCTTCTACAATGGGGAGCACCGGTTGTTTTAACAGGCATCAAGGCCCCCCTTCAATGTGGCCTTCTTTCTTTAGTCGTCATTGAAGGACCGCCCCCGGGCATTGTTGTCGCCTACCCTTCTCTTTCATGACTTTTCTACCTCTCATCACTACCAGAACTTGGGAGGGCTCTAGATCGAGGAGATGAGAGGCCTCAGGCCTTCTTCTCGCTTCATCAACTTACTCCCTGATGCACAAGAGATGATCAAGGAGGGTAGATACCCCCGAGAAATTGTTCTATGATAGTCCGTATTTGTGGACTCTTAATTATTTTCCATTCAAAGAATATCCCTTACTAGTGCATACAAGAGTATTGTATAGTCTTGTCTCACAGTTGAGTCATGTTTGGAGGGTTTCAAAACATAATTAATAAAATAAACCACCTTGTTATTCAGGTTAGGTCTCCTAGGTTGATATAGGTGTTATGGACGGTTTTATCTTTTCACCACCTAAACGCTCAATCAAATTCTAGCTGCTTTTCAACTCAGTTTCCAAGTGCCTCATACTCCGAACAAATAGCTCAGCTTTCGCCTAAGCCTTCCTTAGCATTGGGAGATGGCCCTTTCCCCAAAAGGGACCCATCTCCCCCTGACATAGCATGTCAGGTCCTTTATTTTGCCTAGGTTAGTGTATGACTCTTTACTCACGCTTTCTCCCAGCTCCAGTGTCGCTCATCATCTCCCAACCCTTTTTCAACTTCTTTTCAATGGCGACACCACTTTCTTTGAAACCCCTTCCATAAATCCTTTCTCGCGATGTGTTTCTGAACGCTCGTCCCTTTGTTGGAAGAGAAAGCTCCCGCCTCCCCACCCTACTACTACCGATTTCTTCAAGAACCTCCTCAAGATCGCTTCAGTTTTCTGTCCCGCCACTCTCTAAAAATTCCTCGCTGATGTTCTCACAAGTTCATCTAGGTGGAGAGTTAGTTCAACATCATTGATTTTAGAGATTTGAAAAGGTTAGGCTCAAAAGCTTCGATTTAGTTCGATGTTCACTTCTCTCTCCGTGTTCCTTAAATAGGTGGTCTCGCTTCTAAATTGATGTCAGAATATTAAGTATGTCGATGTCACTGATACTGACAATAATTTTTATGACCTACTAATGTCGCGACATTGCCTTGATGTCGCAACATTGAGGGAAAATGCTATGTTTCTACATTGTCGAGGATTTTAATTGACTCAACTTATCGTCGCGACATCATTCTCAATGTCACAATATCATGTTGATGTCACGACATTGCCTCAATGTCATTCTAGGTGTTGCTCTTTTATAAATGAGGTCGCGGATATCAGTAATAAAATGTATGCACACACATCAAATGTAGATGCTCGACATCAAATTTCGAGCCGATGTTGTTAAGATTGGCCGGCCAATGTCGCATTGAGAAGGTATTTTCATATTTTTACTTGTTTACCCCATTTTATTCATTTCTCAGAATTGTAGCTAGGAGTATACTCTAATAAGAATTAAGCATCTCAAATCAAGATAATAAAGATAATTTCTATTCAATGCACTTCAAAATCTCGAAAATACTTTTTATACTCGCAACAATTTTCATTCTAAAAGTTCAACAGAGGAACAATGAAGCCATTATGCACTTAAATTGGAAAGTACACTTCAAAATTAGTATGTGAATCATTTTTAAAGAATAAGTCGTGGAAATAGACTCCCATATGTAGTCAACTTTCGTGATATTGATTTTGGTTGGAAGTCTTTCAAAAATGACTTTCATATCTCCTTACAACTTCATTATCCCCGAAATTCAACAAATCGTGATTACATAAGTTGAAAAAATTTAACAAAACTACTTTACTTAAACTATTCAAAACACACTCCATGTAAACAAATCATGACTGAAAGTAACAAGAGCACGTTGCCTCCCAAGAAGCTGCTCAATTTTATATCTTTAGCTAGACTTTGCTGCAATGTTTTCTCTTTTCAACAATTCTTTTGATCTCTTCAAATCTAGGACTGTTCTTTATTTGGTCTTCCTCCAAGGTAATGTTTTAGCCTCTAACCATTCACTTTAAACTCATCTCCAGAATTGGTTTTCATATTATTACTCCAAAAGGGGTAACTACAACTAATCGTGAGGCACCACCTTCATTCTCGACTCTGAGTTTCTCTTCTTTCCCGGAAAGTCCGGAGCCTTGAGTTGTACAAGAGGACCAATTCTCCTATTTTGAACTCTCTTCTTAGTATCCTCTGGTCATGCCATTTCTTGGTCTTATCTTTGTAGATCCTGACATTGTCATAGAATTCATTTCTTAATTCTTCTAGTTCATTCATCTAGAGTAACCTCTTCTCTGTAGCAACTTGGAAATCAAAGTTCAGCTTTTTGATGGCCCACATAGCTTTATATTCAAGTTCCAGAGGAAGGTGACAATGCTTTCCTGTACACTATTATGTACTTAGGGACATTCCATAGGATTTGTAAGGCTCGTATGCCCAAAGTGCATCATCTAGATTGACTGACTATTATTTCCTGCTTATGTTGACTATTTTCTCCAGTATATTCTTAATCTCCCTATTGGAAATTTCTACTTGCCCATTTGACTAAGAGTGATAAGACAATCCCATTACATGCCTGACTTCATATCAGCTCATCAGTTTTGCAAACAGCTTGTTTGCAAAATGATTTTCCTCATCACTAATGATTGTTCTTGGGGCTCTAAATATACTAAAGATATTTCTTTGAATAAAACCCACAACTGTGTTAGCATCATTTCTAGGACAAGTTATAGCTTCCACCCATTTGGATACATAATTCACGTGAAGGGAGAATACAGGCTTCAAATGAGGGCGGATTGGTCCCATAAAATCTATCCCCATACATAAAAATTTTCACACTAGGATCTCTATAAGAGCACCCCATTTCTTCTCGTTTAAGTCATTTCATCCTTCTTACCCATTCGTAACAATCAAGAAATTAGCTAATAAAAACCTTATTAGAGAATTTTCTCTGATGTCTCGCTCCTCGGCAAAGTGTCCTCCATATGGTGATGCACGACATTTATCCAAAATTTCACATTGTTCAGCTTCTGGAACACATCTTCTGATGATCTGATATGCCCCTCTTCTAAACAACAGTGGGTCATCCCATATATAAACTCTGGCATCAGTTGTCAATTTTCTTTTCTGCTGGTGGCGTAATTCCATAAGCTAAGTAATTCACAATATTAGCACACCAGGGTATTTGGATTGACACCTGAAATAGTCGCTTCATCGTGGGAAATTTTCTCTCTCTAGTTCAGCTTTCTTCTTCAAGAACTCTTCTAAACTTGACAAGTGATCCGCTATCATGTTGTCACTCCCCTTCTTGTCCTTAATTTCCAAATCAAATTCTTGCAGCAACAATACCCACCTGATCAGTCTTGGTTTGACATCTTTCTTTGCCATCAGAAATTTGATTTCTGCATGATCAGTGTGTATGATGACATGGGACCCCAATATATAAGGTCTAAATTTTTCACAAGCAAAAACCATTTCCAGCATCTCCTTTTCTGTGGTGGAGTAGTTCTCAGGCTCCTAATGAAGGTTTTTTTCGCATAAGATATCGTCAAAATTTTCTCGTTTTCTCATCTCCAAAGATCAAGCCTCATCAGTAGCCTACTAAGATCACACATGATTTCAAAATCTTGTTCCGCTTTAGTGTTGCCATGATGGGAGTTATAACTAATTTGGATTTTACTTTCTTCAAATGCGCACTTTCGCAGATTAATCAAATCAAATTTAAAGATCCTTCTAGCGCCATACAGCTTTTGAAATTGTTGAGAAGTCTTTTATAAATCTTCAAACTTATATGTCCCAAAAAAACTTTCTAAACCCTTGACTATAGTAGATGGCATTAGAGTTTCAATTACAAAACCTTTGCTTGGTCAACTTCAAGTCTAGCTGCATAAATTTTGTGCCCTAATATAATGCCTTCATTTACCATAAAATGGCATTTTTCCCTATTCAAAGCTAAATTCTTGTCTTGGCACTCGAAATACAGCCTGTAAGTTGTGAGTGTGCAAGGCTCAAATCGGATCCATAACCGAGAAGTCATTCATAAAGATTTCCATACCCTCCTCCATCAAATCTGAAAAAATGGACATCATACACCTTTGAAAAGTTATAGGAGCATTACACAGTCCAAATGGCATCCTTCTAAATGAAAAGGTGCCATAAGGACATGTGAAGGTAGTTTTCTTCTAGTCCTCAGGGGCTATGGAAATCTGATTATATCCTGAATATCCATCAAGAAAACATAAATGGGAGTGTCATAACAACCTATCCAGCATTTGATCAATAAAAGGCAAAGAGCAATGATCCTTTCTAGTGGCAGATTCAATTTTCTCGTAATTCATGTAGGCTCCATCATGTCACGCTCTTGTTGGAATCAACTATCTTTTCCTTATTTCAATGACTATGAATCCACCCTTCTCGGGAACCACATGAATCAAGCACCCAAGGGTCAGCTTTGAGATTGAATAAATGAACTCGCATTCACCCATTCTAAGATTTCTTTTCCGACACATCTTTAATAATCGATTCATTCTTTCTTTGATGTTCTATCGATGCTTTGCATTTTCCTCTACGAGGATTTTATGCATGCATATAGAAGGACTGAATCCTTTTAAATCTTCACTGACCAAGCAATTGCTTCTTTATACTTTATGAGAATCTCTATTAGTTTCTACTCTTTTTGCTTTGTCAAGTCAGCTGATATGATCCCTGGTTTTGATTTTTCAGCTTCTAAGAAGGCATACTTCAAATTTTTGGGCAATTCCTTTAGAATTAACCCCTCAGAGCTTGTTTATACTTCTTGTGCCTTCCCTTCACAACTACTTGATTTTTTTGCACTGCCTTCATTTAAACTGAGTATTGTTTCTTTAAATTCAAAACTGGAATTCATAAATTCAACATCAAGATCCTTAATAAATTGGAAATTAATCTCATTCTCATTCCTTGAACTCGAATCTTACAATCATATTTCAGTTTAGAACTAATGGGAACTATTGTTTCTGCCAGCCTTACACCAAGATTATCAAATTCAAGTTGTTTTGCCTCGAGTCTAAATTGAAGTGTACTCGCTCATCTCCCACCCTTAGGAGTGGAGCTCTTCTTTCGACATCTATCAAGGTCAGCTTCGCTGGCAAGAAAGGGCCCGCCTCAGAGTGTTTCGGGACTTGTTTATCTTCTTCTATGTCGATTACCACAAAGTCCATAGGGAAAATAAATTTTCCCACCTTGATCAGTACATCTTCAAGGATCCCCTCTGGTTGAGCTAAAGTTCTGTCTACCATCTACAAGGTCATGGTTGTAGGGATAAGCTCCCCCAAACTGAGTCTCTTCACTATAGATAGCGTAAGACGTCGATAAGCCAATTCCCAGAATCACATAATGATGTACCCATTTCAAAGTTCCCCCGTGGTGTGTGGGAATGGTGAAGTCGCCTCGGATCCGTGATCTTCACGGCAAACTCTTCTCAATCATCATGACTATACGATGTCAAGCCACCACTCATTCTTAAGCAAATTTCCTCTTCTTTGATTAGCATATCCCCATGAACTTAGTATACGAATGAGGTGTGCATCTCTCTTCCGAGCTAATGCCTCAACAAAAGGAATATTTATCTCTATCATCTTGAACATATTCAAGAATTTAGAGAATTGCTTCTCCATCTTGGATTTCTACAGACTCTGAGGGAATGGAATAAGAGGCTTATAAGCTTGCATCTCCTCTTTCTTTTTCAAGTCACCCTCTTCAATTGGCTGCTCTTGCTGCACCTCAAATTTTCTTATATCTTTAGTCATTTCTAAACTGCCCAAATTTTTGGTTTCTTCGCTTTCTTCTTGTTTTTCTTCTCATTCATCCCTTCTCATTCTTTCTTTCCGGAGTCTCTTTGCCACTACTGAGAGTAATTTCCATACAGTCTTTGGGATTCTTCTTGGTGTCACTAGGGAAAGAATCCCTAGACTGATTTTTCATAGTTAATGCCAACTACCATACTTAAACCTCCAGATTCTTCAGAGATGTATTAGTATTGGCCTGAAACATAGTTATGTTTGCCTGGAATAGTGCTAGCTCAACAAACTTCTGCTTATGTATATTCAAAAGTCTTTTGTTCTTACCCATGAAGCTCAGCATTTGCTCCTCAAAAGATCAAATTTCTTTGGCCTCGTTTTCACTCTTGGTCGCTGTTGCATTTTGTTGGAAACCTTGTGGAGCATACTGTTGCTAGAAATTCTACATTAGTCTTGGACTCTGCTGCACTCCACTTCCATATGAGAAGTTCTCATGGTTTCTCAATACTGGTGTGTAGCGGGTTGGAAGATTGGTGTTGGGCATAAAGTTGTAGCTCCTGTTGCCATTGACAAACTAAGCTTCCTCCACTTGATGAGGACCCTCATGAGAAAGTCCCTCATCAGCTATGCTCTTCTGCTTTCCTCTTTCCTCTATTCCCACTACATTGGATGAATGGCTTCTTCTTTCATGATTATTCATTTTTCTCATCAATGCATCTAGCTTTGCTTCTATTGCTAACATCTTGTTCAATTCTATGATACCACCTCCTCTCAATCTACTGTTTCTCCCTGAAGTCTCATTTGGAGCTCTATAGTTGCTCTTGGCCAAATCCTCAATAAGCTGGTTGGCCTCTTCAATACTCTTCCTCTTAAATGCTCCATAACAGGCTGCATCAATTATCCCTTCAAGAAAGAGTTCATTATGATGATAAAATATCCATTTTGTGTGATCTAGTCAATGGCATGCATTGACATCTTTCAGCATTTCTTATACCTCTCAATCATCAGAAAGCTTTGTTCTTCTCCCTCACAAGGCTATTATCTCTCTTCTTCTTTCGTATGCGAGGGTTACGGAAAAAACCTTCCATGAAAGCTTCAACCAGCCTCCCGGGGCCATGGTCGACCGATCCATATTGCAAGACTCAAACCAACTAGTCGTTATGTCTTCGCGGAGAATGGAAACAACTCGTAACTTCTATGACATCTGATTTACTCATTTAGTCTGGGATGTTTTCCATCCTTAAGAACCTTCCTGCATGCTCATCGATCCTCACTTAGATGCCCAAAGGTACTAATGTTACAAACAATAGTGATGTGGAGCTCAACCTCAAAGCATATTTATCAAGTAGTCGTCCGACTACAAAATACTCATCTCTAATGATGTGTCTCCAAAAAATCTTCCATAGTTCTCATCTCCGAGGTCTCCGCCACCGGTTGCGCTGTATATGTTGATCAGGCCTTTCTTACTCATAATCGTTTTTTCTATATTCTAACCTTCTTCAAATTTCACAAAGTTCTCTCAATTCCAGTGTTTACTGGTAGCAATTCTAATTTTTACCTTCTGTGCATATATTAAGGTCTCAATAATGATAGACTGAGATCAAGATAAATGAAATGACTTCTATGATAAGCTCATTAAAAAGACTAAGAACTAATAAGCTTACTACATAAAGAAAACTATTTTTGAAATTTTTTCTAAAAATAAATGAAAATTGTCCAAACTAGCAAATCTCTTTTTGGCAAGAATATTAATCTTTAAATTTTACTTCAACCCTTGGCAGTGGTGCCAAAAACTTGTTTAGACCATTTCTAAGACACCAAATTTTCAACATAACCACCAAAGATTGATTCAGTCCCCAACAACAACGCAAAAACTTGTTTTTGACCAAATGATATAAATGTTATGTATAATAAAGTTGTTTTCTGCTGTGTATGTAATAATTTTCAACTAAACTTGGTTTTGGTCTAATATCTCTACAAGTGCATAGGTCATACAAGTAATAAAGTGGATTTTTAAGTCCAGATATCATTCCCACAAGGATTGATTAGAAAATATAAAGATTAACTACCCCTACTACTCAAGATCCTCACTATTTGAACTTATATTTTCCACAATAGATTTAACTTTCTAAAATAAGTTTGATGAAAGAAGTAAAGAAATTCTAAAATACATGGATTAGAGAGTTCACTATACTTAAATAACACTGGGAAAGAAATTAGTGTTGTTGTTATCAATTTGAACAGTTCCTCAAGAAAAATACAGTTATGGACATGAACTCTGGAATTGTCCAAGAGCATGATAGTGTAGCCTTGGAATACCTCTTGACACTACACATTTCACTCTCTAGCTAACCATATTCCTAAACCAGGTCAATGAGTCTAAAAAGCTACTTGTAGGACTTGATCATCTTTAAGATCTGACTGTTTTTCCTTCTCAATACTTCTCAACCATCTCTTAGGATTGGAAATTGGTTACTCTCATAGACAAGATAATTCAAGCCCTCTCCAACATAAATGGTACCTCAGCAATTAATTCGGCTAAAATGCTCTCTCTCCTTAATTAGAATCTTAGCTAGCATAGGATTGAGAGATTAGTTCACCCACCAGGAAACCTCTAAGGATTGGAACCGATAGATCAAGAGCGATCTTATGTTCCTAGAAAACACCTGTCACCTAGAGGACCTTGAAGTCAGAAGTTAGATCTTCACCAGTGATGTATCACAACGATCTTTAGAATTTATTAGTTCAAATAATATTGTTCAATATACCCCTAAGTGATCAGCTTTCTTACTTTCAAGTCAGCCCATCCCCTGTCACTCAAGGATCTCTAGAAATTAGAATACATATACAACTCTTTCGGGGTATAGAAATTAGTTATCCCTTTAATCTAGATCTTGGGACTTCCAAATACAAAGGTAGGCATCCATTGTATTAACTTATTCCTTTATGGGCTTTAGTCCCATTCCCTCTATAATTTCTTAACTAACTCTCTATTTAACCCTTGGTTAGCAAGTCTGCGATGTTTTCCTTAGATTTTACATAATCTAGAAAGATAACCCTAATTTAGAGTAGTTGTATAATGGTGTTGTGTCTACAACGAATATGTCTAGACTTATGTCGACTCACGACAGACCAGCTTTCAACCAAGTAATTGACACTGGCTGGGCTCAACTAAAGTCCCTGCCAAATCTGCGCCAAAACTCTGGTTTCGACCGACTCTTTTTTTTTTTTTTTTTTTGTAGAATATGTGTTTGTTCTTTTTGTAAAATGAATTTGTTAAAATTTGAGTTTGGTCTAAATCACTACAAGTGCACAGGTCATACAAGTAATAAAAGTGGATAGTTCGCATATCGCTCCTAATGAGGATTGATGATAAATCAAAAGACTAACTATTCTCCAAACTACTCAAATCCTTACTATTTGAACTCTAATGTCAAAATGATGAGAGTACTAATAAAATAATTCTAAAGTAATTTCACTAGTATACATAAAGAATTTAATAAAAGTGGATTTGAGAATTCATAGAGTGAGATCACACTGGGAAATAGACTGATGAATGATTGTCATTTTTTGCATCATTTTGAGTCATAGTTAAGCCATTAGTTGGAAAGCTGAATTTGTCAAAGATGCATTGTGGTATAGTTTGATTTCCCCAACCGCACCTTTCACTAATTAGATATTCATGTCTATTTCTAATCAGTGATTGACTTCCAAGGATGGAGCGTAAAACTCATCTATGTTTTGAGTTCATTTCACATGATATTTTGAGCATTTTATATCCATATTCATGTAAAATTCATAATATTTCCTCTAAACTTGGTTTTGTAGGATTTTTTATGGAAAGCAAGTGATTTAGTAAGAAAATATGCAAAATGTTTCTAAAAAGAAAGTTAACCGGATGTCTCACAATACGTCATTGAAAAGATAATTTTTTCTATATCATCTGGACCATAAAATAGTTTAAGTCTACTCGTGATTACATTCTAAATTCAAAGAGCTTTTCAACGACACCTCACACGCCCAAATCCAAGTTAAAACGAATAAGCGTGGCCCCCGATATTGGATAAAGAAAACTATCGCAACAGAAAACGATCGTGACAAAGCGCCACGCGACAGAAAACTCTGTCGCGACCAAGTTTTCTTTTGCAACAAAGTAAACTCTGTCGCAACAGAGAAATATCTATCATGATAAAGTTTTCTATTGCAACAGAGAAACTTTGTCGCAACAGAGAAAACTCTGTCGCGACAAAGTTTTCTGCAACAGAATTTATCGTGGATAAAGAAAAATCGCCATTACTCAAGTTTTCTTGCTGCAACAAAGCAAACTCCCGTCAACAGAAAATCCTATCGCAACAAAGTTTTCTGTTGCAACAGAGAAACTCTGTCGCAATAAAGAAAACTCTATCGCGACAAAGTTTTCTCTTGCAATAGAGAAACTCTGTAGTAACATAGAAAACTTTGTCGCGACAAAGTTTTTGGTTACAACAAAGAAACTCTATCTTCTTTGTTGCAACAAAGTTTTATGTTACAACAGAGAAACTCTGTTGCAACAAGAAAACTCTATCGCGACAAAGTTTTCTGTTACAACAGAGAAACTCTATCACAACAGAGAAAATTCTGTCGCAACAGAGAAAACTCTGTCGCGACAAAAACACTGGAAAAATCCGAAAAAGTCCAAAATTTGTTGTGTTGGACTGTTTTCAAGGCCATTTCACCCTAGGACTATAATACTCATTTTTTAGGTTTTGGCACGAAGGGAGAAACACCTCTCATGGTTTCTCTCTCTAACCGCCCATTTTTCTTAGTTTACTATTACATTTTGATTTTTACTAGATCTTATAGTAATTTTAGAGCATATTTTTATTTCTATTAGTTAGAGATTTTGGTGTTGTATGAACTGAGATTCAACCATACTGGGTTTCGTACAAAGATTTAAGCTAAAATCTGAATTTTTTCTCACTTGTCTCTCTTGATTTCTTTATTCATTTTCTTACTTTTGTTTGATCGGGTAATGATCGGGAATCAAAGAATGAACATTAAACACCCTCTGTGGGTGGGATTAATTGCTGAACATTCATATTTTCAAATTTCTAGTTATTTTGTGGGTTTAAATACGAATTTATATAATTGGTACTAGTCATATAATTAGTTGTTCAAATATTAGGCACTTATACCAAAAAAAAAGAGTCAGATCTTGCTCCGATTTCCATGAGGCCCTAAGTGACACATGTAGATGGAGATTGAGAGTAAAGAGCGTGAATTGGGGTATGTTAGGACTAATAATAGTGTCCAATGGAACTCGAAAATTACTTTGATAGACTGTCACACTAATCATATGTGAGGATTAATTAGATGATGTATCAGTTTAATATTTAGAGGTCTCACCTCAATCTAATAGAATGACCTTGATCCCGTATTAGCATAGAGATTCGTGCCACAGTAGGGCTATATGAATCAACAAAATTTGTATCCTAGGTGTCCTACTCACTGTGAAGCATGTAGGCTAACGCTACATAAAGGGTTCAGTATCGAACACTGGACGGGTTTTCCGTGAAATGAGAAGTGCAATGAGTTGAAAATGGTATTTTGATTTTAAGGTTTTGTTCAAAACAGTTGAGTTGATGGTTGTAAACCGCAAATAAATTTTAAAGGAAAATTTAGGAAAAGAAGACTCCTTTGAAGTCTTGGGTCACTGGATTGGATTTTAAGGTGTATTCATGCCCCCTGGTTTTTCCTCACATTGTGGATAATGACCTTAAGGTCTTTCCCAAACTCTAATCTTGATTCGCACTAAAACCTAAACCCTAAATTACTCCCTCATGAGATATACATTCCACAGAGCATTCAAGTCCTTTATAGTGTGCATATGGCCTCAAAGAGGCAACCTACTAAGTAACTAATAGGAGACAACTAAGTGGATGACAAAGTGGGATCTAAGCTTACATCCACCGTGAACCACAAAGCTTGCCAAATACACATTAGCGAGGTCGATCTAGGAGGTTTCCCCAACCTAGGGTGAGAGATACAGGAGCTTAAATGCTCATAAATGCAAGGTGATAAATGAGAGTGGCATGAAAACTTACCTCCAAACCTCCACCAAGATCCTCCCTTCATGAAAGTGGGTTTAGCTAAGCATCCCTTTGAGTTGTCATCCTCTAAGGTGGGGTGTTTCAAGTACCGAGAAAATGGAAAAAGAAGGAGGAGAGAGGAGCAAATAGAACCCTAAAAATGAAAGTCTGGAAAACTCAGATTAAAATGAAAAGTTGCTTAGGCTAAAGAGGTAGGGTTTATATAGTCCAACCCAAAGTGTGAAAATACAAAAATACCTAAAATATGAAATTACATAAGGGTCAAAATGGTAATACATCAAACGTGGTCGTCAGGATCAAGTATGCCAAAAACACAAAATGTAGATTCTCGCTATGCAGAAAATTCCTCGCTAAGATAGCTAAAATTCCTCGCCATACGAATTCCCGCCTAGCCCAGCTTAAATTCCCACAGAGATAGCCGAAACGGAAATTCGCTAGCAACAGCTGAATCTCCTCGCTAGTTGCGAAATTTCTCGCTCAGCCCAAATAAAACTTTAGTGTGAGACAGCGAAATCAGGGAAATTCTCGCAAAGCACGCAGGGACCCTCGCTCAAATCCCAGCGAAAATTCACTCCTCGCTAGGATTGCAAATCTCTTTCGCTATGACATAAATCTCTCGTAATCCCAAATGGGCCACTTTCGCAATCATAGCTAAAATCTCGGATTGTTCCCCGGCTCCTGCTTTTGCTCATCACATCCTCTCTCAGACTTTATTCATCACTTTGCCTTCAATTCTTCATCGAATCTTGATATTTCATCGCCTTTACTTCTGAAATCATCGAGGGTTCTCAGATTCAACACCAATAAGAAGCTATGCTTATTGATCAAGTTCTCAAAAACTTGCAAAACTATCCAAACAATCTCAAATGGAATTAGTGAAACTAAGCGGACCTACACACATCAATCGCTTAATTGATATGATTAGTGCAAAGCACTCAAAACCTATCTCGAATAGGGCCCAGTCATACTTTTGGGTACTAATCACAGATCTAATCATGAGAACTTTATTAGATTTCGATGGCCGAGATACTCATTACATCAAGAAGGCTTGCATCACTCCCACGTTATGTGCGTAAATTCTTCAAATTCTAAGAAATGGTTGTGAAGTATTGGAAAAGAAAAATAATAAAGTCTTAAAGAGAGTTATATTCTACAAGTAACTGATTAGGCTCATGTATCTGAAATAAACATGAATATCTAATTAGTGAAACAGGTATGGAGAAATCCAAGCTCTTGGACAAATCCATCATTCAATTCACAAATGTTGCGCTTTCAAGAAAATTAAAATTGTTTTGTAAATAATTATCCCCATCCCTAGTGCCTCTCTTCATACCTTTTAGAATTAAGTAGTTGTTTATTTGGTAGATTTTAGGATTAGTTTTAAATTAGTTTTTTTGTCTCAATTAAATTGATTTTATTTCACATCCTATTTGGTCGCCTAAATAGTGAAGAGCCCTTGTAATCGCGGTGGATCAAAATTCCCACCAGAGAGAACCTCCAATCCGTGGTACGATATCCCACTTTAGAGTCCACTTTACTACTTGTATGACTCATGCACTCATGAAAGGGGGGTCGAGTGTTGGTAATACTTTCATTTCAGCTTGAGTACACTCTACTTTTCTCAAATCACTTGAGTATTTACCACATTCACTCCCTTGGCCATATTTCTTCACATATACATCATTTAGTCTCTCAAATTGCTTTTGGCACCACGCTGTGTGATTTACATTCACTTCTCTCATCGAAGTTGACATTTTGAAGAACTAAGATTTGCTAATTTAGGCAATTTTTATTTTTATTTTTAGTTTTGGCTAGTGATTTGTTTCATTAATTTTTTATTAGTATTTTTGTATTATATTCTTTGTTTTTCTTCCTATTTGTTGGTACTTATGGAGGAATATTCAATAGAAGATAGATTTGGCTCTAGCACAAGCTTGGACTTACTTTTCACCATTTGACCCCAAGAATTACAATGACTACCATCGGTGTAACACCTCGAAATACAATCTCTAGTCATTTTTAAAACATAATTAGGGTATATTATAAGTGCTTTCTTGAAATTTTTCATGCTAATTATTACTTTTGCTAAGGGAGAAATTTTCAAACCCTGAATTTCAGGCTGGATACATGCAAAAGTGGACTGACAAAACAAAGATATAAAAGTCATAAGATAAGAAGATGGAGATGCTATTATAGAAATGACATGTTGTAGGAAAATAGAAGGGAGTTTGAGGACCAAAGTGTAATAAAAGAAAAAATTAAAATCAAATGGGATAAGACCAAGTTGGTCTCTCATTTGGGGGATTGGGAGGGCTTCTATGTGAAGAGAGGATAAGAGAAGAAGAAGAGGAATAAGAAGGAGAAGAGGATTTTAGGTATGGATTGCTATGGTTTTGTATGGATTTGTGAACATTTGTATGGATTTGTATGGTATGGATTATTGGATTCTTGATATGGTTCTTTGTCTAGGGTTTTCCTATGAGAATTTCTAACACACCATTACAAAGTGCCTGTGGGAAGTTGTTGGGTTGAACTGTAGGAATATGTATATATATAAGTTTGGAAGTGAGAATTTCATGATTTGTGGAGAATCATGTAGGTTATTTGATTTAGTGCATGAATATTTGTCGGGAGTTAAATCCTCTAATTTCCCTTCAGAAGCTATGTTAAAGAGGAACCATTTTGGAGTTGCTTTAGGTGGATTCCATGGTGAGTTTATTGGTGGATGAATTGAGGAGGTTAGTTTGAAGAAAAGTGAGTGAGAAATGGCAAAATCTTCTATTTCTAGGCAAAACCCGTTATTCAAGATTCCACTCAAAAAGGTGGTAAATTCTGCACCCATTAGATTACGCAGGCAAAGTGGTACCGATACCGATCAAAGTGGCATTGGTACCCATTCACCAAAAAGGGTCGGTAAATTTCCAGATCGATCTAAGTGGTACTGAAAACTCGATGTCAAAGAATTCTAATTTTGTACCCTTGCATTGTTAAGCCCCAAATTCATACACCGATAGTATAGGAACCCTAATAAATGACTAATGAGGGTTCAAATAAGAATGAAATTAAGTGAAAAACGCATTGTACCTTGCCGCCTCGACGAGTTTGATGTTGGCAAACTTAATGCCCTTATGATAATATAGTAAGTTCCTAAACACATATAATTATAGGACTACCTAAGACTGGATATTGAATGACACGGCACCTCTGTTAGTACTTTGGTACTCTCTGATTAGTGCGACGGCATTCTCTCGACAAAAGAGTTTCAAGACATTTAATACTTCGCAGATTTCACAGCGACGACACTCTCATTAGTCAAAGCCGCACTTCGCTTGTGCTACGACACTTCAAGATTATACCGTACCTTCTCACTTTATTGTGTCAGGTCCTACTCATTTCTTATTATCAACCAGTAGTCAACAGCTATTTGATAAGAGTCTAAATAATCGAATAAGAGAAGTAATGTACATCGTTTGCTCGAATGTACCTAATGGTGCTCCCGCATAGTAAGCTCTATAACTCCTACAAGAATTCTGAATAGTTATTTGATAAGAGTCTGAATAACGAATAAGAGTAAAGTAATGTACATTGTTCTACTCTAAATGTACCTACGGGTACCTCCGTACAAGTATAAGCCTTGTAACTCCTATGGGAGATCTGAACATTTATTTGATAAGAGTCTGAATAACGACTAAGAGTAAAGTAATGTACATCGCTCGCTTTTGAATGTACCTTACGAAGCATATCCCGTACGCATAAGCTCAGAATTCCTACGAAAGATTTGAACGCTTATTCATAAGAGTCCTCAATAACGACAAGAGTAAGTAATGAGCATCGCTTTGCTCCGAATGTACTTCCACGGGTACCGCACAAGTATAAGCTCTGTAACTCCTACGGGAGATCTAAACAAGTATAAGTTTGCTATAAGTACAAGTATGTGTACAAGTTTGTTATATGAATTCATGAAAAAATCTGATATCTGCTACTATATATTTGTTATTGTTATATGTCTACTGTAAGTGAGTATCAATGCATGTGTACATGTATAAGTCATAAGTTTCCCACTAAGCTATAAGCTTAGCACGGGTTTTAATCCGTGTAGGTACAGAGGAGGGCGTCCGTGATCTTCCGCATTCTCCTGGGCTAGCACACTTATAGAGGTCCATCACCTCTAGGTTTTGCGCTTTGATTATGTAAATGTAAATGTACAATTTTAGTATATGTATATGTAAATGGGACTCAGAACTGTATGTATTGACAATGTAAACACCACTACGATGGTAGTTTTATTTTTTTATCTTGTATAAGATATTTTGAATCAGTGATAAGACTTGGGACTACCAATATCTGAAAAAGCAGGTAAAGAGTCCCAATATAGTTTCGTGCCCCTTCATCCTTCAAAAGGGGGTTTGACACATGGAACAAGGAGTATTGCCTTATCAAGGGAGTTCAAACCCCACTTTCAGGAGGAAGAAGAACTGTCTCCTGTTAAAGAGTAGATTTTTATCTACATGGATGGGAACAAGAAGATGATTAATCTTCATGAGAAGAAATTTCCATATTTAGATACCTTCCAAGTCAACACTAGCGTTAGATTGAAAAACGTAGAAGCTCAAATAGGACACTTAGTCCAAGCATTCAAGGAAAAATTCTCTAGGACCTCTCCTAGTAACACTTTGCCAAATATCAATGAATGAATGGATACTCCTCGAGCAAAGGTAATGCAAATTTCATCCCAAATTCAGTTAAGGTGAAAATGAGCCGAAATTGAGAACATGAACTCCTAAACGACTTAGAGGATAAAGAGCCACAGTGGGATAAACTCAAATTTGAAGAATAAAGTCAAGTTATTGCCATTGAAAACATTTTAGTGAAGATTGACACATTTACCTTCCCCATGGATTTTGTGGCTTAGGCATTAAAGGGGATCTAAAAAATTTGAAGATATTAAGAAGACCACTTCTTTCCTCAAGCCAAGCACATCAACAAGGGGAAACTCACCTTGCTTGCGGGTGAGGAGAAAGCAAAGTTCAATCTTCACCAACCATTACCTTTGACAGAGTAAGATAGAACAATGTGCAGAAAATTCTACAGCTTGCTTCCATCAATAGCCACAATTAAAAGGGATTATGAGTTTCTTTCCCCTCTTCAAAATCTGGAAGAAATCATCCTTGAGTTGAATGGTTATAAAGATTCGAAATGTCGTGACAAAGATTCGAAATGTCGCAACATAATTCCACTGCCATTTGCTTGATCAATGTTACTACATAGTTTGGAATATCATGACATTCTTCTTTATGAACTTCCTCCAATTATGTCTCAAGATCTAACCATTGTCGCAAATATAAATTAGTCAATCTATCTCAAATTTTGTCGTGACAGTCCTCATTTTTTGCTTACGCTCAACTTGATCCTTGTTGTGACATACTTCTGCTGGTTATATTGGAATTCTATCGCGACATAGTTTGCTGCCCTGACCAATTTTTCTGTTTTTCTTACTAGAATTCTCTATTTTTCATATAAAACCTGCAAAACAAAAAGTTGGTGAATATTCCATAATTCAGTATTAAAATGAATCATATACTTCTAGAATTATGCTAGAAAAAGGGATTAAAAATAGATGAGTTTAGGACTCATCAACTTATCATCATATTATTACCTGCTTTGTTTTCACTCAATGATTAAGGCCCAAAAAAGTGCTATTTTGAACCCTATTTATTATATAGGTTTTGAGTGTTTTTTGTGTAAATTAACTATTCTAATTAACCCGATTTGCACATTAAGGTTCCTACTATTCTACCGGGACGTATTTTGTGGCAAATTTCCATGGGCTATGAGCCAATCGTGCCAAAATTGTCGAGCCTTCCGATCCAAGCACGAAAAATTCGAGTCAAACCTATCACAGAGATCGCATCCCAAAAGGAAAGAAGAGCAAAAGTGAAGAAAAATGGAGCATTACAATTTGCATCTTGCAACACTGCTCACCTATCCGTGCCCACCGCTCATCCCGTCGCCCGCTCCTCGCTGACGCTTTGATGTTTTTTGTTGTTTCTTCCAAATTTATCCCTGTAATAACTTTTGGTTTTTTTTTTTTTTTGGTAATTTCCTATACACTAAGCACCTATATAAGCCTCAACAGAAAACTCATCAATCAATCTCGGCAATACAACTGGGGAGACAGCCTCGCAGCCTTCCTTTTCTCCCATTTTCTTTCCTTTCTCCCTTTTCTGGGCTAATAAACACTTCCAGGATGACAACTCAGAGGATGGTTGGCTAGACCTCTTCCTCTTTGAAGAGGAGGCCTGTTGGCTAGGCTCGAGGTAACTCGCGCCCTCTCGCTTTTTAACGCACGATTTTATGTGCTTGTTCTATTTCTCAATCTAGGTTTAAATCTCTTAAGCACGCCTCACTAACGTATAAGTTTTGCTACAAGGATGCTTATCACTAGGATCCACTGCTATCCAGCTTAGTCAAGCTCCTAATAGTTACTGTAGGGTAGGTTTTCGAGATATGTTCTGTTTGCTAGGGCATTTATACACGCTAAAATGCTATGTTTCAAAAGGAAAATCATAGGGTTTAGTTTTTAAAAGCTAAATGAAGATCCTGCTTCGAAATGACTATATGTCATCCTCCCAATGCGAGGAAAAGACCCGAGACATGTTGGTTGCCTTAAAACCCTAAAAACCAAAGGGCCCGACACTTCAAGGGGTTCTATTTTACATTTTTTTTCTTATTTTAATTTCAGCCTGCAAACAACCAACCCCCTGTTTTTACAAAACCTTAAAAATCCAAATTGAAATTCATCATTTTTGAACCTTACTGTAAATCATTTTTACGAAGAAAGCCCATCCCCGAGTTCTAATCTCTATAATCGCTATAACAAGTAAAGTAGCCTTGCTACTAGTAGGAGGAATTCTAGTTACAAATATCATGATTCCGGTACATCTAATGTGGCACGAATCAAATGGCGCTGTCAGGATGTGGTGCCTGGGCGCAAATGATGACTTGATGAAGACTTGTGATCCTCATCACAATCCTTGGTGAATTTCTCTCTCAGATATATTTTATCGTTAATCTAGTTTCAGCCTACGCCTTAACCTTTAGGTAGGATTGCTTCTCGTCATGGGTGTTTGTCCCTGCTTACTACAGAATTTCCAAAGGATTAAAACCAAGAGGTAGGCCGGTCAAAAGTCAATCTCACGTGAACCTAAACCGAGCTTGAATTTGCAGGATCAAAATGGAACACCTGCAGGGAGAGCAAGATAGTCAATACCCCAAGTGGAGAGAAACCATGTAAGAGCATACATGTCCACAGGACTATAGAAATCCTCCATGGGTGAGTGCACTCCTACATGGTGCCCACGCATGCACCTCCTCCACATCCACAGATACCTCTTCGTCTCAAATTTCACCACCACGTACCAATCTCCCTAATCAGCAAGCAATTCTGCACCTTACCAAGCTAGTGGGTGACTTTGAAGAGCGTAAAACATTCAATGCCAAAATAAGCCAAAGAATTCATATCGGAGAACTCCTGGACTTATAATTAGATGGGCTTCAAAGTGGAATTGATTATAAAATCGATAACTTGCAGACATCAATTTCAAGGTCGCTAGCAACATGTCTATCAAGAGGAGGAGAATTGAGGAGTGTATTTTGGGTGAGCGGCTCAAATGCAACCTCGGGGGGGTGATCGCGGGGAACCGTGGGAATACGAGACTACTAGCAAGGAAGCGAGGGACGAGAGGAAGGACGGGGGAAGAGCACGAGCACCGCTTCGCGATCCCACGTAAATTTGGATCAGTGCTGCTTGACCAACAACCTTGTCGGTCGACATCACGCCTACACCTGCACCACGTGCGACCACACGAAACACCTATGGTAAGGCCATTCAATTTTGCTTTGCATGCCTCTGAAACTCGAAGTTAGTAGTACAAGCTTGTGCAGCTACATAAAGACATTGTGATTGCTTATGTTGCGTAGCATAGTGGATGGTTAGTCTTTGGTTATTTGAGCACCGAACCTCGGCATTTCTGAGCTCGACAATTAAGCCGGCCTCAGGAAGCCCAGAGGTGGTTTGGGGGGAACCTCGGCTCCCAGCTTTTTGGTTTCATCTTTTCTTTTTATCTTGTTTTATTTTATTTTATTTTTGATTTCTTTAATTTTTTCTTAAGATTTCCTCTAATTGTTAGTTAATTTTGTTTAAATTAATTTTCAATTTTACGCAAATTTTCTTAACTTTTCTATGTTTATTTTGCGGTTTATCAAATTTGATGCGTGGGAGGTGCGAGGAAAGACTTGAAAATTTGTGACACAGAAATTTTCGCGAGGTTGCGAAAATTCTCTAAAACTTATGAGCGAGCTCCCGTATAATAAGACAAAAATGAACAATAAGTTCAAGTTAAAAAAAAAAAAGTGTGTTTTTATTTTATTTTATTTTATTTTTATTATTCAAAAAAAAAATTGTCTTTCACACAAAAATTTTAAAAAAAAATTGTTTTTTTTTATTTTTATTTAATTTTCAAAAATAAATAAATAAATAAATAATTTTCGCAGGTTGCGAATTTTCGCAATACCATCACCTCCATTTTGTTTCGCTCATAACTTTTTCATACGAACTCCGTTTTAGGTGTTTTTGGTACCGTTGGAAAGCTTAGAAGTGTAGAATCCAAATATAGCCATAAAGAATATTTTTGAAATTATTATGAAGGTGTAATTTTCAAAATGCTCACACTGGTCACTTCTTTCCTCTCTTTTCTTCTCCTAACTTGTTTATTTGAAGCCCAAACGGAATGAATAAGGTGTCGATGGAAAGCTTGTGAAGTCTCCTATCGAAAAATGAGCACATCTCATCAAAGGAGTACCTTCCTTCTCTAACTCCAATCAGGGCCTGACTGCGGACCAGTGAGACATTTGGTTGAGGGGAGAGTTAGTGAAGGAAGTGGCATTTATTTATGTTTTTGTTACTATTTTGACAATCCCACATTTATGTTAGGTGGCTCATTGGTTTTCCTTTTTGTGGCGGTATCTTTATGCAGCTTGTTTCTGCACCTTTTTTGTGGTTTTTGCCTAACACCAAGTGGAAGTGAAACTTTCTAAATCCTGTTGATGTTATATTGATGCCATGCCTAGTTGAGTGGATGACTAGTTTAATCCTTGCTGCTTTTGACCTTTTTCTTACACCTTTAGCTAACCACACACAATGCACATCAATTTTCAACAATAGGCTGAAAAACCACCTACCTCCTAAACATTAATAAACCTACCCGTTTACGTTGACCGCCTTAATAGGTTAAGGACCCATGAATAGAAGGCGATGTGTCTTCCCGAAAAGAAAGAAAAAGAAAGGAAAAAGAAAGAAAAGAAAGAAGAAAAATTACGGCTTTGCCTTGAAGCAGAGTATTTCTAATCCAAAGTACTCTCATGCTCTTCACTTTCAGTGCCTAAGCCAACTAGTTGGGAACCCACCCAGGCGGTACTCAACACGGGATGGGTGGAGTTGAGCAAGTTGTAGAGTCTTGAGTCTCGAAATCATTGATCCGGGTGAAACACGAAGATCCTTATGACTTGATGCCTAGGCCTTAAGTCATTGGTAGATCCGGATTACATGGACTTTGGTGAGGTCGATTCCTCGGCATTGCAACCTTACAACAAGAGTTGTGGAATAGAGTGAGTCTGATCTATTTAGGTTAGTTTAGTGTCTAAGTGTGAGCGTAGCTTGGTTGGGGAGAGTGCGGTTGGCGGTTTATTGTTGAGGCGATCAAAGAAACACTTAGATTTGGTGGGGAAGTTCTGGTTGAGTCCTTCGAGAAGGAAACTCTTTATATTCAATACGTAATGGCATTCATTCTCTCGAGGTAGTTATTGGGCTACAATTTAGGTGATTCTCATTGCGGGTTAAGCCTTACATTTTCACAACCTTTTTGAGCTTGCCATATTTTTTGTTATTTGCTCGTTCTTCTTTCTTTCATTGCTAAAGGTAGCAATGTGTAGGTTGAAGTGTGATTAGTGCCCAAAAGTGCTATTTACAGACGATTTATTATAGGTTTTGATTGCTTTTATTGTACTAATCATTCTAATTAACCCGATTTGCCCATTTAGGTTACTACTATTCTACTAATCTCATTTTGTGGAAAATTTTGCAGTTTTTGCTAGCTAATCATGCAAAAATTGTTGAGTCGATCCAAGCACGAAAAATTCTAGTCAAACTCATCGTTGCAGATCAGATCCCAAAAGGAAAGAAGAGCAAAAAGTGAAGAAAAAAGGGTGCATTGCGAAATTTGCATCTTGCGTAACGTACCTCCATCCTTGTTCATCCTGTTGCTCGTTCTGCTTGGCCTTTAGTGTTTTGTTGTTCCAAATTTATCCTGTAATAGCTTTTGGTTTGTTTTTTTTTTTGTAATTTCCTATACAACTAACACTGTAAGCCTCGGTCTGTAAAAACTTTGTAGCCGATCAATTCGATGGGGGCCGAGGCGACGGTTTCCAGCATTTTCCTTTCTCCCATTTTCTTTCCTTTTCTCTCCCTTTCTACGGCTACCAAACACTCCTCGAGGATGCTGACTTAGAGGATGGTTAGGCTAGACCTCTTCCTCCTTGAAGGGAGGCTCTTGCTTAGGGTTTGGAGGCCAACTCACAGTCCTCTGTTTTTTAGCACGCATTGATGGGTATTTATGTTCTATTTCTCTCAATCTGGGTTAAATCTCTTAAGCGCCCCTCGCTAAGTGTATTTGGCAAGCTTTTTGGTTCACGATGGATGCTTATCAGATCCTTGGTATCGATTAGTTGTTTCTGTGCGTAGGGTAGGTTTTGAGATATGTTCTCCCGCAGATTGAGACATTTATACCAGTTAAATCTTATGTTTCAAAGGGAAAATCATAGGGTTTAATTTTCAAAGCTAAATGAAGATCAGGTTCGGAAATGACTATATGTCATCCTCCCAATAGCAGAGAAAAAAGACCAGATGACATGTTGGTTGCCTTAAAACCCTAAACCGGTGGCGACCTTGAAAATTTCTATTACATTTTTCCTTATTTTTAATTTGACTTGCAAACAACTTGACCCCATTTTGTTTTTACAAAACCTTAAAACCATTTTGAACCTCCTTTGTAAATCATTTAAAATGCGAAGAAAACCCGTCCCTGAGTTCGACCTAGGCAGCTATCTTGCACTAGCTTTGCTACTGCATTAGGAGGAATTTAGGTTACAAATATTGTTGATTCCGGGTACACCTACTGTGGCACGAATCAACCAATAACAGATTGATTATCACAATGTATGCATATTAGAGGCATAAGTTTTGGCCAACTTGGAATATTCTCTAAGAAGTTGCACCATTTAGCCTCTTCCCACATTTATCTAATGTTATAAACTCATATTCCATTGTGCATATTGCAATAACCATTTGTTTGAGGATTTTAATAGGCTAGTTGGTCCTCTAATGTAAACACATAACCACTCTTAGTTTTGAGTCTTTAACATTAGATATCCAATTAGCATCAATGTATCCTTCCAGGTAGTGATATCTTTAGTATAATACAACTCATAATCACGAGTAAATCGTAAAGTATTTGTAGTCTCATAATTCCTTGCCCAATGCTTGAAATAAGATTACTGTGTATCTACTCAATTTGTTAAGCGCATAGGCTATGTACGATCTTGGCCGCTCATTAAGTAAGATTAGGCTGCATTACTGCTAAGTATTCTACTTGAGAAACACTCTCTGATTTATTCTCTGAGAAATGCGGAGTTACATCTACGGGTGTCCTGGCTATACCACAATTATCTTTGCCAAACTTTCTAAAAATATTGTCAACATAATGTAATTGACTTGGAATGAGTCCATCCGATGTTCTTTTGATTTTTATCCCCAATATAACATCAGCAAGTCTTAAGTTTTTCATGTCAAAACTTGAATTCAACATGTTCTTAGTAGATGTAATCATCTTATCATCACTATCAACAATAAGCATGTTATCTACGTACAAACACACAATGACATATCCATGTTCAATGTCTTTAATAAACACACTTGTCACATTCATTAATTTTGAAGTCATGTGACATCATGACATTGTCAAATTTCTCATAATTTTTTAGCCGCCTAGCGATTCCGCAATTTACATACTTTCTTTTCTTGTCCCGAAGCAAAAGAAAAAACACTCTAAGCATGAAAGGTTGTTTTCAAGTCATTTGATGTACTTCAAGGATCCTTGAGGATGCAATTGCAAACACCCCGTCCTTATGGAATTTTATTTAAATCACGAGAATATGTGTCAAAATGTCCAGGCTTTCAATTTGTTTTGTAGCTAACCACAAGTCTTGCTTTGTACTTGTCGATTGATCCATCTAATTTTCATTTTCTCTTGAAAACCCACTTGAACTTAAGGTTTACAACCTAATTGGAAGATCCATAAGTTTCAAGAACATGGTTATGCGATATGGAATCAATTTCACTCTTAATAGTATTTCCACATGAGGCAGCTTTGTAGAGTTCATTGCCTCTTTGAAAGTTAAGAGGGTTCCCTTCAAAGAACATCATCATCAAAAAAATCTAGACTAAAATATTTTTCTATCCTTTCTCTTTACTGCTTCTAAATTCTATCTCATCGTCTTTATCTTGGTCATGACTATTTTCATTAATAGTCTTAATCACTCATTTCGATATTAGTAGCTCTTCTACGGATCTACATGGAATACATCTTCAAAGAATGATGCATTCCTTGATTCCATTATCGTGTTCTTGTGAATATATGGGATATTCGACTCATAGACAAGAAATCGATAAGCAGTACTATTATGTGTATAACTAATGAAGATGCAATCAATAGTTTTAGGTCTATTTTCATTTTGATTGGAAGCGCCACTTTGGCCAGACATCCCCACACTCGCAAGTATTTATAGGATGGCTACCATCCTCTCCATAACTCATATGGAGTCTTCTCTGCTTTCTTTTTAAGCACCTTATTCGAAAGGTAATTAGTAGACAAAATGACTTCTCCCCACATGTTTTGTGGTAGAACAAAACTTATCAACATTGCATTCAACATTGCATTTAGAGTGCGATTCTTTTGCTCTGCCACTCCATTGGATTTAGGTGAATAAGGTGTTATGGTTTCATGTATAATCCCATGTTGAGCACAAACATCAACAAATGGCAATTCATACTCACACGCCCCTCAATTACTTAGCACTTTAATTTCTTGTTATTTAATTCTCAACCTCATTTTTAGTAAGGGAACATTTCTCTATCGCCTCATTCTTACTTTTGAATAACTACATAACAATACTTTGTGCTATCATCTCAACAAAGGTAATAAAATATTTGTCACCTTTCTTGTTGTACAAATTTTAAATCACATATGTCATTATGGATTAATTCAGAGGTTTGTTGTTACCTTGATCGTCCTAACCTCAGGGGGTCCCGTGGCCTTGATAATGACACAGAAAAAAAAGGAACCTAGCAGATGAGGGTAGGCTGAGCCCACCTCTCCGATGATTAAGTTGGAAAAAATATGCAGAGGAAGAAGAAGAAAGTATGTGCAATTGGAATTGCTCACCTTTCTATCATAGGGGATCTTCCTGAATTATAGAAAGTGGTTCACGAATCTGCCCTTGATTTTAGGAAAGAAAATCTATTAATCTTGGGTATAAAATCCTCTCTTCCATATCAAGGATTAATTCTTCCTTATCAAGGACTAATCCTTTCGGGAGATAATGGATTTGGACACTAGGAAATTCGCTGATAAATATCCTATGTATTTTCCGCCTTCGTATCCTTTTCCTGTGAACTTCTCATATACTGAAGGGACGGCGATTGGGGGGACTTAAAACTCTAGGGTTGCCACGAGTTGGACTGCAGGAAGACACGCTGTCTCTCTCATATGGGCACCAGTTCTCTAGTCTAGGTAGTGTCCTCCGATTTTAATATGGTAGGTGGGCTTGGGCAACTTCACATTGCGAGCCAGGTAGGCCTTGGGCTGAACGGGCCCTAGGTCCATTGAGTAGTGAGTCTAAAGACCATGGTACTCACAATGCCCCACTTTTCCTCGGTTGTAACTTTGTGTTTTTTTAGTTGGGGAAAATACTGTTTTTTAAACCTCGAGTGTGGAAGAGTGGGGCCAAAAAGTTTATGCGTACCTCGAATGTGAAGGTAAAATGTGTTTAGTCCTGGCGTGTGGGCGCACATCTCGATATGTTTGCAATGCATGGCGTTACGGCATTTAGATGCACGATTGTTGATATTTTACCCCTATATATAGGGGTTAGGTTCCGAATGTTGCTTCTTTTACTATTTTACAGTCTTTCACTTATTGCAATTTCTTTCTCGGGTGTTTTGGTGAATGCGTTGCTTCAAAGCCATCGCTTTCATTTCCAATTTTTCGGTGAGTTTTGCGAACCATTGCATTTCCTTTATTGAGGGTGTGTCCATCGTCCATTGGTGGGGCTTTGGTGACAAAGCTATAGGCGGTTTCTAGGATGTTCACGAGTTTAGGGTCATCCCATTAGGTGCTGCAAAGCTTCTAGGTTCGGGGTTCTAAGGTTTGGTTATTAGTGGATTATCAAACCTCCAAAAGGGGTTTTCTTTATCTCTCCTGAATTTTAACACCTTCACTCCTTTAAGGTCCTCAAGCTGATCCTTTTTTTTTTTTTGTTTGCTTGTAGTATGACGAGAGGTCAGGAAGAGACTTCTACCAGTTGGGCTAGGCGTAGAAGGGAGGCCCCCCGGGAATCGCCCACTACAAGTAGCCTTGTTGCTGCTATGTTAGTAGAGGAGTTGAGATCCTTTTGTCAAGTCCATGCGACGATGGTCTGGGTTGAAGACGGAGTTGCTATCTCAACTATAGGATGGACAGATAATACCATCTACTTCACCTGGGAGTAGTTTGCTGTGGGACTATGCTTTCCTGTCTCATCGTTAGTAAAACAGTTCCTGCACTTTACCCGGGCACCTCTTGTGCTCATACATCCGGCGTCTTCCGGTTCTTATGGAATACGATTATGCGAACTCTCTCAGATTAGATATCTCCTTTGGTAGAGATTTGCTTTATTTACACTTTGGTAGGTTAAGGGCTACCTATCTATGTTGGCCACGATCCTGACACACAACTTTTGTAACCGGACTTCCAGCAGCTTTAGACAATCTCTCCTTCCAAGGTTTGTCTCAACTTAGCAGGACTTATGCTCCCCTAGGTCGTCTTTGTTTTTTACATGCCCCTCATTTTCGGAATTTTGTGTGTGTTGACATGTTCTCTTGCGAAACTTTACGGAGTAGGCACGGTGTGGCCAGGCTAGTTAAACTGGGTTGAGAGGCGATGGAGCACATAAAGACGGCTTCCTAAAGATCACGGGAATGTGACCCTGACTCCTCTTATCCGTGAAGAACTTGAGGGAGTTAGGCGCCAACCCCTTACCCTACATAGTTCCCGTCATCCCCGGCGTGCGGAAAACGTCGAGTGCGCGACATTTTGTCTGGCCAGGCCTTCTAGGTCAATCCAGGCGGCTCCTCCTGAAGTGGGATTCTGGCCCGAGGAGCCTCGGTAGAGATCGCTAAAGGTGTGTGAGTACCGGCTTTGCCGATCAGATCAATCGCCTTTGGTAGATCCAGACTGAAGTGCGCTTCTCGGTCTTCCCGAAGAAGGCGGCGAAGAAGGGAAAAATCATGGGCGGGCGAGTCAAGGCCCTTGGGCGTAGGATTTAGAGGGCTTTGTGCAGTCACCCCTACCCCAGATCAGGCGAAGGGGGCACGACAGAGACTGGGACTAACTTGCTTTCCGAACATTGGTGGGCCCATTTCAAAATATAAATCCAAACTTGTACATATTGGCATAACTTAAATTCCATAAATTAGCTATAATGACATGCGTAATATGACCACTTGAAATAGTAGTGTTTAAACTGTCCTGTACATATTCCTGAGTCTCATTTACTTGTACATAAACAAATCCCACTATTACCAAAAACTTTTACATTTACATGCCAAAAAAAAAAAAAACCTACATCAGGTGGACTCCTATTGCTATGTTGGCCTTGACGAATGTGGAATACCTCGGATGTCCTCTTTAGTACCTACACAGATGAAACACCCGTGCTAATCTTATAGCGTAGAGGGAAACAAATAATAGATATATGACCAATTGGGATGGTCTACATACATATAACAAAATGAATATGTTAGATTTTACATATATCATAATTCTATAACCGAGTTTTCATATAACATAATTCTTATGACGGGGTTTCCTATCTCCCGTAGGAGTTCAGAACAGAGATCTTGTATAGAAGGTACCCGTAGGTACATTACAGAACATAGCATAACTGATTACTTATGCTTTCTTATTGTTCATTATTCATATTCTTATCATATAAATGTTTGTCTGTATAGACCAGTAATAATGAATGAGAGGGACACGGCACAATAGGTGACTTTCAATGCGATGCAGTCTTGAGCGACGTGCCTTCCCATCAACGAGAGGTGGCGTGGCATGTCACGGGAGTGTCGTCTGCGAACATAGACGTGCCTTCCCATGTAACGAAGTGGCGTGCCTTAGAAGTGTCGTCGCCCAGCGAGCAGTGCACGCCCAGTAGCAGTGTCGTAGCCTGTCTTAGGGTCTGTGTAGCGAGCAGAGACTTGCACATTCGTCGCTATCAGGTCTCAGAGCGGGTATCTGATTATGTTTACGAGGCTTGTTATTTTTGTTTAATCACATTAGAAAATAAAGGTAAACAATGTTTCTTTGAGTGAGCATTTTCCTTAACTTTTATACATGTGCGACCACTTTCATTCGAATTAACGAGAAAAACATAACAAAATAGGGTTGCGGGGCCGACCTTAAACAACTTTGAGTACCCGGTGCTGACTTTTAATCTGGAGTACTCGACATCCTTTGGACCTTAAACTTCTGCCCGATGGTACTCAGCTTTCGATCTTGGTACTCGACATCCTCTAGACCGTAAACTACTTTGGTATCGGTGCTCGACTTTTCGTTATATTTACCCCTTCCACGGTGGAGCGGGCGTCTGCAAACCCTCCAATCAGTAAAGTTCTAAGGACTAAAAACTCTGTGAGCTGGCCCAGTATTGCTTGCTAAATCCTATAAAAATTTTCTTTCTAAACTTATGATTTTATAAAATTTTATTGTGGGAAAAACTTCGACATAATTTGCATATGGACATGTCCCGAATCTGTAATATACATCCCGTTACATTATATCCAAAATATAGTAACCCAGCGTACCAACACATTCTCAAAACTTCTCTATGTACATACATATGTTCCATTATACATATTCAAAGTATTTTCTTACACCAATATTCTTCGCGACACTTGTATAAATATCGGGGAGAATCCTAATATGCTCCAATCAGGTATTACATGCACGGAAATAGTTTTAAAATACAAAATAATGAATTCATGTTTCCGATGAGTGTATGTTTATAAAATGTTTTCTTTTAAATGCTCTAAAGCGCAAACTTTCTTTTTTTCTGATTATTTTCGAAGCTTTTGCTTTGCTTTGCTTACTTGCTTTAAGTTCTACTTTTCTTAGCTTGCTAACAACTTCTTTAAAAGCTTATAAAACTCTTATTGTTTGCTTGCTTAGAAGTTTGAAGCTTTCTCAAATTTCTTTGCTTTGCTTTCTTTATCTTGTTTGAAAAGTTTCTTAAAACCTTTCACAAACCTTTTCTTCAGGTTTTCTGGCTTTCATAAAACGAGACACAGGCTCGTAGCGTGCTGAAAATAAGCGGGAGCACGGGAACCAGCCGTTTCTTTTCACGAAATCCCGCAGGGGAATAATATTAGTTTTAAGAATCTAAAGCGGAGCTTGTCCAGCGTTTGCGGCAAAACTCTCAGGAGCACAGACGGAGCGATCTGGTTGATTTTGGCGGCATCATTCTTACAACCTCGACTTTGGGCTATTTTTGCTGCGCCGCACAGTGAACACGGGCTTTGGGCGCCAGTCTTGGGTCAGAAGGATTTGATTGCGTCACCTTTAGGTGAATATGGTGGAATTCTGACACGGGTCGCCATCACCCATATGTAGTTAGAGCTACATGTAGCCTATCTTTATTATGCGTCTTGATCTCCTTCAATCATGATGTATGTCCTTTAAGTTCTTGGAAGCCCAGAGTGGCCAAACCATGTATGAATCCCTAACACCACGAATGCGCGTACGGAATGCATACAAGTAGATTTTCACCTTAGAACTAGGAAGGCCTATTTTTAAACATTCTTTGCTTGCTCTTTGAAAAATGGTTTCACAATTCATGTTCAACTTTAACACCTTTAAAAATAGTTTAGTATTAGCTAATTTAACACTTGCTTGCTTGAAAGATGGTTTACAATTTGAAACCAGTGCCCACTTTTCAAAAATGGTTTACTTCCAGCCCTTTAACTATCTTTAAAAAATGGTTTCTGATTTAAAACCAATGCTTGCTTTCAAATTATGGTTTGAACTCAAAACCATGAAATACTAGTGCAAAACAATTTATAATAATAATAATATCTGGCTAGTATTTGGAAAATGAGTTTAAACATTTCTTTCTTTACTTCTTCTTTAAGCGCTTGATTCATGGCTTTCACTTTAACTTGGCCCTCTGTATTTCGATGTATTCGATCGCCGCGTCGGCATGACAGCAATTTACACTTTATTGCTAATTAAAATTTTCGGAAAATATGTGGGCCCCCGAATGCCATTCCACGGGCATATGTTAGATTACAGGCTAACGGACTTTAATATAGTCTAAAACACGAAAACATTTACGAAGTACGTCAGGATTTATGCGAATAAGAGTGAAATTTTAACCAAAAGCGTCGAGCTTGGTCAGAAATTCGATGGGATTGTCAAAATAGTCGAAATTTATAAAATTCTAAAGCTCGGTCTAAAAATTTTGGGAATGAAATTTATGTTTCCCAGAATATTCCAGAGAGTCGTTATATAGTCTTTGGAAACTGAAATATATGATAGGATAATTCCGTATCTTGGTTGATAACCGGGGTACTGTTTTCAACTGTGGCCTCTCGTCGTGGAGTAACTACCTCTTTGGTCGAAAAGATGCGGGACCCAAAGTGCGTGAATCACAGAAAAACTAAAAATTTGGGTTTGCGCCTGAGTCACCGGTGAAATCACGTGTTTTGGTACTCAGCGTAGCCACTCGTCGTGTAAATGACTTTCTAGTGTTTATCGTAATCGGCTGATGGTTGTCATCTAGAAGAGCAAAAGAAGAAAATAATAAAATTTACTCTCTAATTCGTTTCTCCACGCTCAGCCGTCTGCCTGCCAATTGCCTTTTAATTACTTTTGATTTTCTTTTTTTCTTTTTTTTAATTCTTGTGGGACCCACATGTCCTTTTCTTTCTTTCTCTGTCAGTTTCAGTAAACGATTTATTTTCAATAAAGTTTGTTTGTTTATGCAAATGAATATTATATATCTTTGCATTTTGAATTTTTCCAAAAAAATCCAGTTTCGAGTTTATTTCTTTCGTCGCTCAAAAATTAGGTAAATATTAGGCGTCTGGAATTTGAAGCTTTCTAGGTTACTAGATTTGTGAGGCAGACTTAACGGCATGATCAGTTTTCGTCATAGAGATCTAGAATTTCGAGACTTGAAATTCTAGCAATTCATTATTATTTTACTATTTAAACTTCCATTAATTATGCTTTCACCCTCGACTTTCCTTAATTGCAAATCCGACTTTTGAAATTCTCTTATGGCGTCTCTGCTTAATTATGCCCCGCACATATCGCTTTTTCTTCAAATAACTGATTATGCCCTTTGTTTTAAATCATCAATTAAGTTTCCACGAATTTATAATTCCTGTTTCATCTCATCTTGCAATGTGACACTTGGTATGCTCTTATACACCTTGATGTCATATCTTGTCTGTTCTCTCGGGACGAGTGTTACATTCTGATACTCAGCTAGATTTTGCGAAATAATGGGTTTTACTCTCCTTTCGAGAAATTTGACAAAACTGAAACCAACCCATAACTAAACTAAAACCAACAAAATCAATTTTATCTGAGATATAGGTTCTTGCATGGCATTAGGCGAGCAGAGTTAGAGGGTTTCTAGCCAACAAATCCATACTTTCCATGCGCAAGCCTAAACTAAGTTTCCACACAGTTCACTTCACATATAGGTTCCATACCTATAGGTTCACGCTGATCTTCTTGAACACTTCAACTAGTTTCTTTTCTTCAGCTATTCTTGCAGAACAAGTAGAACTAGGAAAAAGCAAACCAAAATTTGTTTCTCCTCTAAACCATAAACCACAACACTCCAGCGAAAATAAGAAATTTCCCTTTCTTACAAGGCCATGTTTGGCTTTAAGGCATTTGGCCCTCAATTTTTCCCCTTTTCATTTTAGTCCCTCACCTTTCTTCTGTTTGAAATTCAAGTTATCATATTTCTACTTCAACATATACTCTCCTTACATAATGACTTTTAAGTCCTTAATGTGACATTTTACCAGTTTAACCTTGACTCTTGTATAAATTCTGGTTTTTATCATTTTTCACTCTTAGCATTTAAATTCTGAAAAATTTTAATTTGACTTTTATTATACCCTAAACATGTAATAAAAATACTAGGGAATAATTTGGGGTGTTACATAAATTGACTAGTTGGATTTCTTGGTGGCCGGTTGAGAGAGATGGAGGTGTCCCCTTGCTAGGATTCGTCACACGAGACCTTAGCAGTGATTAGTGCCACGGTAGGGTGGCGGAGTCCAACAAATTTGTTTCCTATGTTCCTCCTGCTGCGAGTAGTGACTCTTTGCAGCATAGCGGTCTAGGGTCGAACACGGGGATGGGTTTTCATCCTATGAATGATTCGCATCAGTGTTGAAAATGGTGAGGCTTTTAGTTTGGATTTTTGGAATTTTGTTTTTAAAACAGTGGGAGTTGTTTGGTTACTGAATAATTGTAAAAACTGAAAGTGAAGTGTGAAAAGGTAACTTTGAAGGTTTAGGTTACTAGCTTGATAACATGGGGCAAACAAGTGTCCTCGGGTTATATCCTCGCATTATGGCAAGCAACCTATAGTCCAAGCCATAACCGGATCTTTGTTTAACTATAAAACCTAACCACAAAAACCACTCTATTTGAGTGACACGAATGACATGCATTCATTGCCCCAGTTTCCAAAACCCTAGCACTCGACCTCATTTAGACAGCTCAAGACCATCTAAGCGCGGTGCATCCCCGGCTGCTTTGCCCTAAAACAGTGAGTATTGGCCCGAGTGTGACATTAAATGATATTGACCACCAGTTTGGAAGATAGACCATAAATACAGTACCATGGCATTTGTGAGGACGACTTCTTAGCGCCCCCTGACCAAACTAGTGCCTTCCTCTTCAAAGCTAAGGGCTTGAGCATCTCTTGAGTTGTCCTCAGAGGGTTGTTTATTAGCCCTAGAAAATGAGAGAAAGAGGAGAGAAGAGAGAAAAGCAAACCACTAGCGAAGGCTGCGGAGATGTTACATAAAATGAAAAAGTTGCCAAAAGATTACCTCTCCTTCTTTTACAATTTGGGGCTTATAGGCACGATGTATGAATACAAGAAAGCCTAACATATTGGCTATCTGAGGAATGAGAGGTAATACACGAAAATGAAGTCGGTTGGCATTAATTACAAAAATATAGCCAGGCCCGAGAGATTTCGCCTATGCGAGAAAAATTTAGCTAGGTAGCGAAAATTTAGCTAGCCTATGAAATTTCGCTAGCCTAGCGAGTGGACGAGAGATAGCGAAATCCCAATTCGCTATGCAGTCAATTTAAGCTGGCTAGCGAAATTTGCTAACCCTAAGCGAAATATTTTAGAATAAGCGAAATTAAAGAATTCGCTAGACCTGGAGTGATTTTTAGCTACATAGCGAAATTTCGCTAACTAGCGAAATTTCTCGAACTATTTAGGATTGAGAAAGTTTCGCAATTTGCGAAATTTGTAAATCAATGAAATTTTCGCAATCATAGCAAAAAATCTCTAGGTTGCTGTTCTTCATTACCTTTGCATCTGAACCTCCCGCGCATCATTTCTTCTTCGCTGCCTCCATTCCTTCAAGCGAATTCTGACATGTTTGATGGTGGAGAAAATAGTTTTGATCTTCATTATTCAACACATCTCGATGTCGAATTCCCAGGTATGCAAGAACGCAAAATAACCAAAAATAACCTCTAAGCGGCATAAGTGATACTATTAGATCGAACACTTCAATTGGCTTAATTGACATGATTAGCGCACAAAAGCACAAAAACCTATCTTTCGAATAGGGCTCAATAGTACTTTTGGGCACTAATCACACCCCCAGCAGAAAGCGTTGCTAGTCCCTTAGCAATGCAAAAATAATAAAAACTTATGCAGTGATTTTCTCCAAGTTTATGGTTCAAGCGTAATAATACAGGCGCAAACATATTACCTTTAATATGAAAAATTGATACCAAGCAGCGGACATGAAAAGCGGAACCAGTACAAGAACAATTTTAGGTCAACATCGATCCATGGTAATCCTTACGAATTTCCACGAGATCTAATGGTTCTTTATAACCGGAGTTAAACGATAAATTGGGAATTATTCCTCTGACTTTATTCTGAAACATGCCTTAAGGCGTTGAACAACGATTCTTGCACACTTATTTCTTTGTTGACTATTGTAGGGTCTGTTCTTAAAACGGAAACTTCACCAAAAGTTCGTGTAGCGAGGGTCCATAGATGACTCAGTAATTAAGGTTTTAGGGCATCGAAACGAAAGGATCACTTGACCCTGAAACTCACAGGCTTCACCCCGGGACTCGAGATGACGAATTAAGCACCTACAAAAGCGGCCCAGCTCTACCCGTCCACCGTGTAACGAACAAGTGCGATGACTCGGCCAATTAAGGCTTAGGGCATCCAGACTTGAGCTTTCGCGCCTGCCACTCGGGCCGTGCTCGGGTTTCAAGACGAAGTGTCATGACTTTATTTTCTTTTCTTCTTTTCTTTTTCTTTTTGCTTTTCTTTTCTTTTCCTTTTGGAAAACTACATTGTTAACTGCTATGGGTAACCTGAAACCTATTATGGGTTGCCAACATACCTAGGCGAAGCTATGCAAAGTGAAGGAGCGGAAATAATTTGACTGTTGGAGCAATCGATGTGCGGAGTGTGTGAATGCTTAGGGGAATGTTTCAGGTTGATAATCTTTGGAACTTGGTGACCAGTACTTCACACATGGAATTGGTGCTTATTAAGGTAACATGCAAGGTTTCTATTTTTTTAATTAAAGGCAATTCAATTGTCAATTAGGCAAATTCAATTGTTCGATTGAAATAACAGTTTAAACAAAGTGGGAAGTAGCAAGTGATGTGCAAAGGAAAACAAGAATTTGAACAACCGGGGACATGGCGTGAAATTACCTTTAAGCGGCATGAAAGTGTAAGCTAAGGGATGAAGCTGTACCTCCTCGAGTATGGTGTTTGAGAAAAAGGGGCATTTTCATTTGTTAGTGTTATTGCAGTTGTCAACACAAAGTGAAATCAAATGCCAGGCATGAATTGCAACCACAAATTTTGAACAAGTTAATTTTAATCAAACTAAACGGTGAGAGCAGTGGGCTCTTGGAACCAATAGACTATGTATTGTAGGACTCGGGGAGGGGTCGGCGGAGAATTTCACTCCCTTTTGATGGCACCAGCTGCTTGCTATAGGGTTTCACCACTTTTGTCCATTATTTGAACACTCTGTATCATCTGGATTGATTAGATCGGAACCATTGGGGTATGCACGGTGGACAATGAATGGACACGTCCATCGTGACTTGAGCTTGCCCAGAAAATAGATGGAGTTTGGTCGTATAAAATAACTTGGTCTCCTCATTGAAATTCTTCCAGTTATCATTTGATCATGCCGCCATCTTTTATTTTCTTTGCGATCTTAATTCAAGTAGGCAAACATTCAGGTATTTCTTCCAACTCATTGAGATCAAGGAATCTCTTGACTCCGGCCCTACACAGATCCATGTTCAGCTTCTTGATTACCCACCATGCCTTGTACTTTCGATCTCCTTTGGAAGGTGACATGCCTTCATAGACCCGGCCCAGATAAGGGGGACATTCCAGGATTGTCTTGAAAGGCTGTCTTGTAGGCCTGGCGAATCAGCGGTTTGATGGACCAATCTTTCACGGTGGTGTTTACCACCTTCATTAGAATGGTCTTGATCTCCTGTTGGCCAGTACGCGACCCTTGTTTGCGGATGGTAGGGGTGGCGCTTTGTGTTTTCACACCATATTTAGCCATGAGGTTTTCAAATGGTTTGTTACAAAAATGTGAACCCCCGCCGCTAAATAATAGGCGCCGATTACTCGAACTTTGGAAAATATGTTGGCTTTCATAAATTTAAGTACCACCCGGTGGTCATTGGTCTTCGCAGAGTTGCCCGACCCGTTTGGACACCATAGTCCACTCCGCCCAATGTACGTGTGACCATAGGGCGTGGGGGTCCCATGAAATCGTGCCCCGAGCATCAAAAGTTCGACTACTAAATAGGGTTCCAATGGCATCATCGGCGAGACAATTTCGAGTTTTTGGCATCTATCACGCTACGGCACATTTGGTGAGCTTGGCCCAAATAAGGAAGGCCAGTAGAAACCCGGATTGCGGCACCTTCATTCTTTGTCTTCTAGGAAGCAAAATGGCGACCGAGCTCTCATAGCGATCTCGAGAATTCCTGCTCCTCCTCCTCGGTGCACGCCTTCCGATTATTTGATCCCTTGATGTTGAATAAGGGTTCTTCCCAATAATAGGAATGGATCTTCGTAAAGAAATACCTTCTATCCTATTCTTTCCACTCTGATGGGATTTCCCCTGTGGCGAGGAAATTGGCAATGTGAGCATACTAGGGAGCTTTCAGTACGTAGGGATTCTTGATTCATCATTGATGGGTGGTATGAGTGTCATGTGCTATTGTTATTGAAAGATGATCTGCCACTACATTCTCTACTCTCTTCTTGTCTTTAATTTGCAAGTTAAACTCACAGTAAAAGACACATCTAATGAGCCTTGCTTTCGCATTTTGCTTGGTCGGGAGATACTTGTGAATGGTCGTAAAATAGTATATCGAGACCGACAGTATGCTCGAAATTTGTCTAAAGCATAGACCACTTGCCGGCATTCGCCTGCAGTGGTAGTATAATTCCTTTGTGCTTCATTCAAGGTTTTTGCTTGCATAATAGATTACATGAGTTTCCATTTTCTCTTTGGCGAAGCGCACGAATGCTTGAATCCAACGGCATCGCACATCACCAGCGGCTGCCGATTAGGTACTTTCTATTGGGGCGATAGTGAAATGGGATTCGGCTCTTAGCTCTCTGGCATTCTTCCTCCCGAATAAATTTATCTTTCTCTAGGAGCTTGTATAGGGAGTTTAGCAATCTTCGAAGTCTTTAATGAACCTTACATGCAAATTTGCATGACCAATTGCCCCAACTGTTTTTACATTCGTTGGGGATGGCAATTTGGAAATAAGTTCAATCTTTGCTTTGTCAACTTCTATTCCCTTCTTTGGAAATAATATTGCCGTCTGATTCAGCAGTTAACCATAAAATGGCACTACTCCCAGGTTAAACACCGGGTTCTTCTGTGCACCTTTTAGGATGGCCTCCCAGAGATTAGTCGGGCATTCCTCAAAATCGCCCTCCATATCACGATGTCATCCATGTATACTTCCATTATGCGCTCCACCATATCATTGAACATCTTCAGCCATCTACGAAAGTGGCGGGGGTGTTACAGGCAAAGGCATCATACATAAACATATGTACGGACAAGTGAAAGTGGTCTTGTCTTGATCCTGCAGGCGATCCACATCTGAAATACCACTGAATACCCATCCAGCGATAGAATGGGTGTCAGGAAACCTCAGGGTGATCGATAAATGAGGAGTGATCTTTTCTTATTTACCTCATTGAGCCTCCTATAATCTATGCACACTCTCGGCCGGTGGTGGAGTCGGTGTAGACAATTAACTTCACCTTTTCATTTTCTGATTGTCCTCGACTTCTTAGGCACCACGAGTTGGGCTCGCCCAATCTTATCGAAATGGGGTAAGTAATCTGGGCTTGAAACGATTTCGGGACCTGTGCGAACTACCTCCTGCCGGGTGGGGGTTCAGCCTCCGTATGTTGCTAACGACCTTCGACTCCTCTTCTAGGTAAATGTGATGGGTCTTGATTCTTCGGGTTTATGCCTTTTAAATCGAAATTTTCCACCCAATCTTGCTTGTTCCTTTTGAAGGTGCAGCGAGGTTATTCTCTTCTTAGTAGTTAACAGTGGTAAATCCTGGCCCGGACCACTTGCCATTGTCTTCGAAATGCATCTTCAACTCAGGCCCAGGAGGGTTTGAGTTCTAGCGTTGGGGTTCAGCAGTTCGTCACCGGTTAATAGAGGTAGGATTTACATTTTTTCTCATCAATCTGCAACTCTTTAGATCATGCTTTGGGGTTCTGTTGGTCTCGAACCTCGGATAACTCTGGGGTTAATACATCTTCATACTTAGATGCTCATTAGCTGTTCTTCAAGAATAGCATCTATTATCTGAACTTCTTCACCGGTCATCTTGCTTCCCAGAGTGCATATGCTTTTACTTAAATGAAAGATATTGAGTTCTAAGTCATATTCCCAAATGTGAGTTGCATAACCCAAATTCAGGCAATTGATTATGGCATTTGGAAGTAACCAAAAATGGCCTCCTAAAATGATGGGCACATGATTGGCTCCCCACTTTGCCAAGCGGCTCTGCGTCAGCGTCACAGTGAAATCCTTGGGTGTAAATCGGTCCACTTGTATTAATACATCCTCAATGGTTCCCTTCGGTATTTTAATGGACCTATCGGCTAGTGACAGTGTGATGGAAGTGGGTTTCAGTTCTCCCAAACCTAATTGCTTGTACATAGAATATGGCAGAAGGTTCACACTAGCTCCTAAGTCTAATAGTGCTTTCTCCTTTGTGTGATGCATCAATGTAGCGGGTAATTTAGGACATCACATAGGTCTTTATATTTCTTTGGAGTTTGCACTCAATAATGCTCCTTTCAGTCGAAAAGGCCTTTTTATTTACATTTGAGACCTCTTTCTTTGTCATAAAATCCTTGAACTTTGCGTAGGTGGGGACTTGTTTGATCATGTCAAGGAGAGGAATGTTAACTTTTACTGCGAAAACTTCTAGAATTTACGTTGGTTAGCATAGCTTTCTTTTCAAAGAGCACATTGGGAATGGAGGGGTACCTTGTTCTTCACCCCTCCTCTACATTCTTATTGATCTTCTTGTGTGGTCCATTTCACGTAGAGGCCCGAGACTGGTAGTGTTAGTATTGGTCAGTTCTTTACCCACTCTTAAAGTCACCCTTGCGCCTTCATCAGTTCTTGCATTTGGATCATTGGTCGGGCTGTGCACTCCTTCTTATGTTGTGGAAGGGAACCTTCCTGCTTACGAACCTACGATTGTTGGTTGGATGAACAGAATTTCGGAATGCGCCATGTCCAGGTTTCTGTTTAGTGAGCTCTAACGATTTTCGATTAGTTTGAACATTCAGCACCTTACGTTCTTCTGAAACGTGCCTACCGCTTTATAAGTTTAGGATTGCTGTTCAGCCGGGGAGAAGAAAGTGGAGGAAGTGTTGTATTGAAGTGGAACAAGCTATTTGTGCTCACGGGCATATGCGGGGGTTTATTCCATGACGAGTTTGGATGATTTCTCGAGTTAGGGTTATAGGTGTTACCATATAGAGCATCCCATGGGTGGTTTATTATGATTTAGAATAGGCATGCTCTTGTGATTAACTCCTCGGGGTGACTATTTAGCTGAAAATTGGAAGCGAAAGTTGGGATGCGGATAACTCATTCTTGTTTGCATTTCCTCTTGATTTATTCATTTCCCGGCTCATCCGATCTTCTAGTTAAAGTGGTCGATTTTGCTTTCATCTGTGTCTTGAAAGTGCATACATACCCCCCTCGGAGTTGGTTGAAAGGCTTTGATCTTCGGCTTCCTTGGATTCGGGTTCATCCCATGCCTTTGAGGTTTCGACCACATAGTTCAAAGTCCATGGCTTCGTCAGGGTTTTTGCTTTCAAAAGTTACCTCCACTTTTAGTCTCCGATAGTTGCTTCATGGTGGAGACATACCATCATAAAAATACATTTACCCGGCAGCCGTAATGTCGAAACCATGATGTGAATGACACGGTCTCCATGAATCTATCCGGCTTGGTAGAACCTCGCCATCTTGAGGCGCAAAGGTGTAAATTTGTCTCTTCAAATTGTTGATGCTTATGGCTGTGAAGAATTTTTAAACTCTTGCTGCGCTGTTGATTTCTAATGGTTCTAGGCCTCGGTGGAGTTAAGCCGTCTTGGCCTTGTCCTTTGGGTCGGTGGAAGACGCCTTCGGCTTTATCCATGTCCATCATACCTTCCTTAAAGGTTGTGCAAACTCCTCAAAAATCCCTTATGTGTGTGTATGGATTTTCATTTCCATACCATGATATGTGGGAGTGAGGTCTTAAATAAGGCCTCAACGCTACATCTTCGGTATGATGCGAGGATGGGCACTAACTCTAGGAGGGTGTATGTGATCCCTCGTAGGACTGTGTGATTGGGTTCTTGGGGTTACTGACTCTTGTTACCCGGGCAGGGATCCATTTGGTCCTTGTATTACACTCTTCACAACTTTGTGCAATTGGTGTACTGATTCTTTGCAATCTACCCGATGTCTCTCTTTCCCAGTGGTGCATAAACACCTGTTATACAACTCCACTTATGATGTTGATCACAAGTACACTTCAACTTATCAAACGTAGTTTGGCACCATCCCCGGCAACGGCGCCATTTGATTCGTGCCACGGTAGGGTGGCGAGTCGACAAGATTGTTCCTATGTTTCCTCCCTCTGCCCGGTAGTCAAACTCACTGCCGGCATAAGCGATCTAGGAATTGGTCTCTGAGGATGGGTTTTCATCCTATGGATGATTATCTGAGTGTTGAAAATGGTGAGCTTTTAGTTTGGATTTTGGAATTTTTGTTTTTAAAGCGAGTGGGAGTTATTTGGTTCTTGAATAGTGCTTAAGCTTGAAAGTGAAATTGTGAAAAGGTAGCTTTGAAGGTTTAGGTTACTAGCTTCATAACATGGGGCAAACAAGTGTCTCGGGTTATATCCTCGCATTATGGCAAAAGCGACCTATAGTCGAAGCCATAGCAGGTTTTGTTCTTATAAAACCTAACCACAAAAACCACTCTATTTGAGTCGACCACGGGCAACATGCATTCCACGGCCCTTTAGTTCAAACCTTTTCGACCTTATTTCGGTGGCTCGTAAGACCATCTAAAAATAACATTGCATCCCAACAATAAGTATACCTTTGTACCACAAAGCATGGTAAGTGGCCAAATGTAACATTAAATGATATTCAACCTGAGTTTGGAAGATGACCGCCATCTGATGCATAGCGTTTAACATGAGACAACTGTAGTGCCCATTCAAGCTAGCTACCTTCTGCTTGAATTTAAGAGACTTAGCGAGCATCTCTTAGTTGTCATACTTCAGAGGGTTGTTACTGGTAGCTAGAAAATGAGAGAAGAGGAGAAGGAGAAAACAAACCATGGCGAAGGCTGCGGAGATATTTACATAAGAAAAGTTGTAAAGATTACTCTCTTACTTTGATTTGAGGCTTATATGACCTTGATGTATATCTGGCCCTCTTATGTGGCTAATACAAGACTTAATTGTACCAAAATGAAGTCGGTTGGCATTAATTACAAAAATATGTGAATGAAATTTTTGCTATGCGAAAAATTTATTAGGTAGCGAGGTATCTTCATGAAATTCGCTAACTAGCGAAAGTAGACGAGATAAGCGAAATCCCAAATTTCGCTATTCTGCAGGTCAATTTAAGCTAGCTAACGAAAATTATTAACTAGCAGTATTTTAGAGATAAGCGAAAATTAAAATTCGCTAAACCTGATGATTTCGCTACATAGCGAAATTTATAACTAGCGAAATTCGCAATTTCGCTAGGATTGCAAATTTTCGCTATGATTGCGAAATTTTTGCAAATCGGTAATTTTCACAATCATAAGCGAAAATCTGCAGGTTTGCGTTTAACTAAGTACTTCAAATCTGAACCTCCATGCATGGTTTCATGCTTGCTTTTGCCTCCATTCCTTCAGCTGAATTGACATGTTTGATGGTGGAAATAGTTTCGATCTTCATTATTCAACATCTGATACCCAAAGTGTGGAAAAGAGCACATAAAATAACCAAAAATAACCTCTAGCACAACAAGTAGTACTAAGTAGGTCAGAACACTTCAATTGGCTTAATTGACATGATTAGTGCCTTGGCTTTCAAACTATCTCGAATAGGGCTCAAAATAGCACTTTTGAACATGTCCTTGAGTAGAAAGCATTCCCGGGGAGCTACCCACGGCTTTAAGTATCATGAAACGCCAGGCAATGCAGCCCCGAGAGAAGAGCCATGATAATTGTTGTGGACTCCCAGACGGGACTTCCGTCTTCTACCAACTTTGAAGGGTGCCTCTTAGGATTCGTCCATGGGGCGTACATCAACGGAGGATGAATTATTCCCAATGATCCGATGCTAATGGGTTGTGGGAGGCTCCATCGAGATATAGTCGGTGGCCAGTCGTTCTCGGCGGACACCAAATGCGGCGCCGTGGGACGGGATGCCAAACGTCTTAGGCTCATATGTTGTGCCACAGGAGTGGGACTGTCCTTCGGCGGATGTGGCAGCTCCTGGCTCAAATGCTGCCCGGGAAATCGTAGACTGCTGAGCCCCTTTAACAAGATGGATTCTTTGGTCGCACACATGTGCGACCTCTACCCCACTCTTCTCGGAGTACCTATTGTTGCTTGTACTGAGGAGTACTATGTCCCTTTCCCCGACCATTTGGATAGGAAGTCCTTCCCTGCAGCGTGGTCGAAGGCTGGGATGTTTAACCCGCGACCCGCGACTTTAACGAGTCAGCTGAGCTCGTATGTTTCAAATTTTAGTACATGAAAGTGAGTTTTGTGTTGTGGTTTTCTTCTAACATCTCCTCTTTTACAAGCTGTCACAGCTATTCAGAACATGGCTTGCGATTATAGAAATTCCATGCCAGTGGGCGATCTTGAGAAGGCGAGGCTCTACCTTCGATCGGTAAATTCAAGCCTGCGCCTTGGGCGCCTGCGTAGCCAGAGACGAATCTAGATTCTAGCGTTGAGAGCGGGGAGGCTAAGGCTAGTGTAAGAAAGGCTGCGAGAGCATTCAAGAAAGGAGAGAGGGATGAGGCTAAGAGGAAGTCCAAGTCCGCCCGAAGCTTGCTATCGTTCTTGAGTGAGCGGCCGCGAGGCAAGAGGGCGGATGACTGGCTAAGGGTCGAGAAGCTTTAGCCGTTATGGAAGAGGCCAGGCTCAAGGTAGAGGTCGAGACTTCCCGCCTAGAGGTTGAGCGAACGTCACTCTTGCTATAGCTCGGGGCGGCCAAGGATTAGGTGTCCTCTCTCCACTCTTAGGCGGGCAAGGATAAGGAGGCCATAGAGGAAGACTACCAAAAGGATTTGGAGCTGATTTTTACTTATGGCTACGGGTGTTGTGTGGTCAAACACAACATTTATGGAGACCAACCAAAGTTTTCGAACGGTATGCCCAACTCCTCTGACCCGCTGCCTCCAGAGTTTTTTGTGAACCCTAGGTGCCCCAGAGCTAGCAGCGACCCCGTTGAGGGCTCACGACGGGTAGGAAGTTGAAGGCATGGTGATGTGTGAGGGCACGAGGAAGAGTGCTCCGGTTGGGAACAAAAGCTTATTTTTGCCTTTCTTTTTCCTCTCTCCCACTTTTTGTAATTGGCCCGTTTGGCCGCCAGAACATTTATGTAACTATTGACGCTACTAGCGTATTTATGAAATACAATTTTATTTTACTTAAATTGTTCCCCTTATTTCACAACTCTTTCCCTCAAATCCTGGCTAGGATAGTTGCTTAGGGATGTCAATGCTAAACCTTTTAAGAGCTAGAGGTCGGTAGAGATCGCAAATAGGTCAACAGGCAGGTCTCCATTTATGGGTTTTGGCACTAGCACATTTGGTCTTTTGAAAGTGCCAGCAAGCTAGGAGCCACAAGTCTAGTCTTTTGAAAGTGTCAATAGGCTTAGAGCCACAAGTCTAGTCTTTTGAAAATGCCAGCAGGATTAGAGCCACAAGTCTGGTCTTTTTAAAGTGTCAAGAGGCTTAAAATGCCATAAAGTGCAGTCACACCCCGAAAGTGCCGGCAGCTTAAAAACCACGAGGAGTCTAGTCTTTTGAAGAGAGTGTCGGCGGGCTTAAAGCCATGAAGTGCGGTCTTTTCAAGAGTGCTAGCGGGGGCTTAGAACCACAAGTCTACGAGTGCTTTGCTGGGACTAAAGAAAATATTTTAAGGAAACAATTGATAAAACCCCTTTAAAAGGAAAAACTTTTTTGACAATATTTCAAGAGTGAAAGAAAAGGGAAACACTCTAAAACTTTATTGATAGTACCCTTAAAGGAAAAGAATTTTTATTGGTAATACCTCTTAAGATGAGTAGCATTCCACATCCTAGGCACTGGCATCCCGTTTAGTTTATCCAATGCGTACGATCCGGTTGGCCCCACTTCAACTATCGTGTATGGCCCTGATTTGGTTGCGGAACTGTAGGAATTTCTTGGGTCTCTAGTGTTTTCAAAGACCCGTCTTAAGACTAGGTCCCTAGCTTGGTATGCACGTTATCTTACTCGCTTTTTGTATAAGTTTGTTGTCCTTTGCTGGTATGATGCCATACCCACGGAATTTCTTCCGCGAGCTTCGTCCCATCATATCTGAGTCTCTATCGAGGGCATTTTAGAGATTCGGATTCGAATTGTCAGGCGATCCGATATACGTGGGATTATGGCTTCCATCCCATAGGTGAGGGTGAACGTTGACACCCTATAGACTCAAAGAACTTCGGGTAGCTCTAAAACCCACTTTCCCTTAGCCGAATGTAGGCGCTTTTTCAAAGTCATTAAGAGATTTTTGTTAGATGCTTCCACTTGGCCATTGCTTTGTGGGTACCATGGTTTCGAGTACAAGTTTATGATTTTCAACCCATGGTAGAAATTTCTTTATACTTTGCTATCAAACTATGGCCCATTGTCAGTTACAATCGATTGAGGTATTCCGAACTGGCAAACAATATTCTTCCACACGAATTGGGTGACGTCCTTGTCTTTGATGGAGGCGAAGGCCTCAACCTCTATCCATTTGCTAAAGTAGTCGATGGTAACCAACAGTAGCTTTTTCTGAGTTGGGGCTGGTAGGTAGTGGCACAACTATATCAATTCCCCACTAAGCAAAGGACTAGGGGCTCATGATGGTGGTTAGATCTTGAGTCGACACCCTTGAGATAGGAGCCTGTCGTTGGCAACGGTTGCACTTTCTGATGTTGGTGGCTGCATCTGCTCTCGTGGTTGGCCAATAATAACCTTGTGTATGGGCCTTGTGAGCTAGAGTTCTACCACCTGGATGGTTTTCGCATATCCCCTCATGGAGTTCGGCCAATACATACTGTCCCTGCTAAGTGATAAGATATTTAAGATATGGCGAGTCCGGATATCCTTATCTGATTGGCGGATTTACAAGCTTAGGCGCCTTGACTGAATCTTGTGGGCTTCACTCCTGTTGTTCGGCAAATTTCTCGAGCGTAGATGAAACATTATAGGGGTTAGCCAAGAAGAGGACTCATCGTCTATCTGACTCACCTAATCGAACGTAATGGACAACGCAGGGTAGTAATAGATAAAATGCTTTCTTGTTCTCTTGTCGGGATGGATACGTGCTTGATACAGAAAGCGTCCTTCCTTTTCATTCGAGTCCCTCGGGATATTCTGGAGTTTACAAGCCGTAAAACTTCCTAGTTGTTACTTGACCAAATTTGCGTACCTGATCATGTCAGCGTCCTGGGTGTTTCATATTCCCGTTCACTTGTCCGCTCTAGTTGAGTCAGCTCACGTATGATGAGTTTTAAAGGATAAAGACTTTGCTAGGTCAACCCCGACCAGTATCGCTTCATATTTAATTTCATTGTTGGACATAGGGAAGCCCACCCATATGGCCTGTTCGATCCTTTCCCTCGTCGGGGCTTTAAGTTGCAAGCCAACTCCAGCTCCCGTTTGGCTAGAAGCACTGTCCACTTTAAGGACCCACTAGCCAGTATTATCCAGATCCATATCTAATTGACGTAACTACGCGCTAGAAAATCTGCGATACACACGCTTCAATGCCGAAACAGGTTTATCACGAATACTAAATTCACTTAGTTCAATTTCCTACCGAGCCATCCTTCCGAAATGGTCGAGCTTGTGTATGGTGCTTTCTGAGGGGAGATTAGTCGACTTACGGCAATAAATTGTGCTTGAAAGTAAGAAATGACTTCTTAGCTACCACCGCGGATGGCGCTGCTGTTCGAGAAGGGTATATCGTATTTCTGCTTCAGATAGAGATTTCCTCATGAAGAATATTGGTCTCTGCTTTCGGTTTTTGTTTTCTTTAGACAAATCTACACTTCACGAAACCTCGACACACTTCCGTAGCAAAGGTAGAGTGTATCGCGCACTTTGGTCGGCCAGTGCGATTGATAAGATATTGTTTAATTGCCTTAAAGGCTTAGTCGCATTCCTCATTCCAGCCAGTCCTTTTGGCTCTCTTTAGGGTGATGAAAAATGGTTTTAATCGATATGTGAAATGGGATATGAACCGCCCGAGAGCTGCCAGTTGGCTAATTAATTGATGTACTCCTTTCACAGGGTAGATAGAGTCCATTACTTAACTTTAAGCTGGTGGGATTGGCTTCTATCCCGTCGGCTCACCATAAAGCTTAAAAACTTGCACAGGCTGTCTACGAATGCACGCTGAGAGGTTGAGTTTCATGACATACCTTTGCAACAACTTCAGAGCCTCTTGTAGATGCTTGGTGTATTCGAGAGTTCTTTGGACTTCTGACATGTCTTCGATGTAGGCCTCCATTGTGTTACCCAACAACGGTCGGAATATCTTAGTCACCAACCTTTGATAAGTTGCCCTAACATTCTTCAAGCCGAAAGGCATCACATCATAGCAGTATAACCCATGCGGCGTAATGAAGGTCGTTTTCTCACGTCGAGGCGGTGCATGGGGATTGATAATACCCAACATCGAACAGCGGTGTTATGTGCTGTTTTGCGGCATCCAACAATTTGGTCTATTCGCGCGCGAGGAAAGCTATCCTTTGGGCATGCTTCGTTGAGGTCAGTGTATTCCACACATACTCGCCACTTACCCCCTTTCTTTGGAACCACCACCACGTTGGCTAGCCATTCGGGTACTTCACTTCCCTGATAAAACCTGCCCTTAGCAAGTTGTCTGCACTTAAAATACGAGGAATGATGCGTGCGTCGGGTGGAATAGCCTTACTTTCACATCCTTCTTGGTGTGGCCGTGGGGATAATATTTAGCTTGTAGGAGGCCACCGTCGAGTTAATCCCAATCATATCTGAGTGTCTTCAAGCGAATACATTTATATTATTCAATAGCATAAGTCGTAACCGCTCCCTTTCTTCATTGGATAGGAGAGAGCTAATGTAAGTGAACTTTTCGGCCGTTTCTAGCGTTGCTCTCCAAGGGAACCGCGACCGACGGATGCGTTCTCTTAAAGCACGTCTGGGCGGCGGCGTGATGCTATGCGAGGGTTTGATCCTTGAGAAGGATTTCAAGCGTTCGCCACCACTTACGTTCTAGCGTGGATAGCGATAACAACGCCATGCGACTAGCTATGCTGCAAAGGTCGACCTGCCCTAACGTTAGTCAAATAGCTAACCGTTTGGTGGTAGGTTGAGGGGACAACTTTCATCATGTGCAGCCAGGCTCACCCTATTATGGTCGTTGGTAAGGCCCTAAGTCTTCGACGATTGAGAACATAACCTACTAGTTACTAGGCCGGATTTTGAGGGGCGCGTCTCTTGAGTTCACAGTGGTTGCACTATTAAAACCAAGAGGATTTGCCCCGGATGGAGTTCACCGCATCTGGGAAAAGCTTCATCTATTGAAGGTGGGTAATTGCGACAAGTCTCACAGCGCTACCGGGATCTGTCGGTGCCACCCGTCACATCAAAGCGGCGGGTGCCATCTGAAAGGGTGAGTCTTGGTGTCATGGTGGGGCACATAATAACCCTAAACCGGATTGTGAGAGGGGGAAAGGATATAGGGTCGTCTATTCCCTTGGTTTCTACATGTCTTCCTTCCATGTGGATTGCATTTATCTGGGCCTTAACCGTGGCAGCTCTCATGAGCTTCTTTATTAAAGCCGACTAATACTTTGGTCATCGAACTGATGCACACTTGGTATATAGTTAACAGCTGATCTGGTCGACGGGGGCTCTTGCTTAGCGACCGCAACTCTATCTGTGGCCTGCCTTGATTCCACCCCGTGGTCAATTTCTCTGATATACCTCTTGAGGTGTCCCACTTTGATAAGATTTTCCACCTTAAATTTCATGCTTCAGCATCTGTCGGTCTCATGTCCATGATCTCTATGATAGTCACCGCCGTAGATTTGTTTTTCTTTAGGGAGGATCGGGCGGATCGATGTTAGCCACTTAAACTCTAGCAAGTTGTGAATGATGGGTAACAACCTTTCATAAGAGACATTCACAGGAGTGAATTACGAGAGATCTCTCTTCTTTTACGACTGATCACGAGATCGCTTTTGGTCTCTGCTATGGCCATCCTTAGATTCAGACGTCTTTTTCCCAAATAGCTTGTTTCCTTCGGCCGGCTAGTTTGTAATCCCGATAGTCTGGGTTGCTGCACAAATATTGACCTCCAACATTGAGTACCATCGGCTCGCCTGTATAATTCTTTCATTGTTGCTGGCGACGGGTTTAAAGCGAGTATTGAAGAAAGAAGTAGCCTGGCGAAACTCTCTTTAAATTTTTGAATTACTATCCAATAACTATCGATATCTGTTGAATAAGCTTTGCTTGAACCTTATTGTGAAGTCTCGAATAGATTCTTCTTCCTGCTTGAGAATTGTTTATAAGGAGATAATTTTCCTTTTTTGTCTTAATGAGCAAAGATACTGTGACACAAACGCTTCCCATAGTTCATTGAACGAGTTTATTGAGTTATGCAGGAGCTTGTGGAACCAGGCTACCATAAACTAGCCATGAACACTTTACACAACAAGCGGTCATTACCGGCATTTAGGATCATCGCCTGATTGTAATGGAGCATGTGATCAGAAGGGTCAGCATAACCATTGATTCGCAGCCCGTAGGGTATTCTAAATCAACAAAATTTAAAACCTAATACCTCATACTATTGTAGCATTGCTACTATAGTATAGCGACTCTAGGATCGTCCACAGGGATGGGTTTTCTTCGTAGAAATGACTAATGCGGGTTTACGCGGTGGGTGCAGTTTGGATACCTTGAGGGTTGTGAGAAAAAAGGGTTGGTTTTGTGGTTATCCAATGAAATAAAAGAGATTAGAATATGGAGGAGAGATTCCCTTGAAGTATCGAACACTGGTTTAGGTTCTTTAGGCAAATGAGGGGTTTCGGGTTTTACCTGTTGGGGAGAAGATAACATACATAGTTATCTCCCCGAAGCCCAGGATCTTCATTTAGCTATAAAACTTAACCCTCCTTAAATATCTTTGAAAATGGCATTCACTGCCCATTAATGCTCTCAGTCAGTGAAAACAATCGTCTCCTTGACTCACCTTCCAATGGCTCATAAATGATAACTAACGAACTGATTAGTACCCCGAAAGTCTTTATTTGAACCACTGTTATTATAGGTTTTGAGGTGCTTTGTATACTAATTATTATAATTAACCCGATTTACACATTCTGACCCTATTGTGTAATGATCACATTTTGTGGCAAATTTTAGGACTGCGAGCTAATTATGCCAACGCATTGGTAGTCGATCAAACATCACTAAAGGAGTTTGAATCATTCGACACCATGAATCAGACAGAGGAAGAAGAAGCGAAAAATGGAAGAAATAAAGAAAAAGAAAGATCACGGAAGCCGGGTTGCAGATGATTGGAAGCGCAAGCGGAGATGCGAGGAAACGTGTTAAGCTATACACGGTTTTTCTCTTATCATAGCGAATTCTTGTGCGTAGCGAAAATTGAAATTTGTATGCACAAATTTCATGCTTCGCGAGAAACCGCTAGCTTAGCGAACTCTTGTTCATAAGCGAAATTTTTGTTTTTAAGCTATTTCTTGCGATTTTAAGCTATATAAGCGAAATTTTTCGGCTATATGGCGAAAATCTACCACTTGTGTTTTTGATGTTTTGATTCTAAACGACCCTGGGTTTTACAGTTAATTTACCATTTATTCTGTTGTAATTTCATATTTTAGGCCTTTTGTCATTTCACATATTAGGAGTGGCTACTAAGCCAACTTATAAGCTTTTGTAACCTAACTTTAATCTTTCGGTACACTTCTGTGACTTCATTTGCTCTCTTCTCTCTCCTCTTTCTCCTGGCCTCTCGGCTGCACGAACACTCCTGAGGATGTGACTGAGGAGGATGTTTGGCTAGACCTCTTCCTCATGAGGAGGGCCTTTGGGTGAATGTTTGAAGGTCAAAAACATTGTCCTCTCATGTTTTTCACGCAAGCATTTGTTCTCTTTTCTTTATTACGTATCCTTTTTAGGTTTGAATCTTTGTGATGTACCACAGTGGCGATGCCAGCAAGCTTTCAAGGTTCGGTGGATGCTTACTATTAGATCATGATGCCCATTTAGTTGTCATTTATGAGCTCTACTTGAGGTTAGATCCATTGATAGTTTTAAGCATTTTGAAGCATTAGGGGTAACAAGTACTTTATATTAGAAGAAATGATTTTAGGGTTTAGGTTTTAATGTCATGAAGATCCGGTTCGGGAAGCTGACTATATGTCATGCTCAAATCTTGAGAGGAAAAGGCAGGGACATGTTAGTTGCCTTAAAACCCTAAACCCGATTATTAAACTTCAAGGAGTTCTATTTTACATTTTGTTTTATTTATTTTCGGTTGCAACCAACCACCCCCTGTTTTTTACCCAAATCTTAAAAATCAAACCAAATTCACCATTTTTTTACTTCACTTAAATCATTTGTACGAGAAGAAAACCCATCCCCGTGTTAAACCCTAGACCGACTATCTTTGCGTGTAGCTTGACTAAATTAAGAAGGGCTATAGGATCACAAATTTTGTGATTAGGATCACCCTACTGTGGCACGAATCACGAACATCACTGGATCTAGCATTAAGCATCCAATGAGCCACAGCTTACGAATATTAACCGTTCGGGTGATTCGAAGGGATCGAAACCTAAAAGTTGAAGAGAGAATAGCAATGACCAGTGAAGACTGGCATTGAAAAACATGGAAACCTTAGTTGCCTTAGGATCCTTTGCAGTGGCCTTCTACTTCCAAGGAAGGGTTGTACTCATCCTCGAGAGAGCATCCTCGAAAGGTGTTTGACTAAGTAGAAAGGAAAAGAAAATGAGAGAAAATGAAAGAAACGGGAGCTTGTTCGGCAAGCCTCCCAAAACTTCAATAATCAAGGTTTTTACAAATGTTGTTGATTATTATATACCACCAAAACATTACAAAATTACAAATTGTATAAACTAAACACTATTACATGGGGAGGAATTTGGGAAGAAAATAGAAAGAAAGACAAAAAGTAAAAAAGAAGGGCTTATGAGAATTTACTTAACATAACCCCTACGAAATTGATAAGGGCTTTCTACAATTCTCTACTTCTACTTCCAGTTCTGTCTTCTGGTTCTACAACTCTGAGTTCTAATTGATTTCTTCATGCTTGAGTTGGATCCCTATCTTCAAGATATATAGCATGTGAAAACTACAAAAATTGCCATAAAATTTGATCATAAGCATTACTAGGTCCTTAACGTTCCAACTGGGTCAAATTGGCTGATTACTACACAAAAAGTGCTCAATACCCGGAGTGTTAAGAGTATGGAACAACACTATTTAGGTAGTAATCACTCCCCCCAATCGACACATTGCTAGTCCCTTAGCAATGAAAGAAGAAGAAAGCAATCAAAAGCAAGATGAACTATATATATCCTCAAAAAATGGTTTTCAAAAATGAGGGGATAATACCCAACTTTCAACAAGAGTCACAAAAATCCTACCTAAAGACTATCTTGGGAAAAGTGTGTGCTATGCAAATTCAAGTATCAAAACAATGTCAACTTCTAGAAAACCAACTAATTCGTGCCACAGTAGGTGTACCGGAATTAACAAAATTTATATCTAAAAATTCCTCTGCACTGCATTAGCAAAGCTCTTTGCGATATGCAGTTCTAGGGTCGAACTCAGGGATGGGTTTTCTTCGCACAAATGATTTACAGTGAAGGCCAAAATGGTGAATTTGGTTTGGATTTTTGGGTTTGGTAAAAACAGTGAGGGGTATTGTTTGGAAAACTAAAATTTAAATACAATAAAATGTAAAAGAAGTATCCTTGAAGTGTAAAATTTAGCTGGTTGGGGTTCTAAAATCAGGGGTTCCTTGGATTCATTTCTCGTTAGGGAGGATGACCATATGAAATAAAAATTTCCGAGCGAGATCTTCATTTCCCCAGCTAAAAACTAAACCTATGATTTTCCCTTTTGAAAAATAGCATTCTTGAGCATAAATGTCGGCGATAAATGCATATCTCATAAATCACCTACCGTTGACAAATGAGAGAACTAATGAATCTCAGTGGCTCTAGCAATAAGATCCACTAAACCCTAAAAGATTGCCAAATACTGGTCCATCAAGGTACATTTAAGAGACTTAAACCTAGATTGAGAGAAATAGAACATAAATACCCATAAGTGCTTGCGTTAAACCGCAGGAAACTAGTGAGTTACCTCCAAACCCACAGCAGTGACCCTCACTCTTCAGGGAGAAAAGTGGTCCCCAGCAAATGATCTCAAGTTGTCGGCATAGGTGTGTTTGGCAGCCGAGAAAATGGAAGAAAAGGAAAGAAAATGGGAGAAAAGGAAAGCAGCGGGAAAAACTCCCGCCCGGGTTGCAATTAATGAGAAGATGTCCCTACGATTGCTTATAGAGGGCTTTTTATAGCGAGCCAGCTACAATTACCTGAAATAATGTAGCAAACACTAAGCCACAATGGGGGCAAAAAAGGAAAGAAAACCAAAGGAGCAAAATGGTCAAAGCTTCAGCGAGGTGGAGAATAGTGCATGAGGGTGAGCAGTGGCGGCGGGATGCAATTTCGTGGGATCACGAGAAATTTCACAGCTTCTTGAGTCGAGTTTCTTGAATTTTACGCAACCTCACCTGCAAAGAGTCTACGGTGCTCTAATTTCCTTGTATTTTCTGCTCTTCTTTCCTTCTAATCTCTGATCTGCAATGCTGAGTTTGACTCGAATTCTTCATACTTGGATCGACTTAACCATTTTTGCATAAATAACTTGTAAAAACTACAAAATTTTCCACAAAATGCGATCAATAGCATAGTCGGGACCTTAATGTGCCAATTGGGTTAATTATGCTGATTAGTACACAAAAAGTACTCAAAACCTACGATAAGCAGATTCAAAATAGCACTTTCTAGCATTACTAATCACACCCCCAACCTACACATTTGCTAGTCCTTAACTTAATGAAAAGAAGAAAGAAAGAGCATGCAAACAATATCAAAATCATGTTTACAAAAATGGTATTTCCCAAAAGGGTGTGAATGAGTAATACCTAACCCTCGATAAGAATCACCAAAACCTGCAATAACTTTTTCTCGAGAATGAATGCCATATAGAATTGGTATCAAAAGAGCCTCCTTCTTGGTGAATCAACGAGGAAACTTCCGCCAAAACCCTAAGTGTTTATTTGATTCTCAACAATAAGCGCTAAAGCGCACTCTTCCCTCAGCAAACTCACGCCACCACCTAGGACACTAACCAACCTAAATAGATCAAGACCCACTCTTATTCCACAACTCTTTTTGTGTTGTAGGGGTGCAATGCTAAGGAATCGACCTCACCAAAGTCCATGTAACGGGGATCTACCGATGACTTCCAACCAATTAAGGCTTAGGGCACCAAGTCATAAGGATCTTTTGACCACTAACTCTTCAGATTTCGCCCCGGACTCCGAATGATTTCGAAACTCCAACACCTACAACTCGCTAAACTTCACCCATCCACCCATGTAGCGAGCACTAAGTCAGTGGCTACCAACCTTGGTTGGCAGGGCACCGAGAGCTTTAAAGGCTTTCGCCATATACCCTCGGGCCGGGTGCTCGAGTTTCAAAATGACGTTACAAATTTTTCTTCTTTTTCTTTTTCTTTTCTTTTTGCTTTTCTTTTCTTTTCTTTTTGGAAGACACATTGGCCTTCTGAAGGGGTCCTTAACCCTGTGCAATTGGTCAAACGAAACTAGGTGGGTTTTACAATGTTTAGGAGGCGCAGCTTTTTCAAATTTTTATTGAAGAAACCCGATGTGCACAAAGGTGGTTAACTAGCGTGTTAAAACGGTCGAAAGAACAAGAGTTCAACCGGATTACCACTCAACCGTGCATGGAACCAATCTAACATCAATAGAATTGACAAAGGTTTCAATTTTTCAAACTCGTGTTAGCAAAACACAAAAAAATGGGTGCAATTTTTATTGAAAAAGCAAGTTGTATAAGATAACAGCTTCACAAAGGAAAACCAGCAAGCCACGAACATCACAAATGGGCTTGCTCAAAAATAGTAACAAAACATAATAAATGCTACTTCCTTCGCTAACTCTCCCAACCAAATGTCACATTGTCCGTAATGGGGCTTGGATCGAAAGAGAAGGAAGTGCTATCTCCTTTGATGAAATGTACTCGTTGTTGATAGGATATTCATAAGCTTTCCATCGACACTTTATTCACTCAAGCCAGCTTCAAATAAAACAAGTTAGAGAAGAAAAGAGAGGAAAAAAGTGACCACTTGGAGCATTTTGAAAATTTCTGCCTTCTAAATATTTCAAAAGTTTTCTTCTGGTTAGATTTCTAGATTCTAAACTCTAAGCCTAACGGTACCTCAAAAACGCTTAAAACAGAGTTCCTAAATTGAAAGCTTATGAGCCTTAAAATTATGAGCGGATTTTAGTGTAGATGTGTTTACAAATTTCGTAACTCAAGGGAATCTCGTAACTCCATACATTATATATATATATATATATATATATATATATATATATATATATATATATATATATATATATATTTTTTTTTTTTTTTTGTTTAGCTTTGAAAAGAAATTTTTTTTTTTAAATATTTTCAAAGACCAAAAAATTTTTTTTGAAATATCTAATTTTATATATATATATATATATATATAAAGATTTTTTTTTTTTACCTGAACTTTACTTATCCTTGTTTTGTCTTCTTCTATTGGCTCCTCCATACATCAAGCCAGAGCGCTTATGAATTCGCAACTCTAAGGAATTTTTCCTGGGTTCGCGAATTTTGTGTCATAGTACCCTTGAGAGGCCTTTCAGACCTCCCACTACAGCAAATATTTGATAAAAACTGCAAAAATAAACACATAAAAAATTAAAAAAATACAAAAAATTATTTTTTAAAAAAAAAGCTAGAAATAAAGATTAACTAAAAATTGGAGAAAATCTAAAAAGAAAAATTAAATAAATAAAAATAAAATAAAATAAAACAAGAAAAATCAAAATAAAAAGTAGGGGAGACTGTGCTCCCCCCAAACCAGTTTCTCAACCCTTTGGAGGCTGTTGGAACTGGTGGAGCTTACGGAAATGCCGAGGTCCAGGTGCTCCATGTTCTAACCAAGACTTAACCATCCGCTATGCCATGCAAAGGTGAGTACCGCCAATGTCTTCACGTGAGCGGCAAATGTTTGAATAAAGGCTACTAACTTCTCGAGGTTTTGTAGGGCATGCAGTGTAAATGGGATGGCCTTTGCTGTAGGTGTTTCAAGTGTTGCATGTGGTGCGTGCAGGCGTGATGGACTGGGCGGGCTGTTTTCGGGTCAAGCAATGGCACTAGATCTAAATTATGGGGATTGGCTCAAGGATAAGCTGGGGCTCTTCCCTACTTCCTCCTCTGCCTCCCCTTACCTCCCTTTGTCGGGCAGCCTCAGAGCCTCTACCTGTTCCCGCATCAATCCTCCTAAAGAAGCCGGCCAGCTGAGTCTCGGCCACCTAAATAAGGTCAACTCCGTGCACTCTCTCTCCGGATTTCCTTTCTGATGATCATGTTGTTGGGCGTTTCTGAAATTGATTTAGGTTGTCAAATTTATGATCAATTCCACTTTGCGTGCTGTCAAATTGTTGATCACCTCAATTTTATAGCCCTTCTAATTTTTGGCTCGTGAGGAGTTTCCTAACAAAGAGGGAATTCTTTTTCATCAATCAGTATTGAATTTCTCCGCTTCCACAACGCCACCACCAGCCTTGATAAACCAAGATTGCTTCACTTCAATCGAGAAATTAACTGTAGGTCAGGGTGGCCGAGAGTTGAAGCACAAGATGGAGAAGCATGAGGTGCATTAGTTGGGGGAACACTGCAGAAAGGTGCACTCATCCATTGGTTTCTATGGGCCTCGCTGACCTATATGGTTTTGGATTTCTCCACGCCTTGTTGATTCCCGCCATGGAAGGTTTCAATCCTCATTGACATGTATACACTAGGGTTTCTCTCCACTGAGTACTCACTATACTGCTCTCCCTCTTCCATTTGATCACAATTCAAGCCCACTGGAACATGCACTCCTACAGCAAGAACAGGGCAACACAAGACAACACAAAAACAGTCCTGTAAGAATTTTTTTTTTTTTTTTTTTTTAACAATGAAATGAAACTAAAAAAGAAATCTGACTGTAAAATACCAAAAAGGATGATAAAGGAGAATTCACTAGAACTTGTGATGAGGATCACAAGTGTTCCACAAAATACAAATGCACTTAGGCACCATCCCCGGCATCGGCGCCATTTGATTCGTGCCATAGTAGGTGTATCGGAATCAACAAAATTTATATCCTAATTCCTTCCTAATGTCGTGAGCAAAGCTATCAAGAAGATAGCGGTGTTCTAGGGTCGAACTTAGGGATGGGTTTTCTTCGCACAAATGATTTACAAAGTGAAGGCCAAAATGGTGAATTTGGTTTGGATTTTTGGGTTTGGTAAAAACAGTGAGGGGTATTGTTTGGAAAACTGAAATTTAAATACAATAAAATGTAAAAGAAGTATCCTTGAAGTGTCAGGCTGCTGGATTTGGGTTCTAAAGATCACTGAGGGGTTCTCGGGTTCATTTCCTCGCGTTGGGGAGGATGACCTATAGTCATTTCCCGAACCGAATCTTCATTTAGCTTTAAAAACTAAACCCTATGATTTTCCCTTTTGAAAACAGCATTTACTCGAGCATAAATGTTCTGCAGTTGAATGCATATCTCATAAATCTACCTACAAAGGGCAAATAGAGGGCAACTAATGAATCTTAGTAGATTCAGCAATAAGCATCCATCGAACCTTAAAAATTGCCAACATCGGTCCATCAAGGCACATTTGTTAAGAGACTTAAACCTAGATTGAGAAATAGAACATAAAATACCCATAAGTGCGCATGTTAAAATAGAGAACCGTGAGTTACCTCCAAAACCTAGCCGTAAGCCTCTTCAAGGAGAAAAGGGTCTAGCCAACCATCCTCCTCGAGTCAAGCCACCCTCGCAGGTGTGCTCATGTACCGAGAAAGTGGAAGAAAAGGAAAGAAAATGGGAGAAAAGGAAAGCAGTGGGAAAAACTTCTGCCTAAGATTTTATTAATGGAGAATATGTCCCTATAGTGCTTGTCTGGGGGCTTTTTATAGCCAAACCCCCTTTACAAATTACCAAAATAACGTAGCAAACACTATTACAATGGGGGCAAAAAAGGAAGAAAACCAAGAGGGAACAAAATGGTCAAAGCTTCAAAAGGTGAAAGGTGAATAGTGCAGAGGGTGAATGTCGCGTGATGGCCAAGAAGATGTTGCGAATTTTGCAGATAATTTCAAGAAGGTTTAAAATTTGCAAAATTCGTTGTGTTTGCAAAATTTTCGTGAACCCCTGCGGAAATTACTACTTAATTTCCTTGTATTTTCTGCTCTTCTTTCCTTCTAGTCTATAATCTACAATGCTGAGTTTGACTCGAATTCTTCGTGCTTGGATCGACTCAACAATTTTTGCATAAATAGCTTGTAAAAACTGCAAAATTTGCCATAAAATGCGATCAATAGCATAGCTGGGACCTTAATGTGCCAATTAGGTTAATTATGCATATTAGTACACAAAATGTACTCAAAACCTGTAATAAACTGGATTCAAAATAGCACTTTTTGAGCACTAATCACCAACCTGAAACCTTCCACAAAAACCCAGAAAAAAAAAAAAAAAAAAAAACAATCTTTTCTGATTAGTTTTCAAAAATAGTCTCATCAAACTGTTCTCTCCCCCCAACCTAGCTCTTTTCTATACCCCAATGCACTAACTAACCTTAATATAACAAGATTCCGCTTTATTTCACAATCCTTTTGTGTTGTAGGCAATGCCGAGGGAATCAATTCACACTGTCCATGTAATTAGTGTCCACCGGGATGACTCCTGAATCAATTAAGGTTTAGGCATCAAGTCATAAGGATTTCTCAACCACTAACTCTTCAGGTTTACCCTGGACTTTTAATAAGCTCAAAACTCTAGCACCTACAATTTGCTAAACTCCACCTATCCATTTGTGTAATAAGAAACAAAGTCTATGACTCCCAATCAATTGGTTTAGGGCACCGGATTTTAAAGAATTTCGCCATATACCCCTCGGACCGCGCTCGGGTTTCAAGGCAAGTGTCATAATTTCTTTTTTTTTTCTTTTTTTTTTCTTTTTTTTTTCTTTTTTCTCTTTTGAAAGACTCATTAGTCTTTTATTCAGGGGTCCCGACCTATTAAAGGTGGTTAAAGGTACTAGGCCGGACTTTTGCAAGGCTTAGAGGCAAGGCAGTTTTTCGGCTTACAATTGAAACCTAATGTGGACAGTGTGTGGTTAGTTCAAAGTGGAAGAAGTAAGGTTGAAGACAAGAAGAGTTTCAACAGTTCATCAACTCAAAAAAACATAACACCATTCTAACATCAAAAGGATTGAGACAAGACTTCAATTTCTCTCACTGTAAGTTGAGAATTACAAAAATTTTCAGAAAATGAGAAACTGAAAGCATTAACTAAAACATGTGCTATACTATAAGAAAAAAAACAAACTAACTAACAAGCCATTCAACTAAACAAAACAAACTTTATCAAAACATAAACGACACTTCTTTCATTAACTCTCCCCCCAACCGAATTTATCATTGTCCTCAATGGGTCTGGAGCGGAAACTTAATGAAGGAAGTGATACCTCCTCAAGTAGTCGTGGAGGGTGGAACCTCATCCTTATCCTATGACTGAGCAGGAGCGGAAGGATGAGCAACTGGTAGAGCGGCTAAAGCTACTAGTGGGACTAGAGCTGAATCTTCTGTAACTGCTGCTAGAATGACTTCTGAAGCTGCATGTGGTGGAGCCTGTGATCCTATGGCTGCTGCTGTTAGAGGAACTAGTGGAGCTACTAGGGTGATTGGTGGGGTTGATAATTCTTCATCAAACTCTTCTAAACTCTCCATCAACTCCCCTTTTAATTTTCGAGCACAATGTTCCCCCACACTGGTGCCAATCAAGCAAACTTCCTTTGGACCTTCTTCCTCAAGATTGGCATCGTTGCTGCTTAAATGAAATTTGTTGAGCTCCAGTGTCATATTGCCAAATGTGAGCTGCATGACCCCTATTCCGACAATTGATGATGGCATTTGATGTGGCCAAAAATGGTCTCCCAAGTATGATGGGCACATAATTAGCCCCCACTGCCACTGGCTCGATATCAAGAACAACGAAGTCTACTGGATAGTAGAACTTATCCACCTTCACCAAAACATCTTCAACTATGCCTTTAGGAATCTTCATCGATCTATCTACAAAAGATAAGGTGATGGTTTTAGGCTTTAATCCTTCCAAATTTCTAATCGTTTCAGGATCGAGTAGTGGTAAATGTGCTTCTTTACACATCTCCTAAATCCAACAATGCTTTTTCTACACAAGTTCCCCCAATGTTCACTGAAATTGCAGAGACCTGGATCTTGTATTTCACTAGGTCTTACATCGATGATGAGCCACCGTTTCTATCAAGAAAGTTGTCTTATTCACATTCAATCCTCTCTTTACAGTGCACAAGTCTTTTAGAAATTTGGCATATGTTGGGACCTACTTGATCATGTCTAGAAGAGGGATATTAACTTTCACCTGCCTCAGCGCTTCAAAAATCTAAGTTGGGTTGTTCACACCCTTTTTGCCTCTAAGTGCTCAAGGAAAAGGTGGAGGCATGCTCTTTTTTATCATATCTTCTTTAATCACTATTCTTTCCAAATTTCTTATCATGTTCTTCGTTGCATCTAGTGTTTAGGTATTGGCCGATCAACTTTTACTGGGAGTGATAATGGCTTTACCTCATCCATCTTAGGAGTAACTTCACCGCACTAGCTACCCGGGTGGATTCCTTCGATTCAGTCGGGTCTGAAGGAAATTTACCCTTTTCCTATACTTGCTGCTGATTGGTGAGCCTTGAGATGGAGTACTGCAGGTTGTCTATTTTCTAAGTAATATCATTTTGGAGCCCATCTATTCTTTTGTTCAAAGTGCTTTCCACAGTATCAATTTTCTGATTCAACTGAGCATTGATTGTTTTTTGTTCTTCCACAAAGTTACCTACCACCTTGCTCAAATTTAGAATGGCCTAATCAACTGGAGAAGTTGACTGTGGTTGTGATGGCTAAGATGTTGATGCATACTATGGAGGGGCAGGGGTGCATATTGTGGAGGTTTTGGCTTCCAGGAGAGATTTGGGTGATTTCTCTAGCTAGGTTTGTAAGTGTTTCCATATGGCATTAGGTCGATGGTTCACTTACCAACAACATTCATTGCTCCACTAACATCTCCTCATCACCGAATAGTTGACATTGTTCTCCCAGATGCCCAGTGGACTGACAAATGAAGCATGCCTTGTTTGGCACAGGAATCTCAGTCACTGCTTGCACCTCATGTAGGTTTCTCATTTCCAGTTCTTCCAAACTTCTAGCTAAGTTTGAAACTTTGGCTTTCATGTCCATGTCCTACAGAGTACATGCCACCCCTTATACTGGGTTGAAGTCTCATTCTTTCTATCTCCCTTGGATTAGGCTCATCCTAAACTTTTGAAGCTTCAGCTACATAACCCAAGAAATCCAAAGCTTCCTCTGGATGTTTGCTCAAGAAGTCCTCCATGATACTTCCAAATAGCCGCTTTCCATGGCAAGAAAATCAGATCATAAAAATAGTTGACCAACAGCCATGTGTCAAACCCATGGTGAGGAAGAGTGTTGAATACATAAAAAGGGCAACATTTATGTGTTATTTTAATACCTTCTTCTCATATTTTGCTCTCATTTTGTATAAGAATAGGTGCCTTTGATCGTTTTCGTGTTTTTGTACTTGTGCAGGTTTTTCGAGTTCCGTGCACACTTTTTATAGGGGTTCGTGTCCAGAGAGCGAATGTAGATCATTGCGGTTGATGGCAAATTACGGCTGAGAAGTCCCGGGGAAGTGCGCAGGTGTGGGAGAAACAATTGCAGGTAGCAGGTATGTACCACAAATCGCGACGGCATCCCAAAGCGTAAAATCACTAAGATATTTCGTACCGGGTACCACACTTACTGGTACCGGTACCAACATATAATTTTTGCGGGATTTAAGCAAAATTCCAACCTTGGTGCAAGGGTACGCGTGTCTTTTGTCCACCACTTCGAGATCACTAAGGAGAAGGGTATTTGGGTTTAAAGTGAAGGAGAGGAGCAATATCTGTGGTTCGTTTAGAAAAAGTGAGAGTGTTTTCTCATATTTTTAGTTAATAGAGTAGAGGAGAGTACTTGGTTTTTTCTTCTGATTCCTGGGTTTTCACCACGTAATCTTTCGCTAGTTCATACAACCTCAGATTTTCTTACGGTATTTTGTGCTTGATTTCCCAATCTTGCAATTAAAGTTTTATTTCTCAAGTCTCCTTTATGAATAGTTTCTTATCAAATATGAATCGATTTCTAGTTTCAATTATGTTCTAAACTCCCATGATGGGGTTCTAACGGTGGAAACTCACCTCCATCAAGGTAATAACCCTCAATTCCTCTTTTTATGCTTCAACAGGATTGTACAATGCTAAGCACTTGTAGAAAATCATATAAAACCTTCGTTTGGCATCTTCTTGACAACGTGTGAATGAGAAACCCTCGGTACACGTTGTGCTTGATTGCAAATGCAAGCTAAGAGTCCAAGCAAATTGTTTGAACAAGTGTTTGTCATCGCTTGATCGTTCTTCATTTTAAAAGAGCTTTTAATGTAAAATCTTCCATCGAAGACCATTCATCAATGGCTCTTAGATGAGATTGTGAATAAGAGGTGGGAATTACTTGATCGGCAGTGAGTGGAAACCTAAGAACCCTATCATTCACCTTTCTGCTTTAAAATAGTTAACTTAATCTATTACTCAATCAATCAATCACAACCCCCAGATTTTACTTTTAACCGCACATTCTTTGGAGAATACTCCCTAAGGATCACCTAGGAAACCACTCCCTGTGGAGATGACCTGTGGACTTCCACAGTAGTATAATGCTTGACGACCTTAGTTCCTATGCTTGGGAATAAATTTAGCATACGAATTAGACGAAGCATTTTTGGCGCCGTTGTCGGGGAGTGGCGAGCAATCTAGTGGATCTAAAGAGAGCTAGAGGTAATTTGCACCGCATCGCGAATTGCTTGTCAGGAAAATCTGGGAGCGATATCTCTGCCTAGCAGAGTAAGATCTGCATGCAGCCTGCTTGGGCTCTCGCAACGAGCAATGCCAACTTGTAAGAATTATACCTCCACGAAATTCTGAAGAGTCAACAGTAAGACAATTGTTTCAAGAGAACCTTACACCTCAAATGGACTCATCCCGAGTCAAGAGACTCTTTCAATCCAAATGCCCGCGCGGGCCACCACACGACCACAAAGACTCCATGAACCTCCACAATAAGGAGATGGTGTGGCACCACTCGGGAAACCCGGCGTGTAAGAGGGGGAACAGAATGGAAGAAAACCACACAGCCCCCGCCTTTACCTAATGTGGAAAGAACCCTCCGAGAGATTCTGCAACCTCAAAGAACCACAACAAATTCATGTATTCGCCTACCTGAAGAGGCTAACCAATTCCTCATGAAGTCGGAGATGATCTCGCCTTCTCCCTATGTATCAAGGGGTCGATTCTGAGAACCCCTACTCATTCATGAGAGACTTTGAGGATGTTTGCAATGCGTTCCTCTCTACTAGATCGCCCCTCCATATAATTTGCATGGTGCTATTCCCATTCTCTCTAAAGGAAAAGGCCAAAATATGGTTTCATTCGCTTGCACCCAATTCAATCTTTACCTGGGAGGATATGCGAAATGGAATTCTTAACAAGTTTTTCCTCCCGCACGACTCAATGCTCTCGCGAGCAATCCAAAACTTCTTCGAAAACCGTGAACCTACGTGGTGGCTGAAAGATACAAGGATCTCTCCATGCTATCCTCATCACGGGTTGGATGTTGGGCAACCAGGCATATTTTCACCAAGGACTATCCTTGAATAACAAACAGTACATCCAATTGGGCTGATGTGCAGAGAGTTTTATGAGAAAAGAGGGAAGCAATCCACCCTTGATACCATAGCTTAAAATGCTCGAATACGGAGACTAATACCTCCTTAGATACTGCTAAAGTGCATAGTACACCTACAAGGGAGGAATCCATCACTTAAGAGAGAATGACGACTGTATAAAATAGCTAATTTAACGAGGAAGTTTCTTGAGGCTATGTGACTGAAAAGGTGAACGAGGTAACTAGTGTGCCTCAGCATTCTCGCCTGGATCTAGAGTGATGGTTATGCATCATTTGCGATGACCCCACTCACTCAACCATCAATTGCCCTAACCTTCCTCAAGTTAAGGTGGCAATCCAGATAGAGTAAGCTAATGCTCTTAACTATCAAAGGAGCCCTTCAATTCTCCATAATTCAAACGTATAACCCAGGCGAGGCACCGAATTTTAGTTGGAGAAATGAGGGAGGCCCACACAACTTGCCAAACAACCAAGGCCCCAACTATCCAAACCAAGGTTTTTCAAACCAAGCCCCTCCGTTCCAGAATCAAGGTCCTCAAGGATTTCCTGTGAACCCTAACCAAGGTTTCCATCATTCAAATCAAGGGAATCCAAACCCGCAACCTTATCAACCTCCACATAAGAGAAGTTTGGAGGATATGGTGACACAGTCAGTCTGCACCCAACAATCCACCAACACTGAATTTCGAACTGCCTTGAATGATGTGAGATCCCAAATCACTAAGCTAACTTCTTCTATGGGAAATTTTCAACAAGAAAAAGGGAAACTCCCTTCTCAAACCATCCAAAACCCCCAAGGTCAAAATAAGGTCGAGTCTCAGTCCGCGATGGAACCTTCGAACATTGCAAGGTCAAGTACCACTCTTCTCAAGTGGTAAAGTAATTGACAAAAACCATTCGTGCCAAGGAACCAATGCAAGAGTTGCAAATGAACCAAATGGGGTGGATGATTTAGGTGCTCTGACAAGCCTCATGTTCCTAGGGCAGATATTCTTGATGGTGAGCCAGAAAAATACAAGGCTTCCCATGTCCCTCCTGCTCCATACCCTCATAGGTTGAGAGCCCCAAAGAAAGTGAACAATCATTCTGAAATCTATGAGTTGTTCAAACAGGTGAAGTTGAACATTCCCTTAGTAGATGCCATTAAGCAGATACCGTCGTATGCCAAGTTTCTAAAAGATTTGCGGTAATCGTAAAGAGGGAAACTAGGTGTCAACAAGGAGGCATTTATGATCGAGCAATCCACCTCTATTGATCCAAACAATTTGGCCCCCAAAATACAAAGACTCAGAAGTTCTACTATTTCCATAGTGGTAGGGAATTCAAATAGGACATGTCTAAAGGATTTGGGGTAAGAACTTGTCGCCTTGCTTCCTAAGATATGTCAGAGCTAGGTTAGGAGAGTTGGGATCGACCAATATCACCTCCAATAATGATCGTAGGTGTGAAGATTCCTAGAGGGATAGTGAAAGATGTATTGGTAAGTGACAAGTTCTACTTCCTCGTGGACTTTGGCTGCGTTTGAAACTCAACTGCAGTAGAACCATGACCCGCCTGATTCTTGCACCATTTCGCTATCGCTAACGCTATTATACACTGTAGGGGAGGACTAATGACACTATCATTTGGTAACATGACCGTTAATTTGAATATCTTTAATGTTATCAAGGAAATAGGGGATGAGGAGGACATTTGTGAGGCAAACATGATTGACTCTGTGGTGCAGAAATATGTAGATAATGTTTCATACGATGATCCTCTCATGTTGAGTCTAAAGCCTGCCGGGTTTGAGATACATCATCTGGTCGGAATTTCACACTCCATAATTGAACACAAAGTGAGGTATTGAAAGCAAATGGTAAGCACCTAAATTTGAACCATTGCCACCAATGGAGGACAGGTGTTACCTTCTGGGAGAGCCCACCTAACCGCAGTTGAAACTCACAATACATCTCAAATATGCATTTTTAGTAGAAGAAACTTTCCTGTAATCATATCTTCCTCTTGCAGTCGATCAAGAAAATAAGCTTTTGAGATATTGATAACCCATAAAACCGCCTATAGGATGGACAATTGCGTATTAAGGAATTAAATTCTCGATCTCGCACACTGTGGATTCATCAAGAGGATGTCAAACCCTCTAGACAACTACAGCGATGACTGAACCCAATCATGAAAGAAGTGGTCAAGAAAGAGGTTCTAAAACTACTGGACGTAGGTGTTATTTACCCCATTGCAGATAAAGAAGTGTCACCAACCTGCAAATTCCTTAAGAAATCCGGAGTCAACGTGGTAGCAAATGAAAAACAATGAGCTAATTCCACTGTGTCACAGTTTAAGGGTGTGTGCATAGATTATAGGAAACTCAATGCGGTACTAGGAAAGATCACTTCCTTTACCTACGATCAAATGTTAGAGAGGGTCGAGGGCATGAATTTAATGCTTTCTCAAGGTACTGTGGTGCAATCAAATTGAGATAGCTTTAGAAGATCAAGAGAAAACCACATTCACCTGTCCTTTTGGCACATTTGCCTTTAGGAAAATGCCCTTTGGATTATGCAATGCACCAGAACCTTCCAAATGGGAGCATGATGGGGATTTTCAAGATATGATAGAACTCATTTTGGAAATTTTCATGGATGACTTCAATCTTGAGATTCATAATAGGGATGTCCGAGAATCTAATGTATACGGGAGAGATGTCAAGAGAAGAACCTCGTGTTAAATTGGGAAAAGTGTCACTTCATAGTGACACAAGGGATTATCTTAGGTCACATAGTATCAAAAAAAGGAATCGAGGTGGATAAGGCTAAAGTCGAGTTGATCTCCAACCTACCTACTCCTAAGTGTGTTAAAGATATAATATCGTTTTTAGGACATGCTGGATTCTATAGGAGGTTCATAAGAGATTTAGTAAGTTTCATTTAGTACCCAAAAAGTGCTATTTTGAGTCCTATTTAAGATAGGTTTTGAGTGCTTTTTGCGTACTAATCATATTATTTAAGCCGATTGACATGTATAGGTCCCTTTTGTACTACTAATTTTGTTTCGAGGTTGTTTTTGGTAGTTTTGCATGTTTCGTTAACCTTTACCATCATTTCAAGCTTGGCATCGAAATCGAGCTAATATATACCGAGTTCAGACATGGTTTGTTGGCAATTTCATCAAGCCTGGGATGAAGAAATAACAGGCTGGAAGATGCATAATGCAAGCTAGATTAACCAGGAAGCAAGCAGGAGGAGAAAGGCAATTTCGTAAACATAGCGAAATTTTTGCAATGATAGCGAAAATTTCGCAATGATAGCGAAATTTTCTCAATCATATTAAATTTGTTATGATAGCAAATTTTCGCTTATATCTATATACGAAATTTCGCTATATAGCTTAAATTCCCAGGCACAATTAAAATTCTCCGCATCGTGTTTTTGTGGATTCAAACGACTCGCTTTGATTAATTCCTTTGCCCTCAATGTAATCATATTATTTAGATAGTTTGGTATTTTCGCTGCTCAGGGGGCTATATAAGTCAAGTGTTACATGTGAATATTTTGTAATCTAACTATTCATTGACTCAGCTTCATTTACTACTCTGCTTTTGGTTCCCATTTTTCTCTCTTCTCTCTCTCCTCCTTTCCTCATTTTCTAGGGTCACAAAACACACCCCTTGAGGATACTGAACCAAAGGATACCGCCAAGCCCCAAAACCTTAGCAGGAGGGTCAAGTAGGTCAATGATGTGGGTTTGCAGCATTCCTCTGTTTTCATGAAGCAGGTACTGCATATTTGTGTTTCAAACTTTCAAAACTAGGTTTAAATTCTATTTAATGTATTTTCTTTGGTCAATACTTGGCATGCTTTAGGGTTCAGTGTATTCTTATTGCTAGATATACTGACATCCATTAGATGTCATTTACGAGCCACTAAAAGTAGGTTAAATGCTTTATTTTCAACTGCAGGAACATTAAATGCTCAGTAAATGCTATGGTTCAAATAGGAATGTTACTAAGGGTTGGTTTTTAAAGTTAAACAAAGATCCTAAGCCTTGAAAATGACTATATGCTTCGTCATGGTTCTAATGCAGGAAATAACTTTGAGATATCTTCTTACAACCCCATCATACCGAACTAGTGGACCCAAAACTCAAGGTCTTCTTTTTACATCTTTATTTTAAACTGGTCACAAATTTTTAGTGAGCCAACAACAACCACACTTTTTTTTTTATGCAACCGCAAAACCAAATGAAAGCCTCACCATTTTGAATCATTATACAAGTCATTTGTAAGACGTAAACCATCCCCTCAGAGCCCGATCCTATAGTCACGAGCATCGCGAGTTACGCTACTAAGCAAAGAGGGAGCAACTTAGGTATAAATTTAGCTGATTCTCGCACCCTACTCGTGGCACGACCAAAGGCCATATCTGTCTTTATGCAATTTGGCTGTTGCTGACGTCCCTTTGCATGGTCACAAAGCTTGCTATGTCGCCTTGATAAACCCAAAACTATGTTAGTGTCTCCTCCATCATGCTAACTTTAATTGGGACCCCTAGAGATCAAGGACAGTGGATTGGTGCTATAGGGGATGTTTTAGGACAACGGGAAGATACAAGGCTTTGTGATTACTGCTATGCCGTGAAGACTCTGTGATTCCACTAAGCCAACCCACACAACCACTGAAAAGAGTTTCATCACTGCTTTTTCGCCTAGAGTTCAGGGTCATACCTGTAGGTCTCCCGTAACCATTTTCATGGATCATGCAAATACTAAGTATTTGCTATCACTAGAAACTAAGCCCGTTGACTTAGTGATCCACTGTACAAGAATTTAACCTGACTATTAAGGATAAAAAGGGAGTTGAGAATGTGGTAGCTGACCACTTGTCTCGGTTAGTTCCGGAATCCACTTCTCACGGCTTGCCCATAGGCGATAGTTTCCCTGATGAGCAGCTTTTTGCTCTTGTTCACTGCCCATGGTATGCGGACATAGTAAATTATCTGGTGACTAGTCAAATTCCACCCCAATGGACCTCTCAACAAAAGAAGAAATTTTTATTGACATTAAGAAGTATTATTTTGATTTGACCCATTTGTTTAAATACCGCTCTGACCAATTGATGAGAGCAAATTCAATGACTCCATCAAATTGGGGTGCCTACCTTTGCCATTTGGAAGCTTGTGGAGGGTATTTCAGAAGGAAAACCCGCAGTGTGTCCCCAGCGGCTTTACCGTCTAATGCCTTTGTAAAGATTGCTTTGAATATTGCAAACTCTAGGCGTAGGTGCCAACAATTAGGAGGGGTTACAAGAAGGAACATGATGCCTCTTACTCCTATTTTAATCATTGAAATTTTCAATTGCTGGGGTTTAAACTTCATAGGGCCTTTTCCCCCTTCTTGTGGGTACCTTTACATTTTGTTAGAAGTTGACTATGTGTCGAAGTGGGTGGAGATCATTCCAACAAGAACTAATGACAACAAGGTTGTTTTGAAATTTATAAAAGAACACATTTTTTTCTCGCTTTGGAATGCCTCGTGCAATCATTAGTGATACAGGGGCCCGATTTGGTAATCATCTTTATTAACTTACGAGGCATGGGTCACCCACAGTTTCCATGGCATACCACCCACAAACCAATGGTCGCCAATTAGCTAATAGTAGAGATAAAACATATTTTGGAAAAACTACACCCTAAATACAGGATTGGTCGCCTGATTTACCGATGCCTTAGGCCTACCAGATCGGCTTAAGACTATTCTAGAATGTCCCCTATAGGCTTGTTTATGGCAAGGCCCGTCATCTCGCCTAAGAGAAATGGAACACGTGGCATATCAGGGCCATTAAAACTCTTAATTTTGATTTGCTCAAAGTGTGTAAACAACGCCCGTTGTAGATGAACGAGCTTGATGAATTGAGACGGGAATCATATGAGAGCTCCCGAATTTGCTAAAGAGTAGACCTGTTGTTCCATGACAAGACCCTCTTTGTCTGGAAGACCTTGAACTCACCAAAAGGTACTGGCTTAGGCCAAATTTCTCACAGACATGTTTCCGAAACTCCGCTCTAGGTGGATCGGTCCGCTCGCTGTCAAGGTCGCTTACCCATATGGTGCAGCTGGAAATTGAGAACTGGAAATGGGAAATCCTTTAAAGTCACGGCCAACGCCAGTTTACCGAGAACTTTGACCGCCGTGAGAGAGCGTAGGACCTCGTAGATCCGCTCTACCGTAAATCTGCAAGTGATGTTCCTTGAGTAATTTCTATCTACCTTGTTGTATATGGTTTTGTTTCCTGTACGTTTCTTCTGTTTTCTTTCTTTCTTTAGTTTGTTTTTATTTTCAAATAACCAAAAATAATAATAATAATAATAAAAATAAAAAAAAAACCAAAATAAAAAAACACATTAAAATTAAAAAAAGAAAACCTGATACTTGCATCTTTTGGGGTGTCTGTATTGCGTGAGGACAATGCTTACGCCACAATAGTGGGGGTGAGATCATGTTATATTTAACCGCATAGTAAGAGCCACCGATTCGCGGCTCTTTTGGGTATAGTACTTGACTTGTGATTTATGCAGCCGCATGACCTCATCTTATGCACTCCAGTAGTCTCAGTATCCCTACAATAACAAGCCTGCTGCATTTTTGTGTTCTTTGGACGCCTCACGAATTACCATTTCTGTGCTACAGCGTTGGTTCTGCCTCAAACTCTCATGTTTTGCACATATTGTTTGACATGTGCTTTAGTTTGCATTCCTTATTAACTGTATGCATCATATTCTCTGAGGAACACCCATGCATAACTGGAAGATGATTTTAGGGCATCATTTATGTGTTACTTTTTGAAATCATTTTGAATTACCCTTTGCACCCATCTTGGGCATGGAACATGGTCGATTGAAACTAACCAAGATAGTGATCGGAAGTCTGATGGACCCAGGTGGCGTGGTGTGAAAGTGAAGTACCATTTTTGATTCGAGTAGACACAAATCGGTTGAAGGCGAAATATAAAGCGGGGAAATCACAGCCAATGTTGAATCCAGTGGAAGAGCGATTAGAAAAATTCTGTTATAGACCTTTGTTGTTCTCGAATGTAAAAAAAAAAAAAAACCCAGTGAAATGCGTGCCTCTTCTGCCGTCACCAGTACCACCACTTTTGCTAGTACCGGTACCACACCAGCATAAAGCGTGGCCATTTGATGATCTTAGCGAGCTTGTTGGCTGAGTGGGTTTTATCGATTTTCCACCTCTTTGCATACACCATAAGTCTCGATATAAAGGTAAAACCACAACCTACTTTTCCTCACACAAAGAAAACCTAGATCAACATCCTTGAGTGTTTCCGTCTCTCTAGTCCGGTTCGTCGCACTGACGTGGTAAGCGCCCCTCATTTCTTTGGGAGCATATTTTTTTGTTGTGATATTTCATTGTGTCCACATGGATTTTCTTGGGTGGCTTGGGTTGGTGGTTTTGTGTTCCTGGTGGATTAGGGCATCTGCTGATGGTATGGGGCGGAAGATGCTGACTGAACTAAATTAGATAAGCCCGATACTGGTAGAGATGGGCTGTTGGGATATCGTTCTGTGTGTTTGGGCCATGTTTGCTATATTTTCTATTCTTTTATCTCTGCTGGCAGAAGATGGCGCTCTTAAGAAAGAGTAGAAACTGCAGCTCACTTCTATGGAAGCGTTTGTGAAAAAGCAGGAAAGTGATATAAGATAGTAAAAAGAAGGAGCAACGAAAGCGAAAAGGTTCATAAAATCCCGAGGAAGAGCGGGGAGGCATCCGAGTGAAGATGGGAAAATATTAGCCATGTTTAGGAGTCTTGAGTCAGGCGGGAGAAATGGGGCCGGTCGGTGCAAGCGGAAGAATTTTCATTGTGAGCGGGGTGTGAAAGTTGACATTTCTTGTTCACCCGTCCCCATCTAATTTGGTATTCAAGAGCAAAATTTGCAATTTGTTTGCGCGTGGAGTACAAGGGTATTTCTGAGGCCATGAAGTCAGGGAAATTTTATTCCAATTTGAGAGAGAAAATCGACATGTAGATACCACAATTTAGAGATATCTTATAGGAAACGAGTTAAGGTAAGCCCTGATTCAATAGCTCACGTGTTGTATTATGTCCGCCCTGCTACACATGACCGACCTTACCCTCTTAGGGCCATTACTGAGTTCGATGCCAGGTTGTTTGCTGATGCCATGTGCACCACTCCGGTTGCCATGGGAGGTTTTATGCGCAAGGAGTTCGTTCCAGGGAAGCTCAAGCCTGAATATGCATTAATGAACAAAATCATTCACAATATGATCGGACCAAAGGGAAAAGAGAAATTGCCAAGCAAGGAAGAAATCCAGTTTTTGTATGAGGTGATGACTGGAAAGATCATTGATTATGCCTTAGTAGTATGGTGTGTTATGAGGGACTTTCTGCGGTCCCAATGAACAGGCATATTCCATTTCACATTTCTAGTTCTGCGAATCGGTGAGCTGCGAGGATAAGGGGATCGATTAGAGAGAAAGAGATGAATTCTACCTAATTTGGGGCCATCACCATGAATAAACGAGCGAAGCCCCAGAAATTTGCATCCCTGAGATTTTCAAGTGCACATCCCTCCGTTGGTTATTTCTAGGCCTCTTAGATATATTTCGAGATTCGATGACATTTCGCTGAAAGGATGGAGCGCGAATCCAAGGGTTGGATTCAGAGTACGCCTTGGGAAAGGGCGAAGCGAACCACACAGACTCTCCATTTCGAGAGTCACATCTATTGAGAAGAACCTGCAGTGGGAGATGATCCTCCTCCTGACTTGGAAGGAGATTCTGATGAGCTTGACGATTGTGTTGATGAGGATGCATTCTCTTCGACAGATGATGGAGAGGATGTAGAGTAGTATCATGGAGGGTTAGAATAGGGTGGTGTTGGCAATTGGGTAGAGACCTCAACCACGTCATGCCAACACCCATTTTGTTCATATAAGCCCTATTTGTGTAGCCATGGTCGTTAAAAGCCTGAAAGACCTTTTCGATTTTAGTTATGCTGGTTATTCCTCTTTGAATTTTATGCATACTAGTTGCTTGGTGATGTTAAATTGTTTGCTTTGATAATATAGTTCATTTCAGTATTGGCAATCTCATTGTAGCCCGTATTTTCCCAATTCCATGGTCCCTTAAATGAATATCTCGGTTTTGTAATAGTTTGTTATTATGTCCATTACTTTGAGACCATGGTTTCATTTGAGTTCAGACGGTTGCATACTTTGTCAGGTTAAATCACTATGCTTAATTTTTGCGAAGAAACTTGCCTTGCCCTAAGCGTGCCTAGCGTTTTTGTTGAAACTCATGTCGTAGTGTACCGAGTTCAAATCTTGCTAGGGACTAGCAAGATGTACGTTGGGGGGTGTGTTGAATACATAAAAAGGGCAACATTTATGTGTTATTTTAATACATTATGCTCTCATTTTGTATAAGAATAGGTGCCTTTGATCGTTTTTGTGTTTTTGTACTTATGCAGGTTTTTCGAGTTCCGTGCACCTTTTTATAGGGTTCGTGTCCAGATAGCGAATGTAGATCATTGAGGTTGATGTGACCGGCTGATGAAAGTCTGGGAAGTGTTATGGTGTGGAGAAACAATTGCAAAGTGAGTAGGTACGAGCAAGCCGATCACCGGTACCCCAGCGGGGAAAATCACGGTAGCCTTTTGAGAGTACTTAGTACCACACTACGGTACCGGTACTTGACATATAATTTTCTTGAGATTTGACGAGAATTCAACCTTGGTGTAAAGTCGGCGTGTCTTTTGTCCACCCGGTCGAGATCACTAAGGAAGGGTATTTAAAGCGAAGGAAGGGTGGAGAGGACGACTTTGGATTCTAGGGTTTTGGTTTTAGGGGTGAGAGTGTTTTCTCATATTTTTGCTAGGGTTCATAGTAAGGGAAGTACTTGGTTTCTTCGGATTACGGTTTTCAATTACATGTCTTTGGTTAGTTCATACAACTCGGTATTTTCTTACGGTATTTTGTGCTTTTGGATTTCCCAATCTTACAATTAAAGTTTTATTTCTCAAGTATCCTTTATGAATAGTTCTTATCAAATATGAATCAAATTCTAGTTTCAATGATGTTCTAAACTCCCATGATGGGGTTGGTGGAAACTCACACTCCATCGAAGTATGTACCAATTCCTCTTTTATGCTTGACGGGATTATCTGATGCTAAGCACTTGTGAAAATCTTATAAAACCTTAGTTTGGCATCTTCTTGACAAAGTGTAAGGCGAGACCCTCGGTCTACGTTGTGTGATTGCAAATGCAAGCTAAGAGTCAAGCAAATCGATTTGAACAAAATTGAGCATCGCCGGCGATCGTTCTTCATTTTAAAAGAGCTTTTAATGTAAAATCTTCCGCCGAAGACCATTCATCATTAAGCTTGAGATGAATTAATGAATAAAGTGGGAATTATGATCGACGGTGAGTGGAAACACAAAAACCACATCATTCACCTTTCTGCTTTAAAATAGATAGCAATCTATTACTCAGTAATCAATCACAACCCCAGTTTTACATTTTTAACGCACATTCTTTGGAGAATACTCCACACCAGGATCACTGAAACCACTCCCTGTGGAATGTTTGTGGACTTCCACAGTAGTATAATGTTTGACGACCTTAGTTCCTACTCTTGGGATAAAATTCAGCATACGAATTAGATGAAGCAACAAGCATTGAGTGCGTCCTTATATCTCTCCCAGCATGCATGAATTTTCATTACGATTGGGTACGAGAAGATTGGAAATCACAGTACCTGAGCTATTTGTTCTATGAGTGGAGAAGAATTTCTTCAAAAATTCAACCTGCATCTCAGTCCAGTTTCGCATGCTCCTTAGCCTCAGGGAGTTGAGCCAAAATTTTGCTTTATCCTTCAATATGAAAAGAAAAACTTAAGCCTCATTAAATCCACAGTGGTAGTCTCCTCCTTGAAGATGTTGCAGACCTCCTCAAACTCCCTTATGTGCGAATAAGGGTTCTCACTCTCCATGCCATGAAAAGTGGGAAGGAATTGGCCGCGAGTAAGAGCACCAATAACCATTTGATTAGTTGGAGGCACTATGTAGGAGGGTGCACTCATCCGAGAAGGGTGCATGTGGTCTCTCATGGATCTAAATGCATTGAGATTCCTTTCCACTCCCTGCTGACTTTGTTGTTCTTCAGGTGCAGGTTCCATTGGGTTTAAGTCGAATTTGATCTAGTTCACGTGGAATCTTGATTTTGACTAATCACGCCTTTTGAATTCTAAACCAACTGGAACATAAACTCCCTACAACTGACAACACATGATGACACGAAAAGAAACAAAAACATTCTACCAAAGGTTAATGTTAAGCTAAAATATATATATATATATATATATACCTATATATATATATATATATATATATATACTATATATATATATATATAAACGATTGAAAAGAATTTAGGTACCTAGTAGTAAAAGGCGCTGAAAGAATGATAAGAAAAAGAAATTCACGGGCTTGCGATGAGGATCCCGAGTGTTCGGCACATTGTCATTTTACTAAGGCACCATCCGTGACAGCGTCATTGATTGCGGCTTGTAAGTGTTATTCTAAATCAACAAAAGTTGCAACTGTACATCATACTCTGGTAGCATTGCTACTATAGTATAGCGGCTCTAGGATTGTCCATAGGGATGGGTTTTCTTCGTAGAAATGACTAATACTAAGGCTTACACTGGTGATTGTAGTTTGGATATTGGGGTTGTGATAAAAAGGGGTTGGTTTTAATGGTTATCACTGAAAATAAAAGAAATTAAAATATGGAAAGAGGTCCCTTTAAGTATCAGGACACTAGGTTTAGGTTCTTTAGGCAAATGAGGGGTTTCCGAGTTGTTACCTTGCATTAGGGAAGATAACATATAGTTATCTCCCAAACCAGATCTTCATTTAGATATAAAACCTAACCCTCCTTAAATATTTTGAAAATGGCATTCACTTCCCATTAATGCTCTCAGTCAGTGAAAACAACCATCTCCTTGACTCACCTTCCAATGGCTCATAAATGATAACTAACGAACATCACTGGATCTAGTATTAAGCATCCAATGAGCCCTGAAAGCTTACCAAATATTAACCATTCAAGGTGATTCAAAGGGATCAAAACCTAAAGTTGAAGAGAAGAACAGTAATGACAATGAATACCTACGTGAAAAACATGGAAACCCTTAGTTTGCCTTAGGATCCTTTACCGTGGCCTTACGCCCGAGAGGGGAAGGGTTTAGCCACCCTCATCCTCTAGAGCATCCTCGGAAGGGTGTTTGGCTAGTGAGATAGGAAAATAAAATGAGAGAAAATGAAAGAAAATGAGAGCTTGTTCTGCAAGCCTCCCAAGACTTCAATAATCAAAAATATTTTTTACAAAGTGTTGTTTGGGTATTATATACCACCAAAACAATACAGATTACCAAATTGTATAAACTAAACACTATTACATGGGTAGAATTTGGGGAAAAACAAAAAGAGAGACAAAAATCCAAAAAGAATGGCTTCGTAGGGAATTTTGCATTGAGAAAATTCGCAACCCTACAGTACGCAATATACTTGAGAAATTAGCTGAGAGCTTTCTGATTCTACATACATACCTTAGTTTGCCTTCGTTATGTCGAGTTCAATTTATTCTTCATGCTTGAAATTTGGATCCACTATCTTGATATATATAGCTTGTGAAAACTACACAAATTTCCATTAAATTTGATCATAAGCATTGCTAAGTCCTTAACATGCCAACTGAGTAAATTTGGCTTATTACTATGCAAAAAGTGCTCAAAACCCGAAGTGTTAAGAGTATGGAACATCACTATTTAGGTAGTAATCAACCATTGAACATAGAAAAAGCTGGTATGGCAAACCCACAAGGTGTCTTATAATCAAGGATGTGTTGTCCTGGGGGTGGAGAGAGCATGTCATCGGGTCTGCGAATTGAGGCGGCTAGCGGCATGTAGAACGTTGGTCTTGTACCAAAGCGGGGCGTACAAAGCGAGTCGGTGGCATCGCCACTGCCCAGCGGTGTGGTCAGCATCGCACCTTGAGCTGACACTGACGCGTTTCCAGGGCCTGAACTGGTAGTTCTGCCTCACCGCTTGTCTCTTTTCTTGCCTTCTGCGGGATCGCCACCGCGGCGCTGTTGAAGGCAGGGTGAGCGAAGGCCTTTTATGTGACTTAGCCTTTAGGCTCTCTAGAGCATTCTTGTTGGTAAGAGACTCAAAGATGGGGAACTACCTGAGGACAACTCATCATCTGCGAGGTTATCTACATCGGTAGGGATGACGGGTTCCTTCCCTTTATTGCGAGTGATTGAATAAGCAGCTCGACCACTATCTCGTACTTAGTTTCCAAGATCACGGTTTTTCTCCATCTGGGCTCGCAATTGGTCGTTCTCCTACTGCAATCGTTCAACGTGAGCTTGTAACTCCTTCATCAGCCTTGATAACTCCTCTTGTTTCCTCTCCATGTCCTGACACCAATGGAGGAATTAGTCCTCTAGAGATTGGATTACCGAATTGGTTAACATTGTGGCTGCCTCGAATGAATCAGACATGAAAGCGAAAATCAACAGAGGTCTAGATGGTGAAAGGCTACTAGACAATCGTCGGTGTCAAGCCCTTGCAGCATGTAGACGAGACTTTATGTTCGTTTCCAACAGACGGCACCAATTGTTGTTACCTTGATCATCTGACCTCCGGGGCATCAGAGATTCAATGTCAACCTGCAAAAAAAAAATGATCCAGAAACGGTGGGCAGGTCACCTCTCCGATGATTCAGTTAGCAAAAATATGGAGATGAAGATTAAGAAAGTATGTGCAGTTGGAATTGCACACCTTTCCGTCATAGGGGATCTTCCTAATTTATAGAAAGTGGTTCATGAATCTCCCCTTGATTTTAGGAAAGAAAATCTCTTGATCTTGGGGATAAAATCCCCTCTTCCATATCAAGGATTAATTATTCCTTATCAAGGACTAATCCTTTTGGGAAATAATGGATTTGGACACTGGGAAATCCGCTGATAAATATGCTTTGTGTATTTTCCTCCTTCATATCCTTTTCCATAACGAACTTCTCATACACAAAAGGATGGCTAACTGAGGGACTTAAAACTCTAGACGGGTTGCCCTGAAGTTAGCCTCTGGGAAGACACCCTGACTCTCTCATACGGGCTTTCAGATTCTCCCATCTAGGTAGTGTCCTTCGATTTTAATTTGGTAGGTGGGTTTATGCAGCTTCACATCGCGGGTCAGGTGGGCCTTGGGTCCATTGAGCAGTGGATCTAAAGACCATGGTACTAACAAATGTGTCTTTGAACACTTTGAAAAGTTGACACAGTCGGCACTTGTAACCTGAAGTTTCACACTTATGCTTTATCGATTTAGAAAGTTGAGTATGACTTAGATTGATTAATCTACACCAATGTATCATAATTAATATGTCTAATCTCATTACGTACCATAAATTAGAAGACTCGAGAATATAGCGATACTAGCTTTATTCATATATGACTTAATGATAGTCATTACATTAAGTTTCCACATGTCATCACTCATATACCTTTTTTGACATACATTCCACTCTTTGACAAAACAAATTTATCTAACTCAAACACCAACCGAAATCCATGATTATTCAACAATGAACCAAACACTAAGTTCTTGCGGATTTCAGGTACATACAATACATTTGTTAGAGTTAGCTCCTTTCTAGAAGTCATCTTCAATACCACCTTTCCTTAGCCTTTGATTTTAGGTGGTAGAGTTTCCCATGTACATCTTTTCCCTAGTCTTAGTTGGTTCAAAGGTGGAGAACATTTTCTGGTCCGAGCACACATGGCAAGTAGCACCAGTGTCAATCCACCATTCCTTAGGATTGGATCCCACTAAGTTCACCTTAGAGATTATTGATGTGAAGTCAATGTTAGACACAACCTTGGTCATGCCATCAACCACATTAGCTTCCTTGGGTTTGTTCCTCTTTGCTAGTCTACAATCCGAAGATTTGTGACCTTGCTTCCCACAATTGAAGCATTTCCTTGGAACTTCTGCTTCTTAGAGATTCCCCCAGCTTTGATTTGATTCTTGCCTTTCCCTTTGTTGTTGGCTTTCTTGAACTTGAAGCCTTGACCATTTTCCACAAAGTTAGCCTTGGCCTCGCTCGGATTGTGTGCCCCTTTCTTCTCATATCCCTTATTGTCTTCTTCGATGCGAAGTCTAATAATCAGATCTTCGATGCTCATCTCCTTTCTCTTATGCTTGAGGTAATTATTGAAGTCTTTCTAAGGCGAAGGTAGCTTCTCAATAATAGCTGCAACTTGAAAAGTTTCACTCAACATCATTCCCTCAGCATTTATCTCAGGGAGGATTACCTAAAGTTCCTAGACTTTACTGACCATAGTCTTGGAATCTATCATTTTGTAATCGAGGAAACGACCCATGACAAACTTCTTAGCCCCAACATCCTCAATTTTATATTTTCAGTCTAGTCATTCCTAGAGATCTTTAGCTATTTTCTTATGCGAGATACGTTGTATAAAGAGGGTCGATCAAAGCATTCATGACATAGTTCTAGCATTAGAAAGTCAAAATAAACACCAAAGCATCCACAACATTGATGACTTGGATATTATGCTCATCTTCTTTGAGCTTAGGAGCATCTTTAGTCAAGAATCTCGCAAGATTCAAGGTGGTAAGGTAGAATAACATCTTTTGTTGCCACCTTTTAAAGTTCAGACCTTTGAACATCTCTAGCTTTTCTCCATGTGAGACAGAGATAGGCACGGTAGTAGGCATCATTGGCACTTGTGCCACAGTGGATCGCCACTTGGGCAGATGCATCTAGAACAACATTGTTGGAATTATAGTCCATTTTCTCTACAAAATTATAGAAAATGTGTCAATTTTCTATTCCCAAAACCAAATCTCATAATAATTGAAAATAACATGTTACAGAGTATTCCCATGAAAATGATCCTGCTTAAGATCCACACTCCTTAGACATAATTTCTCTTTATCGTAATTTCCAATAGCCTATAAGAGAAAAAGAATTGGCACAAACTCAAAATGAGTATAGAGTTTAGCCTAGTAGGCTTATCTCCTTATCATATATTCCTCGCAAGGAAAAACACAACCAATAGTCGTAACCTAGTGGTTGAGGGCTTGTACTATGAACCAAAAGGTCACTAGTTCAAACATTTTCCTTGTATTTTATTTCAAGGATGTTCCAACAAACCAATTTGTTTGTTTGGTTTCCAAGGTTTTTTCCCAATTAAAACATTTTTCCTAAATATTTACCCGAACAAAAGAATTTCGATAAAACACCCTTTTAAAAAATTCAAACAAAAAGGACCTTTTTTTGGATAATTGACATGATTAATCCCAACTTTAACCCATCTTCTTTAAATAGTCCTACTTTGTGATAATCTGGGAATAAACCCAACTTTGATAGGTGCCTTCTTGTTTTGGTCCCTATCGGTTACATGATTGGCTTAGCAAGCTAACCATCCTATGTGGCATTGACAGTTATGCCATGTGCATAGCACATGACACAACTCTATTCCAATTCCTCATATTACTATTTCGATTTGTTTTGAACATTCATCATCTTCAAATTTGATCATCGTCTTCTCCAGCATAACGGTCATCATCTTCTCTAGATTTATCTCTCACAACCTGAGCTCCCATTTCTACAAATAATCATCTCCGACATATACTTCTCCATATTTATCTCTCATATACTAAAGCTCCCACTCCTACTAATCATCATCTTCGGCTTCCAATCATCGTCTTCTCCTGATTTTTCTCCTACTGTTACTAATCTCTAAATTTTAGCTTGATCCAGCACATGCAAATCGGAGTTTGGTGCAATGGTGGGCGGCAGCATGTCGAATGCGTATGAGTCTTGCTCTTCTTCTACTCATAGTGAAGTGGAAGTGAAGTGCCACCACCAGATTTATTCAAAGCTTCAAATGGTCAAAAAATGATTCCAACTTAGGGAAGAAGTTTTATGGGTGCTCATTATGGCCTGTAAGCGAGCAAAATTAGGGAAAAATCTATTTAGGGATTTTTAGGGTAAAATAAGGGAAAAATTAAATTAGGAATTTTTATGGAAAAATTAGGGCAAAATTAAATTGGGGATTATTAGGGGAAAATAAGGCAAAATTAATTTGGGGATTTTTATGGAAAAATTAGTATACGGCTTATATAAGGTGCATTTCAAATTTTTTTTTTTTTTTTTTTGTTTCTCTTTGTTGTAAAGAATGCAGACTGTGGTTTTTTTAGATTGGTAGAAGATGTTGGGAAGATCAATATGTCAACTGAGTGGGAAGAATTACAAGGGAAGATGTTAGATAAGGAGCAAATTATTGTTAAGTTGGAAGAAGAAAAAAATATATTGGGTGAAAAGGTTAAGAAGTTGAAAATGAAGAGAGACGTACTGGAGGAGGCTATGGAAGACATGTGAAATGAGTTGTACCAGCTACGTGGTTCAATGTGCAAGTATGCAAGAGGTGATAAGTATGCTTTAGTTGCATTCTTTATGTCTTGGCTTATATTTTTCATTACTGTAATGGTTAGGAATTAGGATTCATATGACAATGAATGGTTTTTTGTGCTGCAAGATGTGCTGATAGTGGTATTACAACTATAAGTTGGCCATGTATTATGTACAAAATCGTTATTGAATGAAAGCAGATCCCATTTTGCCTAAACATTTGTTCATTTGTATGTTATAATGCTCTATAATGCTATAATGTTCATTTATAAGCTAGATGATTGTTGCATCTAATTATAATGGTCATGCCTTAATAAATTGCTGCTTTAGTACATGTTTAGTGACCTTAAACATTTATATTTAGTAAGCCTTAACATCAAATACATGAAATAACTAAAGTTTTTGCAAACACCTGGTCCTACCCTTTTATGATGGTCGCGGCAATAAGTTCTTTGCTTGATTTTGTTTATTGACCTTAACTATATAAATACACCAAAATAACTACATTTTTTGCAAACACCATGGACAACACTTCAATACCTATTTGTGACCTTAAACGATTGCACATTTCTTGACCTTAACATCCAAAATATGCCAAAATAACAAAGGTTTTTGCAAACACTATAATTCCATATAGTTATAATGGTCTATAATACAACAAAATTAGAAAAACATCAGTTTACATCCAAAATACACCAAAATAACTGAAGTTTTTGCAAACACCATAATTCCATCTAGTTATAATGGTCCATAAACATCAACTTACTTCTAGATGTTTTCAAATAATATCAACAAACACATCAAAAAAACAAAAGCGACACCTTACATCGTAATTCCATCTGCCCATCATAATAACAAATGTTTTGAAGACTGAATAAAACATACACAATCCATCCATCCTAACAACATAAGAACCTAAATCTGAGAAGATGACTGATGATTTGTAGAAGCTTAGCTGCCAATTGGATAATCATATGCTATTGTTGAAAACTAGTAAACAACCCTTGGTCCCCCTACTTGTCCAGGCATCTATACAACAAAAAAAAAGGACAATACAAGGTGAGACTCATTATCTATTTACCAATGGAATCACTTCCAATAACACAAGTTAGAACACACCTTACATTAGTCATTGATGTTCCATTCGTTGCAATGAAAACACCAAACCCTTGAGGCACCTGCATGAAAAAGAAATAATTCAATCACCAACTATGCTCATTAGTCACCTATATTTTATAATAGAAGAAGTTCAGTGACCTTACATTTGAGCATGCATTCCTTCTACCCCCTCTAGAACCCCTTCCTCCCTTTATGACCCTACCACCTATTCCTATTCTAGTTAGCTAAGCTGTAGCACTAAGCTGGTTTGAGGAACGGTCAGCATGGTTTAAAGAAGGTGGTGCCCCATCTTTCCTTAGTCTACCTATAGGTCTTTTAAGGGTAGGTTCCATAACTCATCTTTATCAGGACACTTCCTTTTGGTTTTCTGCTTTGATTTACACACACTACAACTCATTTCAATACCATGATTAGTCAGTCTCTCAAGTTTTTTTGGGTTTTCATGGTGGTCTTTTCTCCTTTTTTTTCTTGGCTTGCCTAGACCAATCTTAATAGGGGGAGGGTCAAGTTTTTGCTCAATCCTAGGCCAGTGCCTCTCACCTACACAAGAGGGGAGGGAACCTGAATAAGCTCTAAGGTAGAAAATACATGAGACCGCATGGAAATAAGGTATGCCACACAATTGCAACTTCTGGAATCCAAGTATACTGTAAGGTTGTTCATCTTGTGATTCACTTGGAAGATTAGGTTAGTGGAAGGCATTGGAAACCAATTGGTAGCCTCTTCTTTTTCTATCTCTTACTTTGCTTGTATTTTAGGGCATACGATAGCAGAACTCTTCTCCATCTCTTGTCTCTTTAGCACTAACCTCTGCATGAGTGATATTATGATATCTTCCAACATGTATATCAGATGCTTAGTCTTTGCATTATCGTGCAATTGAAGGTTTATGATGTTGTTCATATGATCATCGGCCTTTATGCGTCTTCATAAATGCCACATCCCAGGAACCTTTGGATTACTTCCTTTAAAACTAGCAACTGCAGTAGGATTAAATTTCTCTAATTCTTCAATTGCTTCATTGTAATCTACTATGTTATATGCCTTTACAGCCTTCCAAAACATCAGCTTCATTTTATCCCCTTTGAAAGTCTTATGCCAATTAGCCAAAATGTTCTTGGCACAATGTATGTGTTCAGCATGGGGAAAGACATTTGCCATAGTATTTAGAATTTCCTAAACATAACAATAAAAACAACTAAGTTAAATAAGCCATGTTGACTTTATGAAAGTAAAACAAATAAACCAGAGACGACTGAATCTGACTTGATGCTCATTAGAGATGAATGTTGCCCTATTACCTTAATTCAATCTCAAGAACTTCTGCAACTCAATGAAAAACCATTCCCATGAATCATTATTTTCACTCTCCACAACTGCCTATTCTATGGAGTATATCTTATCATTACCATCCCTCCCCACAACAGCTAACAACTGTCCACCAAGAAAAGTCTTCAAAAAACATGCATCAACACATATCAACTTCCTGCAACGCCAGCCCAGCCTTTTGAGTCCATGAAAACAAGCAATGACCTACAGCAAACTGGTGGAAAGGTTTTCACACATGGATTAGTCATCAATAACATATAAGTATCTAGGCTTGTACTCTTCAGGGCTTCAAAATACCTTCCAAGCTTGTAACAATGCTCTTGCATTAACCCATGAAGCTTTTTATGTGCATAATATTTGACCTTATATGCAAGATCCTTCTTAATAATCACCTTTTATGCCCTCTTAATTGTCTCAATAATTTCATTTGCAGGCTAGTGGGGTCTTGCCTTAAACACTTCAGAAAGCTGCAATAAGCCATAATGCTTCATTTGCTTGTTGGCATCCATATTTTGTAACAATTGTGTACCACCACCCCAACTACACAACAATACTGCCTCCTTGAGTCCCAAGATGCATACAATCTAAAAGGGGAGCATGCCAAACACTTCAAACCAAGTCTTTGTTGCCTATTTTTGTTGTTGACAATAAAGCTTACATTCCTACCCTATGTTATAGCAAACTTAGTAACTGCCCTCTTAAATACATCTCTATTTGGAAATCTCAAACCTACTTTACACTTAAATGTTGAGAAGTTTGTGTTTCTCATTCTAATAATGACCCACTACCCTCGTTTCTCCCCTCTTACTTATATCTTCTTCTTCATTGTCAGTTGGAGTGTGAATTTCATCATCACTTTCTTCATAATCACTTACACATTAAGACCTACCAGATGGTGACCCCTCTTACTAAAATCTAGAAATTTCCCTTTTAGAACTTAATCTACCCTCGATTTACCTCTGTAGTTGTTATTGCTTGATCAATTTATTATTGCACCTCTCCTTTATCCCTTGATGTCCTATACTCCTCATTACTAGTATCAGCTTCATCAACCTCCTTCTCAAGATCTGAAAATTTTTCATTATCTTCTACCACCAAATCTTCCATATCTGCATCACTGTCAACATTCTCTTCATATTCAACCACATGCTCATAAATTGGATCATTATCATCCTCTGAAGAAACCTCACCAACTAGATTATCCCATCCTCTCTTAGGTATACAATCATACCAGTCATAATAATTTGATGGTTGGTTGTCATTTTGGCTTTCAGGTTGGTTTGGTTCATGGAGAGTGGGTTGAGATTGGTTTTCCGATTGGGTCGATTGATTTTCTTGAGGGCTTAGTTGGTTTTCTAATGGGTTTGAATGGGGTTCTAGTGCCTTTTCTCTAGGGTTTTAGTACGTTGCTCTGGGGTAGGGGTTTTAGGGGAAGGGTTTTCACAGGTACTAAGTGGGGAAGGTTTTTCTGAGAATAGGTTTTAGGGGTACCAAGTGGGGAAGGGTTTTCTTGTTTTTTATATTCACTTGGTTGTTGACTCAATGAGGATTTTTTTCCAATTGGTGAAGGGATTTCTTTAATAGCTAGTGGCTTCTTAGGTGTCAGTTTCCTCCTCCTAGGTTGTTAGGCCTTCTTTTTAGGAGTTTCTTGGCCCGATGCACCATCTAAAGGGAAGTTAGCTTCAATCATGGGCACAATTTTAGGTTCATCAACTCCATGAAAAACATACAAGTCAATGCACCTATTTCCCAAAACAATTTCACTCATTTGTAGCACCTCCTTATCATTATAAACCCTCCTTAACCCCTCATCTAGACTTTTACCTTGAATCAAGTAATATACCTCCTCAAGTTTCATATATGGCCCACACTTTTTTTCCAATTCTTCAAGCCAGAACCAACACAGTTCATCAGGATCAACATTGAACGTCCTCCCTTGACCTCCTAAATACTGCTACTCATTTACATTCTTCTTGAACGATCCACCATGCCAAAATCGTAATGTGACACTCTCCATTTGTTAAAGAATAACCTAATCACAAAATCAAAACAACAAAATCACTAGTTAAATTAAAAACCCATGCAGCATTCAAACACATCCTACCTATTATAAAAGAGTAAAAAAAGAAAATCTGACCTAAATTTTTTAAAATTCGAATTATTCGAATTTCACATCTTAAAAGATCCCCACACAAATAAAATGTAAATTTTCAATTTTATAACTTAATATAAAAATGAGTGCACCACAAAAACGATTGAATATAAAAATCCAATTTTTAAATTTACAATTGATGATGGCCTATCATTTACCTTTATGCAGCCAGTGAGCTAAGGTTCAAATTTGTCACAATGACCTCTTTTACCAACTGCGTAATATCTCCCCTTGCTCAATGACACCACAACGGAGATATTTGTAGAGAGCCTAATGGAAACAAAAATGAAAAACTAATCGACCACAACTAGACGAAGACAACGGGATGAAGACAAGGAGATGAAGCTTAGGAGGTGGCGACAAAGAAGGGAAGAGCTACATAGCGAGTTCGGGGGGAAGAGAAGAAGAGTCATAGGTTTGCTAGGGCATTAACTGGGTTTGGGAAGGAAGAATGCCACATTTGATTTTTTTTTTACTCCTTTAGCCATTTACTTGTCGGTTGGGACCAAAATGAGAAGACACCCATCAAAGCTAGGTTTATTCTCAGATTATCGTAAGGTGGGACTATTTAAATAAGATGTGGTAAAGTTATGATTATTCATGTAAATTCATCTTTTTTAAAGAAATGTTTTTCATATATAAACTAATTCCTTTTTCTTTATAAAAATGAGACTTTTTTAAAATTTCGAAAAGGAAAAACCCTTTTAATATATATATATATATATATCTTCAACCAAAAAGGGTTTCGCAACTTTTTTTCTAGAAAAAAAGCTTCCTTTTAAATTTGTTTTGTTTTGTTTTTTCTAGACTACTTGCCCTTAAATATCTTCAAAATCAAAGAGTCGTTTGTTAAAGATATTGTTTCCTTTCTTTTGGACTAAAACAACTATCCAAATAGAATTGAATTTTTCCAACAAAAAAAAAACCAGAGATTTTCTTTTGATATTCATTTTTTTCCTTTTTTAATTTTTTTTCCCTAGAGAACCCTTCTTCTCGGACAACCTTGGTGATTCAATGTGTTTCTTTTCTTTTGTTCCTCTGTTTTTCTTTTTCCTTCATCTCAAGTCTACTTTAAGCTTGTTACAAAA
>JAEQBH010007859.1:0-105980 GCA_016808115.1 Tetrastigma voinierianum | reverse complement strand
GATGAGAGATCTTAAAAATCAATTACCTGACTTCGCAGGTCCCTACATTTGAACTCTAAATTTAAAGTTTGTTTGTTTAAACTACATGAAGAATGACTAAATAAAATTCTATAACTATAATAAAAATCAAATAGAATTGGATTGAAGAGTTCATTGAGTAAAGTGCTCTTGAAATAAATCGATATTATGATTATCAATTTGTGCATCATTTTATAACACTGGTTGGTATTAGTTTGAGATCTAAACTTGTCAAAGATGTAAGGTAGTACAGTGTGGATTCCTCCATACACTATACATTTCACTAATTAGATAACCATATTCTTTCCAAACACATGGGTCTAACAGTTACTTGTAGGATATAACCCTCTTTCTAAGAACTGGGTATTTTTCCTTTCTAGTACTTCACCCCCTATTCCTAAGACTGAAGATTTCTTGCCCCCATAGACAGGACAATGTAAGCCTTCTCCAATCTAATTGATATCTCATCCTTCAAATTTGATCAAACTCTCTATCTCCTTGATTAGATCTATGTTAACACGGGATCAAGACCATTCCATCAAACGGAGGAGAAACCTCTAATCAATTAAACTGATACATCAACCAACTAATCCTCATACCATGAGTAAATTAGTTATCTACTTGAGTAATCTTTCTGGATTCATTAGTTCCAAAATATTAGTCTAGCATACCCCCAGTAGCTGGCATACTCTTATAAATCTCCATCTCATGCCTTGTGTTTTGTATCACTTTCAGGGCCTCTAAATCGAGTAAGATATAGTCCCTTTACGGGTACAATCTACTAATATCGAAACGATTTATTTTAGAACAAAACCACTTAGATAAATTCAAGATTTCTTTCGACATTCTTGTAAGTTGCTCATAAAATGATAACTAACACATCAATCCATTCCTAGATGGAAGTCGTCTTTCAAAGCGGATTACAATAACGATGACTAAGCGATCGGGGAAAATTCAACGAAATTGCAAGCAAACTAAAATAAATGAACTCCCAAAAATTTCATATTCCATTGAATTAGGAGACGATGTGAAATCTAAATGTTTGCAATGAACTTGACTCAAAACCTCAGCTCATATCTTTCCGAATCTAAGAAAATTACTAACTAAAATGTAGCTAAAACTAAATCGAAAAGAAATAAAAGAAAATTAAAAGAAAAATAATATACAAAGGGAGACTCGAGCTACGATGTTCCCTAGTTCGTAGCTGCGCATAGTGCCCTATGTGCTTCCATTTATAGATTTTCAAATAGAGTGGGCCACACTTGAGGCTAAAATTGTAGATCCTAAGCTTGTGAAATCTTTGTCACGACATAGGAAAATGATGTCGATATATTGTTTTGTTTGTCCTCTAGCTTTATCGTGGCTTGCAGTGTTATGTCACGACAGTGTTATGTGCCTTTTTGTTAGATTATGTCGCGACATACTTTGAAAATATGTCGCGACAGGCTCGGCTAGTCGTCTTGTGATTACATTCATGACATAAAAGCTTTTGTCGCGATAAAGTTTTCTTCTTATTGCTCTTAATTGTGTCACGACATAAATCTCTGTGTCGCGACAGAGTTTCTCAACCTTCAACCTTGTTTTATGTCGCGACATAAGTTTGGAATGTTGCAACATACATTAACTCTTTTGTTCTAACTGTGTTACCATAGTCTTCGAAAATGTTGCGACATTCTGCAACTATTTTCTAGGCACTTCTCATCAATTAATTTTGCGACATAACTTTCGATGATATCTCTGCCTTCGACTCTTCATTATGTCGCAACATAAATTTCTATGTCGCGACATTTTTTCTGTAGTTCTCATCAACCTTTTTCGTAATAATAAAATTCTATGTCACAACAGAGTTTCCTCTTAGCATTATGTTATGGTTGTTGCGACATAAAACCTCTCTATCACGACATAACCTTCTTGCCTTGATATGCTGACTTCTGAACTTTATGTGCATGACACTTTTGTTGTGTGCAACATTCTTTCTCCCTCTTGAGTCCTTTTATGTAAAAACACGGGTTTTGAATGTCTTAATAGCTACTGCCCTGCATTTGCTTTGTCCAAATAATAGAGTTTGACATAGTAAAAGAATGTCGCAACATTCTTCTTCAAAAATTTCTCAAGCAATGTCGTGACATAAATTTCTTTGTTGCAACATTTATCATTCAATCCTTCTCATATTAAGTCGTGACAAAAGTTGTGAAATGTTGCGACAATCTTTACTACCAACTTGAGCTCAACTTTGTCTTGTTGCAACATATCATTACTTGTTGTGACATAGCCCTATTGGCGAGCAGCAGGACACTGCGACACGACCAGGAGGCCTTGTGACACGGCTGGCTGCGCGGCCCGGCGGCGGCGGGGTGCGCGCATGGCACGGCCGTTCGAGGGGTGTGTCGCGGGCGGCGGCTGCAGGCGTGGGTATCGTGGCGAATTGGCTTAGTGCTAGGTGTATCGTGAGACGGCTGCGACCGCAGTAGCGATACCTGAGGCGACACCGTAGGAGGGCCGCGATCTGACCCGGCGCGCACCAGATCTGTGTGTGCTCTGCCTTGACTGGCGTTGTGTCGCGCGCCACCGGTGATGGAGTCGCGCGACACAGGTTCGGGGAGTGTGTACCCTATGCACTAACCGATCTTGACTCGGGACAACATTACGAGTCCTTTATTGAATCCTTGGTCATGAGTTTTAAAAAAAATAAAAATAAAAATAAAATAAAAAATAAAATAAAATTTTATGAAATAAAATAAAAATAAAATAAATAAAATAAAATTTTTATGAAATAAAATAAAATAAAATAAAAAATAAAATAAATAATTTTATGAAATAGAATAAAATAAAATAAAATTTTTTTATCCAAATATGATTTTAATATATGAACTTCTTACATCTTGCATTATATGAATGCATGGACATTGTGTATGAAATATTTCGTATGTGAATAGTGTCTCGGGGTTGTTTGCACCAGAATGCTAACGTTAAGACTTAACACAAGGCATGTGTAGATGGCTAGTCGCGGGAGAGGATGTAGGGGCCGTCCACGAGGTGCTAGCGAGCACCTGATGTTGAAGCCGACGGGCCTTTCTTGAAATTTGTAGGGATGCGGTTGATCTTTGTTGCACGGACCCGGTCTGAGAGGGTGGCTAGGGAGGTCAGAGTAACCTCCGAGATTCGGGGGCACATCGTACTCGGAGCATTCACGGGAGGAGATCCGATGGTGTGAACCATTGGATTCATGTGGAGTCGAGAAGGTGTTGGAGGCTATGGGAGATTACCTCAGGCACGACTAGAGATCCCGGACTAATTTGCTCCCGGCTAGAGGGTGAGGCCCAGTATGGTGGGCGGGCAAAGACCTCTAGAGATCTAAAGGCAATGACTTGGGCGAGTTCCATGATCTTTTCACCCAGGCGAGGCTCATTTTCACGACCTTTGCTCGTCACACACGGCTCGGGAGTTCTAGAGTTGAAGAAAGGGGACTATGACCGTATTGGAGTATGTGGCTAGATTCATGGAGCTAGTCAGTTTGTGTGTGACTCTGTGGCCCACGAGGACATGGCCAGTCGAGAGATTCGAATGGGCTAAAAGTTTGTCCATTCGGGAGACCGGGTTGGGACTCACCTACGGGACATGGACTCCATGGTTAAGGTATTTGACCATAGAGAGAGAGATCGGGGATGCTCGGGCACTTTCGGGATAAAGGTCTTGAGTGGCGAGAGGAAGGAGGTCGGTCTTCTTCTAGTTCGGGGAAGCTCGGGGCTTCTATTCTGGGTTATCGGGACCCGAGACGAGGATGGGGCATTTAGTTAGGCGGGGCGGAGTGACATGTTATTTGGGCAGCTGAAGCACTTCGATGGGATTGGCCCGGGCGGGAATCCCGAGGTTATGGGACACCTTGGTCGATCATCGGGTGAGACGAGTTAGGGTTGCGATCGAGATGGGAAGATGGTGTGCTACCGGCTGCCGGCAACCCGGATATATGAGGAGGGATTACCCAGGAGACAAGGATCGGGGTTTCTAGACAAGCGATCCCGATCAGCAGAGCCCGGATAAGAGAGGATACGGGCATATTCCTCACGGCGGTCTGAGCCCGAGCCGTATCGGTTTGGGGAGGCACGGGCACCTCAGATTACGGTAGGCGAGGCCGGGTTATGGGCGAGGCGGAGGGCAGCCTGAAGGGACGTTAGGGGTTCGGGGCATGTCCTACGCCATCACACCAGGGTGGTCGAGTGAATCATCAGTTATACAAAGATGCGTTTTTGCTATCACCTTTATGGGCAAGAGTGTTATTTGATTACGGTGCCCGCATTCATTCATTGTTGCATGGTTGCTTGTGATAGAGTTGGGCTTAGGGTTGAGGCCTTGGAGAGCCCTTGTATGTGAGTTATCCACCCCAGGGATTATAGCGAGGATAGGGATGATATGTCGGTGGTTGCGAGGTTAGAGATCTTCGAGTTCTACGAGTGGACCTAAGGGTCATGGACATGTCGAGTTCGGCGTCTGGGGATGGATTAGGTGACGACTTCAGTCGTTATCAATTTGTGAGCGTAGGAGATTCTGCTTTACACACGAGACAGTACGCTTGTTGTATTTTTAGGGGGACAAGCATGATATTTTTGCCGTGCAGTCTGGTCAAGTGTCGCGGGTTAGGCGGGTTAGTTTACTTGAGCACCGGAGGACAAGGGTGAGGCCCAGGACTTAGGTACACTCAGATCAGTCTGTGGGTATAAGGGATGTTTTTCCGGATGAACTACCAAAATTGCCTCCTTGAGGTTGTGAACTTGGTGTCAGGGTTTCACACCTAGTGCCCGCCCGTCTCTGCGCATGACTCATAGGATGGCACCCGATTGGTGCAGAGCTGCGAGTCCGGCTACGGGAGCTCTTTGAGACCCGAGGGGTTCGTCAGGCAGAGGCACTTCCCACCATGGGGCGCTGGGTTCTGACACTAAGAAGGGCAGGGCCGCCGACTGTGTAACTACAGACGAGTTGAATAGGGTTCTGATGAGAATCGGTGCAAGTGCAGAGGATTGATATGACTTGTTGATCGGTTCGAGAGAAGCGAGTCTACTCAGGAATGAACCGTACTAGTTGCCATCGCGACATAGGGTTAGGGAGACGGATATCCCCAAGAGCGGCGTTCGGGGCAGCGTTATGGGCGCGTTGAGTTCACGGTGATACCCTTTGGATTGGCGAATGCGCCCGGCGTATTCATGGACCTCATGCATCGCTATTCGACCCTATTTGGATCGGTTGTCGTGGTCTTAGTGGATGACATTTTTGATTCTCCCGGTCAGTGGGAGCATGAGGATCACTTGAGGATTGTTTTTACACTTCTTGAGAGATCATCGGTAATAGCGAGTTATTAAGTCGCGAGTTTGAGAAAACTGCGGGTGAGAGATTTTTTTGGGACCGCGTGGTGTCAACATCGGGCGTGTCGGTGGACCCGGAGGTGGTACGTGATGGGTTGGGAGAATTTGAAGTCAGTCTTGAATACGTAGTTTTCTTGGGATTGGCTAGATGCTTATGGGAATTCATTGAGCATTTCTCTGGGTTAACGCCTTGTGAGGTCTGACCCGGAAGAAGGTCAAATTTGATTGGGATGACTGATGCGAGGAGGCATTCTAGGAGTTGAAGAGGAGGCTTATTTTAGCTCCTATATTGATAGTCCCGGACAAGGGACAGGGGTACACAGTGTATTATGATGCCTCGAGGGGGACTGGGATGTGTTTTGATGCGATCCGGGGAGGGTAGTAACTTTATGGTTCCGTCAGGTTGAAGAATCATGGCGAGTGCCCCGCACACGACGCTGGGTTGGCGGCGTAGTCTTCACCTTCGAAGATTGGGCGCCATGGTACTATGGCGAACAGTTTGAGGTGTACTCAGATCATAAAAGTGAAATGCATAATCTGTCCTTCCACGCAGGACCTCGACGCAAAGGCAAGCGGATGGATCAAAGTTCACTGAGGATTTCTTCCTTTGGTACACCTTGTAAGGCTTAAATATGGTGTTGTGCGCTAAGTTTAGATGTAAGGGCATTGGCTGAGTATAGCTTCCGGAAGTGGCGGATGCTCGAGGCGTGGGACAATTTGAAATTTACGATGCAGCGGCAGCTTCGGGTATGTTAAGGGAGTTTAGTAGCTGCGAAATCTCATTGGTAGAATTGATCGAGTCACGAGGCGGGACACGGAGATGGTGTCCATCCCGAGGGGACCGGTACGTCGGAATACCGCAATTGATGAGGAGTGGGCCGAATCCGCATGAATGGTAGTCTTCGGTATAGAGGGACGGGTAGTGGTTTGATTGAGGCGATTTGAGAGAGGAGATTCTCGGGGGGGTTTCACTTTGCTCGTTTCTTGTGCATCAGGTGGCTGAAGATGTACGGATCTTCATCGCCCGATTACTGCGGGCGGGATGAAGAGACATGTAAGAGGTTCAATTGGCGGTGTCTCACGTGTCGGCGGAGTTGAGGCGAGCCCAGGAAGCCCGGCGGGGGCTCTGCGGCCATTGGAGGTGGGCGAGTGGAAATGGGAGCTGCGTCGATGGATTTTGTGACCCACAAAACGCCGCGGTTCATGGGGACATAATCGCGGTATGGGTGATAGTGGACCGGCTCATGAAGTCGGCACATTTTCTAGTCGTGCGGATGACCTTCACATTGGATTATATTATCTGCAGGTTGTACACATTAGAGATGAGTCGGAGCTACATGCAGTGCAGTATCCATAATTGTGGGACCAGGAACCCAGATTTACAGCGCACTTTTGGAAGAGTTTCGAAAGGCTATGGAGCTACGGCTGACCACCAGGCACGACTTTCCACCCCCAGGATGGTCGATTGAGGACCATACGGGTGTTAGGAACATCTTTATGACATGCGTCTGGATCGCAAGGGTAGTGGGAGAAGTACTTGCCTTAGTGGAATTACTTTATAACTTGAGTTATCGGGCGAGACACCATATGAGCATTATATGGGAGGCCCGTACATATCTGATATGTTGGACCGAGTGGGGAGAGAGCTCCATCACTAGTCTGATCGATTGGAGAACCCGCAGGAAGGTGGTCGCCCGATACAGCGGCGTGCTTCTCACGCGACTCGAGGCGGCGAAGAGCTATCTTGCGATGTACGGCGTGAGCCTTAGAGTTCAAGGTTGGAAATCTGTCTTCTTGAAAGTGATGCCCAAGAGAGGTGTGATCGAGGTTCGTGGCCAGCGGCAAGTTATCGCGAGGTTCATTGGACGCCAGGGGTACTCGAGAGGGTAAAGCCTTTATGGCGTCTTAGGTTAGCTTTTCTGTGACATGTCGGTGTCCACGGGTATTTCACGTCTCCATTACTCGGGAGGTACCTCCAGGATCAAGCTCATGTAGTGGATTGGGGAGAGATTGAGATTGACACAAATAGGACCTTCGAGGAGGGACCAGTGTGCATTATGGATAGCCAGGATCAGGTTTTGCGAAGCAAGACCGTGAGCTAAACCAGGGATCCTTTATCGTGACCTTTGTGGAGTAAGAGAAATGACATGGGAGCGCGAGGACATACGATGTGGGCCACTATCCCTTCTTCGTTTTTAGGGATGAAAGTCACGTGGTTTTAATTTGTTTAATACTTAAATGACTAGTTTACATGCATGGTATAGTGCACATTGCATATGCATGTGAGTTGTTGTGAGTGTACAGAATTTCGAGACAAAATTCTTTTTAAGGAGGGGAGAATGTAAAACCCGGGAAAATTCTAATTTTTTGAAAAATGGTAAAATGGTAATTTCGGTCTAAATTCAAAATTTTTCTAGATCTTGGATGACGAAACGAACATCACCGTTGGAATCGTCTTGCGAAATGCAGCTACCGCATTCTGGGATTTTGTTCGGTCGAGGGCGATAAGTTTCACGTTTTTCGAGCCTTAGGGTGTCGGTCTTTAATAAAACGGCTTGTGAGAGACATGTGATGTGACAAAATTCACCTACTACAAGTACCCATGTGACACATGTTTCATGATTAGTGAGATGATGGAGAATAATACTGGGCACCGTTAAGCGAGTAATATTAATGGATTAAATGAAAGGATAATGATGGAATTATTGAAAAGTTTAAATAAATAAGACAAAAGAAGAAATAGTCTTCTTCTTCTCCAAAGTGGCAAAAAAACGTGCAATGAGTGGGAGATTCAGATTTTAGAGAGAGAAAGTGTGACTTCTCTCTAGATTTCACGCGTTCGAGCGGGTAGGTTTCGACGGAAGCGAAGCAAAGTTTATTCTGCGGCCAGGGGCTGCGTAGGCACGATTTTGTGGAGTTTAAATGACTCAAGAGATAGGGGTCTTTACCTACTTGGTTTATTCTTTGGCTAAGAACCATTTTAATGGATGGGGATTTGTTGAGGCTTGAATGGTCGTGTTATCGGTCTCAAAATCTTTGGGCAGAATTGAAAAATCCCTACTTGTGTGGGTACGTGAGCAGGTCTGGACCACTGGGGTTTCAACGCTCACGGTTGTTGTGTGATTTTGTGGTTTGAGTGGTCAAAATGAATTACTTGATTGGTTAATTAGCCAGCCTTGAGCTAATTTTGGTGTTATTGTTGTAAATTGAATAACATGATTTTATGTGAGTTAATTGTGTTAATATATGCAAGTAAATATATTAGCATGAATATTTTGGAAATGGCATAATCGTTCCACACACATATGCAAGGGGCACCACAGATGGTAGGTGTGAGTGCATGGCATGAAGAAATTGAAGAGAAAATTAAAGCAGTTTGTGAAGAGGAATTTCAAGGAAGATTTTCGAAGAATTGCCTTGGAGAGTGGTCCCGACCCGGTTCATCTCGGAAAGAAAATGGGACCCGATGGCTATTCTAGGAAAAATTATCCATCGGTCGCCTCGAAAGGTAGTCGATATATTTGCGAAACTCAATAGTGTGTTTTTCAAGAACAAAACTTTTGTTGCAGCGTATTTTGCTTTCGCATTTGGCTTAGGCATGTGTGAAGTCGATGAGGACTCGAGACATGGGGATTGGGCATGTAGACATTCAAAGTAAATAGGATCATGTATTTGCTTGAGTGTGATTGTTTGTCGTAGCGTGTGCTGACTTAGGTGGGAGTAACTGTGTAGGAAATTATCACTACTGGGCATTGCTCACCCTGTCGATGGATCATTATTTCAGGTACAAAGAGTGTACAGGAGGACGACGCTCACTAGAGGTCACGTTTTAGAAGAAAGCCGGATTGTGGCTTTGGTATTCATTTTGTGTAACATGTATTAAAACTCTAAATTTTGATATATGTTTTGGTCAAGAGTAATGTAATAACTCTTGAACTATTGTTATATAATTGATGTATTCTTGATGAGTATTGATGTATGGGCCCAAGTAGCCGTTTTTATTCATGTACATGTCTCATGATATGAGATACGGATATTCCGCAGGTTGACGGGTTGTCAACGAGACACGAGATTAGGCGTCCTGATTTCGCCAGCTTTGTGATAAGATTCTCTTTAAGGCACAACCTCTTTCATTAGTTTAGCAATTGCATCAAATGCCGCGTTAGGACAAAATGGTGCTTTCGACCTTGATATTCAGCATTCTAGCCACCATTGATAACTGTGAATGATTTTCACACCCTTGCTCTGGTGATTATTGGCGACATCGGCGTATCATAACATTATTGGGCCATTGGATTAGGATTCTCCTCATATTCATAATTTTGATTGAAGGAATGACCAGCAGCATCTATAACCATTGTATGATAATCATTCATTGGATTAGAAGGACCGGTGGAATACATAGAATGATGCTCATATATCACTTCATCTGTTTCCCCATGCCTATTCCACACAATATATTATGCTTTGAAACCATGTCTCAGCATATGGTATTTCACTGTCTCCATATTAAGAAACTGGTTATTCTGACACTTGGATCTCCTATAAGGACACTTTATTTTTCCATGTCCCTACGAATAAGCACAAGCAAATTCCAAAAATTTCTCAACCTTAAAAACAAACGCTGGATTAAGAAAGCCATCTATCAACCTTTGGTACATCAATTTATATTCTCACTCATGATTGAGTAATGTGGGAACATGGTACAATTAGGAGTTATGTCCGATTCAAATTGATAGATATAGAGAGCGAAACTCGACGGAATCCCACAAATCCATACAAATGCCCTTTATAAAATTATTTTTAGAAGAGAAGAAAATTATTTGCACAAACATATAATGAAAAGAACTATATTATTTGGTATAAAAGAAAATTAAATATTAGTACGAGCATAATGCCCGAGAAATTAAATTAATCAAGCTGAAGACATACGATTAGTGAAATATATTTATCAGATATAAAAATTAAGTTAGGTGCAAGAAAAATTAAATATTAGCATAAACATTAAGGCTGAGAGTTTAATTAATCAAGCATATATACGAATGGTGGAGCACAAACACAAGAATTTAAATTAATCGTGATGAAACTTGTATACATGCAAGATGATGGAGCTTTAAAAAGTAAAGAATGATTCAATTAAAACATAAAACAATGAAGCTGAAAATATGTAGTATAAACATAGGATCAACACTCACTACACACCCATGATTGCTCTCACGAGAAAAGAAAAGAAAAGAAAAAAAATGGATTAACTTTCCACAAACACTCCCTTAATCTCACAAGCTGAAGTATATTAAAAAAATCAAATGCAAAATTAACTACAAACTAGGTGGCATGAAGAGAGGGAATTAAAATAATGTAAAGTGAAATTGGGTGAGTGGGTCTATACACCTCATATATATGCTAAACTAGATAAAAAAACTAATCTAAAATCTATATGCTAGAAGTGGAGTCATATCATCATTCCATCGAAAAATTTATGACTTTAGGTAACCATATTCGACCAAGAAAATTGATTATGAGTACTCTTTTAGAGAATAGAAGACTTTTGATTTAGGCCTTTACACAGTTATTATTGGTAAGACGGCTAAGTCGGTTGTTCTTGTCAAGGGGTCTGCAAAAAAAAGTTCGAGGCAGCGATCCGCAGGTGTGATGAGTAAAGAAAAAGAAATTGATCAAATATTTATTTGAATAAGGATAGCGTTAATGTATCAAAATAAAATGAGTTTGAATAAACATATAAAATTAATTTAGTAAATTTAAATCTATTCTTTATTTTCTTCCAAATTTTCTTTCCTTCCATTTTTCATCCCTATTTTCTTTCTTTAATACTTTTCGGATTCCAATCAGAACCTAAAGGTTTGGATTGAGCCTGTACATATAAGGTGAGTGTCCTAGCAATTTGGAGAAGCTCCTACTTAATATTTTAACCACTTTCATATGAATATTTTAATCAGAAAGCTCCCACTTAAACCTAAACTCATAATCATGAATCACTCTTAAGTAATGCCTAATTAAGAGATGTCCATCACATCACAGAATTCAAACTCCACAATGAGAAACTAGGATAATAAACTTCAAAGCATCTTTCTATCATGTCACTTGTTATGATTTCTGAAGCAATCATGTCAAAAATAAAAATGAGCGTGAAGGAGAATCCTGAAATATTATAAAGAGATTTAATATCTATGTCAAATATTTGAAAACATCTACAAGCACTGAGCACTCATATAACCTGTATGCCTCGATTTATATATCACATATGTAGAATATTGTCTTATCTAAAATGCAGAGATTTCTAAGTTACCAAACAATTAAATTCGTCCCTTATAATATAATACCTAGTGAACTTTTTTGTTTCCAAGTAAAGTTAATGGATTAGTGAGATAGTTTTGTTTTATTAGAGGCTGGTGTTAGTTTCCTTTCGAGTCATTTCGGGAATCATACACAGTGTCAATCTGAAAAAAATTAACATAGATGTACTTAAGCCTTCTTTGCTCTAAACGCAACAAAGATCTGATTGGGGATATAGCCTTAACAAAGGAAATTATTATAAGCGCAGCCAAAACCATGGGAATACACTCATGCATTTTCCACATTCTTATAATGGATGTGCACATAAGCCCTAAGCCCCAGATCCATCAAGCCAGATCGACCAGTAATTTGGCACCATATGAAGATTCACTACAATTCATTCATTCGCCCAGCTTTTATGTAGATTTTTTAAAGTAGATAAAAAAAATGAAAAGCCCTAAAAAAATGGAGAGAAATTTGAGGAAAAAACACTACACTTTTTGCCAAAGTCTAATTAAACGATAAAAATCAACTTTGGAGATTGTTCACAATGTTGAATAAAAAGTCGTCTAAAACTGCATCGAAGAGATCGGAAGTTTGTCTTACCGCCCGTCGAGAAGAGATCGAGCTAGACCCATTTCTTCTCAATTTTTATTTCCCTCCTCACTTTTCCATTTTTGCTTCCCCTCCCTTTTGTACTCCTATTCCTTTATTTTATTTATTTATTATTATAACAAAATCTAAAATAACATGGAGTCCTTTTTTTATAAATTAAAATTGAAAATTTTATTGATCTTCCAATTTATAGTAAATCAATCATGAATTTATGTTTTTAATTATTTGAAATTTGCTATTATGTGGATTTTATTTGAACTTTGATATTTCCTTTTGGACAAATTTTATTTGAATGAATATTAGTTTGAAATTTTATTTTTTATTTAGAAAAATATTAATTTATTTTACTATAAATAAATAACTAATATCAAATTCATATTTATTAGCTATATTTTTCTATTTTAATAGATAAAAATATGGCAAAATTAAGAAAAATATATAAGAGAACTAATTATATTTATTTAAAGTATATTTTAGGAATAAAATATTATAATAGCACATGGACAGAGTAATTTAAAATATCTTGTGTTTTAAGGATTTACCTTTGAACTATAAAAATTTACCTTACAAAGTCTTTTGAATAGAAGAGATCATAGAAATTGTTAGGGTGAAAACAATGAGTGCACGAGGCTACAGCGCGGGCCTGGCTGTGACCCGCATGGACCACTGAGCATAGGCCCTAGACCTCCTTTTATGAAGGGGAGTTAGGGCATAGACCCAACCAGGAAGCTCGGCCCACAGTGAGATCCTACCCATGCCAAAGTTTACGGGCCCAGGGCTAGCAGAGTTAAAAACCACGCATCAGGGTAATCAAGCAATATAGGCGGTCAACTCATGCAAAGGGAAAAGCAGCGGTCACCGTGATCAAATGTACGTAGATTAGGAAGAAGAATCTTATATGATCACGGCTTTTCCATTAGCCACTTAATAGTCGGTCCATGATAAGGAAAAACTCTACTGTGGGAGAGATCTTTTAGTATCCTTATCTAACAAAGGAAAGTAACCATAATTTCTCTTTATAATCTTGGAGCTCATTCTACCCGCAGATGCGCGATCATAGCATATCCACGGGTTGGATTCTTTCCTTTCAATAAGAAAGAAGCGACTTAGGCATCGAAGAGCGCTAGCGGGGCGTGGCAGCAGCCAGGGACCATCTTTTCAGTCTTGATTGCGGGTTATCTGACGGTCGGCCCAGCGGGGATCGGCGGCGACCGAGAGATCGACCCGAGTCGGTGAAACAATGCATCGTAAATAAATAATAAGAGAATAAATATTTTTTTGACAACAAGGAAAGGTATTTGTTTCTCCTTATATTGTAGTTTATCCTTTAAATAAATAAATGTAATTTTCATACTTATTGAACACATAATTTATATTCTAGATTTTGAAAATAACATATATATATATATATATATATATATATATATATATATATATATATATATATAGACAATAAGATAGATGGTTAGGGTCTCTTTGAGTTTAGCCAGTGATCTCAAATTTGAGTCATAGGAATGCAGTTGTGTTTACATGGCAGAGCTCTTCAGTGCAATCCTAGGCTCAAATTCGAGGGCTCTTAGTTAGGATTAGAAGAGATCACCAATCATTCACTACATGTTGGATGGTATATCTTTAATTGTTTATACTTATCTTCCCATAAGCAGTAATATAAAGAATATATTATCCTATAAAGATTAATTCCTATTATTGTCAAAAAAAATGATTAATTTCTATTGTTATATATATAGAAGGGTAATTTTGTAATTCTAATAACAAGGCTGGGATTGTAGGTGGGATAATGAAATAATGGAGAAAAATATATTATATTAGGATTTTCAAATAAATGATGAGGATGAAAGTGGAAAACGAACAATCCCGATTTTACTACATTAATCTTACCACATAAAATTTAAATTCTTATTTTATATCTAAGTCAACTTAGTGAAATCCATTTATATTATATATTTATAACTTCATGTAAACATATCTAATTTATAGGATAAAATCATTAACTTAAAAAGTAAAAGATATAATTTTGAAGCATAATGTGTGCATGATAATTTAATAAAAATAAATTATGAAAATAAATTATATCAAACTATATAAATTAAATTTCAAAAATATTTTATTTGAGGAAGCATTTTATTTATATTAATCAAGTAAATAAAGGAAAACTTAAATCTATAAAATTTCAAAAATATTTTCTTTTGAATATTATTAATATAAATATTTAAACTTTTCAAAGAAGCAGGTTTTATTCACTAACATTAATGAAATACATTTTTTGAAAATATAAATGTTTATAAAATTTTCAATAAAATTATTTTTTATTAATTGGATAAATAAATACTAATAAACTACAATTTTATTCATTGATATTAACGAGTGAATTAAAAAATCATTTATTAAAATTTATTTATTTGTTATTTTTTAAAATTAACTGTTGTGAGAATTTGTGGCCAGCATAAATAGTGGTTCTTGAATAGTGACCGCGAAATAATTAGTGGTCATTGTTACCAGCTTCAAACTCTATAGTCAATGACAGCTAGAGTAAATGGTCACATGAATAATAGCGGTGGCCCAACTTGAATAGTGGTTCTTTGAACAGTAATGCATAGAAAGAGTGTGGCCACTTTCTTCTTTTATGGTGCTATTTATCAACCACGAGGCTACATGGTCGTTAGTGGTGCCTGACCATAGGCTCTGTGGTCTTTGACCAGTGACCATTGAAGATGTGGTCACTAATATTGTGACCATTATGAGGACCCTGATATTATCTAATTCTGGTATAACTTTTGGCTCTAAATTTTACCATTCTGTGTGATCATTGATTGTGAGTGCTGATGGCCAGTTTTCATGTGGTTGTTATCTTAATGATTTTATTTTTTGTCTTATAGTTTGCAAAAAAGTGAGGTGAAGTAATAATAGTCCTTAACCGACCTTTTTGTGAGTCTAATTTAATAGTTACTATTTAGCTATTTTTTTTTTTTTGTAGTGGGTGCTAGATTCACTAATATCACTAAATAATGCTCCCCAATCCTCATTTGATTGTGTTTTACGAGATTTTGGTGGCAAACAGGAGTAACATAGAAATGGTATAAATCGAGCAAAAAGGAAGTTGTTGTTGAGCTACTACGGGGTCATGTTTTGTCAGCGAAGCTGGGGGAAGATCACAAATCGAGAGTTGTAAAGTTACGCTAGTGAAGCCCGTGTTCGTTGCGAAGAAAGGATGAGTTACGGTGACAAAGACTTATGGGTTAAGTCACCCAGCTTAAACCACACCTTGTCGTGACAAAGGTGTTCGATCCTGGCCCGAAACTATATTTAGATACGACAGCTTCTTCTTGAGGACTAAAACATAATGCATCTCAATTTTGGCCCATCAATGGCCCATGTTCCCAAGATTATAAATAGGGGTTTTCGAGACAAGACTAGAGTTCACAATTTTGGCAAGGAGTTTGCACTTTTAGGGGTTGGAATCGAGAGAAAGAGAGAGAGAGGGACGAAGATTGGCATCTACTCTTGGAAGATTCTGGATTCACGAAGAAGAAGACCGAAGATTCATCGATATCCAGCATTAAATTATTTCTTCTTTAACTTCATGTTTTATCTGAGTTTTATGATGTTCCGGATTTTCATTATGTTCTAAATTTACAAACTAGGGTTTTGGTTGTATTTTAAACATCAAGCTTATATCTAATGGCTAGAATTCCTTCTTTTATTGTTTCATGTGATTGAACCTCTATTGATTCATACTTGATTATATTTACATATTGATTTCTAATCAACCTCAATGTGGTGAGTGGTTCTTTACGAGATCTGAGAAAGGAGTAGTGAATCAACCTAATTAGCCTAGTATAGTAGAAATTATCGGTAATTAGGAGGCATGTGAGGCTCTTAGGTCTTAAAGCACCTCTAGTGCTTAGGGTTGAGCTAAGAAGCAAGAAACCTAGTATTAGTTGGTAGGTTATTTGACCTCGAGACTTGTAATTAAATTAGTCAAGAACCACCTTAGAGAACTTTCTCGAAAGCGATATAATAGGATGGTTGGATATAAGTGGATTGTCCAATTGCACCAAAACCCTAGAACTTTTATTATCTCTTGGAAGCCCTTACTTGCATAATTCAATTGCTAGATTGAAATTCAATAGTTTAATTTAAATTCAGTTTCAACCCATAACATTTGACCGTTTGGATACTAGAGGCAACCCAATTTTGGTATTTAGCATGCCATCTTTCCCTATGGATCGATCTTTGTACACTCAGTACATTGTATTACTTGACAAGCATATGCTTGTGCAAATAGGCATTAATTACATACTTTTTCACATATTTGAATTTCACATCACACAAAAAGCCTATCAATCACAAAAAGCATATCAATAAGTCCCTATAGGCTCTCCTATGCCTTTGGCGGTTTGCCTTGATGACCTGGCTCTCGGGCGGCCATAAGTCCTGAGGCCCTCTTGCTTTTGGTTGCTCACCATGTCCCGGTGGCTAGCCTCGGCTACATAAATCCCCACAGCGCCCTCTTGCCGCCCCCAGCGGCACTCAGATGGCCCTTAGCCTCGAGTAGCATAAGTCCTCACAAATGAACAAGTTAGATAATGACCATAACCATTTGCAAGTGGAAAAATAAAGTTTCATTCAAAATATCAAAAATTCATTGAGAATAAACCTTTGAGGCTAATTAAATTACATTTTCAGGAGGAGTAGATGGCTCGGAGATGTCAACTAAGTTTTTCGGAAGGATGCGGCCCGTCTTCTTTGCATCAGCTGGACTTCTTGCACTATAACCTGCGGGATTACGCATGCCACCATCACGGGTTTTGAAGCCCCTCTGCTATTGGTCTATTATTACTAAGCTTCCCACACCTTTGCTTGGTTTAATAGACTCAAATCTTTGCTTGTGGAGCTCAGTGACATCCTCTCAGTGATGGAGTGGCTCTAGGTCACCACGGGCAATCAGCTCGGCTTTATATCAGACCAATAGCCTACTCAGAATACGCCCAGAATAGACACAAGAAGCGGAGTTTGCATTATCGAAACGTAGTTAGATAGTACCCGCACCTTCTCGACTTCAAAACCATATTCGTTCCTATCCTGGCGGTGCATCTTTGTCTGATCTTTATTTCTGCTTAGTGAAGGCTATGCAGCTCAACAATGGTCTTTTCTAGCTCAGCCACATCGACTTCCAGTTTTCACACCTTCCTCACCTTGGCAGTCCAAACAACACGCTCGTTGGCCAGATTTTCCCATTCAAAGTAGGAGGCTTCCTCCCTGGATCGCCTCTAGTGAGACCCCGAGTCTACTACACCTGTTGCGCACATCTCTTGGGGCTCTCTCTCCCGAGATGAGACAAAGGCTTAAATTTGGTGTTGTCGTATGTCACAATGCTTCACCATATGGGCGCCCAGACATGCTCATGCATGACAATTTCTATACCCGGGAAAAGAGCAAAGAAGCTAGAAATAATAAAAGCAGATAAAGAAGATGCTAGAGGCTACCATCTTGAAGGGGTTGCATCCTTCAAAGAAGTTCTTTTGCTAAAGCATAACTCCATACCGCTCTAACTTCCGGGAGGTCACTTCCTCGTCGGGTCTCTTTAGGACGGCTCAGCAAGCGACTGAGAATTAGAGCATAAACGTCTCTAAGGAAAAGGGGGACGTTAGCTTCTTCATAGGTGAAGGAGCCCCCAAAGATGCCACCACATTCCCTTTCCCCTTCACTCCATTTAGAGCTCCTCTGAGGGGGGCTCATGACCCTCACGCTCTCTTATCCCTCCCGAGGTTGGGAGGGAGGACGGCGTCCTTGGGAGGGAGTATTGAACTGAGCACCGTCCCTTGGAAGAGAATTAAAGATCCCCATTAGGGTCATTAGCTAAGCATTTCTTGTCGCAACTCTGACATGGTATCCGCCTCCAACTCCCTCGGTCTTTTCAATTGAGTCGAGTAATGATTCTCGAGGGGAAGAGCAACAAAAGGATACGCATCTCCAAGTTAACCTCCCGCCATCTCCTTAAATGCTTCCTTAATTCAAGTAAGAAGACGGCTTTGAACCCGCTCTTTAGCTCTAGCTGCCCCCGAACCCTCAAATTTTAGTCGTAGGACTTACGGGAGTATAAACTCCTCAAGAAAGTCAAATACCTACCGGAGATTTGGTGGCATTAGAAGATGTGCAAAAATCCTCTGAAATGCTTGGCGAGCAGATGCCTTTACCAGCAGGTAGAGGCGAGTTGGACTTAGATGGATCTACAGGTTTCCCAGGCTTCGAGCTACCTACCCACAGGCCGCGATAAGCGAAGATTTTGGTGCGTATGACTCCACGCTGGCAAACCAATACAGGGCATGGGTAGAATGGGCGGATCCTTGCACGGACTGAGAGTCGGGATCGGAAGTATTCTGAAACTCTTAGAGCATGGGGTCTTTGGCGCGAAGCGACAAACACGATACCACTGGCGGCTTTGTTCTTCTTGGTGGTGGGCAAGTTAGTTACTAATTGCAGCAACAGCATCGGAAGCTGAGTTAATACCTCCACAGGCTTTATGTCGATTCAAGGGTGTGTATAAAATTACCTCCTCGAACCCTAAACGCACCTCCCATACTTTCGATTTAGTACGTACACCCTAACGGACCACATATAATGTTCAACGTGAATTGGATGGGATAGAGTAGGGTATAGTGGAAAAAGCGGTGTACTATAGGGGAAGGGCATAGGCCCTTCACTTATGAACCTATGGCTGATATATGAAATTCATTTCCCCACTTTTGTACTCACCATCTGAAGTCGCAAACGAGGTCTCGAGAAGAAAAATAGCTTCGAGCGTTGGGAGAAAAGAGAGGAATTTCTTCCAATCGTGTCACAGAGGGGCTCTAATAATTATAGTGTATATTATGACGACTCAGCCCCGGCCATCGGCCGTGAAGGAGAGATGTCACCATGGGGGTTGAGGGCGGGCCCTCATCCACATGGCTGTGTTATATTCTCTCTGGTAATCCTTTGAGTGCCTCATGTCCACCCCCCGACCCCAGCCTCGGCGGATGAAGGGCGCGAAGCTATATTGGGACTCTTTACTTGCTTTTCGGACATTGGTGGGCCCCAGTCTTATAAGCTGAATCAAAATTTCATATACAAAGATATAAAATAAAACTACCAGGCGGTGGTGTTCTGATGTCGATACATACGATCCTGAGTCCCATTTACATATACATATACAAGCGTACGTTTACTTTTACAATCGGTATGAAAACCTCTTTGATGGACTCACTAGTTTGTTGGCGGCGGTAGCGCGAGGAAGATCGCGGACGTCCTCCTCTGTACCTACACGGATTAAAACTCGTGTTAAGCTTAACGCTTAGTGGGAAACATATGACTTATACGTATACATGCGTAATACTCTTTACGGTAAGCATATAACGATAACCAGATATCTGATGCGAATGCTCCGAATTTTTCATGATTCATATAACAAACTTATACACATACTTGTACTTATAAGAACTTATACTTGTTCGGATCTTGTAGAATTCTGAGGAGTTTATACTTATGCCGGTACGTAGGTCTTCTGAGCTTATACTTGTACGAAGGTACGTAAGGTACTACAGAACTTATACTTTGTACGGAAATTGCAGTAATTTATTCGAGGAGCATAACGATGTACGTGCTACTCTTGTCGTTATTGACTCTTATCCATATAACTATTTGACTACTGGAGCCCGATAATAAGAAATGAGTATGACACAACCGCATTACTTTCGAAGGTCTGATCTGATGCGAGGAATGCGAAGTAACTATAGCGAAGTCTTAGAAACAGCGGCGGAAGAGTGTCGTCGCACTAATCAAGAGTCTTAGAAATACTAAATGTGCCAAAAGCGAGTCGAAGAATTGTTGTCACACTAATCGAGAAGTACGAAAGTACTTTACGTGCCTGCCAGCGTAGCAGTGTCGTGTCATTCAATATCAGGTCTTAGGCGATCCTACGATTATATGTGGTCGAGAACTTACTATATTATCATAGGGGCATTAAGTTTGCCAACATCAAACTCGTCGAGGCGAAGCGGCTTGTGTGGATGTGCACTGATGGCAGCTTTTACTTAGTTTCATTCTTATTTGAACCCCCGTTAGTCATTTATTAGGGTTCTTATACTAACCCGATTAATACAAATTTAGGGCTTAACGTACGAGGGTACAAAAATCGAGTGTAGCTAGAAGCATCGGTACCCGATACCACTTTGATCGATCTGAGTACCGACGCTACGGTGAATGCTTTGTTTACTTTGTCGGTCACAGAAAGCCACCCTTTTTAGTGCGAATCTGCAGTTAAGGTTACGCTTGTAAATGGCGGAATTTTGCCATCTCTCACTCAACTGTATTAAACCTCCTCGATTCCATCCCTACATGAGCCCACCATGGAATCCACGAAAACAATTCCAAAATGGTTCATAACCCCGAAACATAAACCTGAGAGGGAAATTAAGAAGAGGATTCTAACTCCCGGCAAATATTCATACACCCCGAATCAAATAACCTACTGATTCTCCACAAATCCACTTAGAAATCCTCACTTCGAACTTATATATACATATTCCTACAAGTTCGACCCACGAAGCTTCCCGCGAGCACTTGTAATGGTGGGTTAGAACTTCTCATGTAAAACCCTGAACGAAGCTGGATCGAGAATCGAGGAATCCATACCATACAAATCCATACAAATGTTCTAAATCCATACAAAACCATAGCAATCCATACCTGAAGTCCTCTTCTCCTTCTTCTTCTTCTCCTTCTTCTTCTTTTAACTTTTCTTCTTCTCTTCTCCTCTCTTCACGTAGAAGCCCTCCCAATCCCCGAATGAGAGGGCCCTGACTTGGTCTTATCCCATTTGATTTTAATTTTTCCTTTCATTACACTTTGGTCCGCAAACTCCCTTCTATTTGCATCACAACCTATGTCATTTCTATAATAGCATCTCATCTTCTTATCTTATGACTTTTATATCATGTTTTGACAAATTCCACTTTTACCCTTGTATCTTGTACAAATTTCGAGTTTCGAAATTTTCTCACTTAGCAAAATAATAATTGCGAAATTTTTCAAAATGCACTTATAATATACCCTAATTATGTTTAAAAACTTCTATGGTGTATTTCGGGGTGTTACACTCCATCACCAAAACAAAGCCTAGAAAACTCATCAAGCTAACTCATCCAACCTTAAGGGAGAAGACCCTCCCCAAAAAAAAAAAAAAAAAAAACAAATGCAGAGACCACCAAATGGTTAATCTCTAGACACCAAAGGCTAACGGTTCTCTAAATTTCTATATTAAAATTCATCTTTACCTTGAAAAGGGTTGCAGAACTGAGATTAATAGAAGGCACCAATGTAAACTCTTCGATAGCACAGGTGAGAAATTCCCCAAAGGAGAACTTGGGAGATATTTAAACTCCAAAGACTCAAGATTTATGGGCGGGACACTAAACCCATTAAAATGCGGTCATGTATGGAGGAAGCACGTCCTGATCGTATCAAAACCACCATTTATGTAAAAGACGAATCGGGAGATGTCGGTATGATGATGTCTCTTACGAGGAGCACAAATACCAAACAATTTGCTTCATTCCAACCTGTGGCTTGCAATGGCTAGGGCTAGTGGAATGGGGATAAGTTGTACCTCACATGACATCACATAGATGGCACACAATTCAGTGGGGCCAGTTGAGCATGCTTGACTCACGATGGTCGGGCATGCTACCATTTCTGTCACCTAGGGCACCATAGCAATAGTGTTTGGGAGCTTATTAAACAAGTCGCCTCGAGCGTCAGAGAAGCAGTCATAACAGAGCGAAACACGTGGACAATTGTGGAGCCCCTTGACGTTGTCCATGACCCATTATTCCACCACTATAGGCATTATGCTAGGAATTGTGGACCACTCATAGTTATCCACAAGGTATTTCCCACAATTACTATATAATGTGTAAGTTTGTATGGTAGAGGGATTAAATGTTGATTTTCCAATAGTACTTGTAAGGGAAAAATAATAAATTATTGTGGAAGGTTTTCATCCTTTCCAGCAATCAAGAAAGTATTGTGTTATTTGCAAGGGACTAAGGACTAAATGTTAACATACAGAAGGACAAATAATCTAAAGATTATAAGTTATTCTAATTCCGATTATGCTAGTTGTAAAAAAAAAAAAGGACATTAGAAGGTCTACATCTGGCTATGTTTTATGCTTTTTGATGGACCTAAGCAATCACTGGTAGCTTCTTCTCTGATGAGCAAAATATATGGCTTTGTTATGAAGCCAAGTGTCATGCAATATGGTTGAGAAACTTTGTCTCATGCATGCATGTTGTTGATTCGATAATGAGATCGTTGAGAATATATTGTGATAATAGTGTTGTGTTCAATTCTCCAAAAATAATAAAACTACAGGAGTATCAAAACACATTGATATTAAGTATTTGGTACATGAGGAGAGTTCAAAATAGAGTGTCTCTGTGAACACATTGAGGGAATACACTCGTGTTGGCAAATCAGCGACAAAAGCTCTCCCATCTAAGCTTTTTATGGATTATGTCCACATGTATAGGAAGCGGTGGCATCTTTTTCAGAGATTTAGTGATTGGTGGAATGTATATGATCACATAATGAAAATAAAGTTCTTGACATTAATGTTTATTATGTTACTTTTAGACATTGATCTTGTGCACAATCCATATGTTTAAAAGTTGAAGGGTCCATTACGTGAATGAATTAACATTCCATTACTTTATGCTAATGGAGGTTCTAGTACTATAATCCTTGAAGAATATGGGGTCATTGTGTGATCCATTATTCCAATGGTTTGGTATTAGTAATTCCATGAAATATTAAATTTACTTAAAAGATGCCAATTTTGAGAAATTATTATGGTCATAGTATGTTTGAATATGATCATATAGGCCAAGTGGGAGATAGTTAGCCAATTGTTAGCTATTCCATAATTGTTTGATTAAGCATCCAAAAGTCTTATGTTATAAGAAAAGAGTTATGAAAGGTTAATATTCATTTTGAATATGGTAATTACAATTTATAACTCCATCATTATAGGATTTATTATTGCTTTCCATAATGCATATGAGTGATGAGGATAAATCCATAATCTATGAAATTTATGGTACACATGATGAATAGGATAAATGAAATGCATAACCTGTTTGTAATTCCATTATGAGATTTAATATCTATGCATAATGCATATTAGTAATGGATGATGAATGCATAACCTATGAAAGTTAAGCGTATGCATTCAAAGTTGTAACCCCCCATTACAAATTATTTGCATATATTGATGAAGAATTAGTAAGACCCTGAATTTAAAGTTTCAATTAATAGTAAATTTCGTTTTCGATAAGTATGTATTTGACTGGAAACGGTCAAATAAATAGTAATTTTCAAAAAATGAGCCCTGAAGAATCGAAAATGTTCATAATAATGTATTGAGTCTAAAGGAGGCTGAGCTTGATTAAAAAACAAAATTATTTTAAGGGGTGAGAATGTAAGACCCAGGGAAAAACGCAGAGGTGACATTTTGCTAGGAAGGGTGTAGTAATTTTGCACGGATTCTTTTTAGATCTCGGATAGCAGCCCGACTTCAGGTTGGTTTCGTCTCGCGAAATCTAGTCACCGAGGCGAATTCGTTTGAGATCGAGTTTCAGTGGAATTTTCATGAGGTCGGCGACAGGCGTCAGTGGACCCAGAAAACGAGATTTTGGGAAAATCTCAAAAAAAAAAAAATATCAAATATTTAAGAATGTCCATTTAAGATAGATGGAGCTGGCAAGGGAGCAAAAATAAATTATTTTGACGACGGGCAGAAGAAGTGTGACAAGTAGCATGACGTGAGCCACGTGTCCCACCTGCTTATAAATAACTAAAATATCAAACATGCCGAGAGGTCTCATTTTGGTCTAAGACCCAGGCAAGTAAGAAGAGAGAGAGAGAGAGAGAGAGAGAGAGAGAAAGAAAAAGGCAAGCATCTCTCTACGATTCATGAAGTTTCGTTGGTTGGATCTCATTTGGGTGAAGTTGAGTTGCTACATGCGATAAAATTTCTGGCAGTGAGTGCGGAATTACAGATTTCGTCAAGGTTCAAAGTCGGGTTTTCCACGGCGGAAGTAAAAAGCGGTGTCCGTAAAATCACGCTATTTGGGGAACAGGTTTTCTCTGCTGGAGTTAATTTTTTGTCTAAGGGCATGTGTGTGTGTCCCAGGGAGATGCTATCCAGTTTTTCCTTCGACCCCATGATTGTATTTTGGCCATAACTTGGTCATCACTCATTCGAATTGAGTGATTCAAATTATGAGTAAACTAGATTGATAGGAGAACATATCCCGCATGGAAATAGGTCTATCCAGTCCGACCCCTTTTGGACTCAATGCATTCAAGTGGGTATGTTCGGTCGTTTTCCTATTCTGTTTTAAGACTCCATGACTGTGTTTTGGCCATAACTTGGCCATCACTCATCCGAATTGAGTGATTTTAATTGCTATATGAACTAGACTGATAGCAAAACATATCTTCATGAAATAGGTATATCCAAATTCCGACACTTTGGGACTCATAAATTGATCAAAATTTACACCGACACACTAATTCGGGTGGGACACAATGTCTCATGGCCTCCAACTTCGGAAGGTGAAACTTAACGTAGAAACTCCATTTTTTTTTGGTGTTTTTGAACTCTATAGAAAGCCCATTAAGTCAATATTCCAGCCATGTTCCTGTAGAGGATAGTAGATGATCAGAACATGGTTCAAAATTTATGTTTTTGCACCAAATTGTGCAAGTTGTAGTTATGTCGTGAATAGTGCGGTTTGACATAATAACCATTTCATGGCATGTTGACTGGTGTAACCTTACTAATCACATAAATTTTTATAATATTTTTATTATATATTTCGGGTATAAATTGAGCCAACTTTGGTATTTTCCGGGAATTGTTAAATGAATATTAAATAAATGATTATATGGCTAAGAAGCGAATCTGAAATATTATATGCTAAATGAGAATTGATTGGACCCGGAAATTCACCTAAGTGTAAAGGGCAAATTTGGAAATGTGAAAAATGAGGACCTAAGGGTTAATTGTAAATAAGTTTATATGTCTAAGTGTAAATATGGGGATTGAAGTGCAGATAAAAATAAGTGTGGGCTATATTGCCAGTTGGGAGAACTTAACCCAAAAATGCATTTTGTAGCCAAACAAGGCCTTGAGGAAATGAGATATTTAAAACCAAAAGTAAAAAAAAAGAGAAGTGAGACTAAGTGTGGAAGGCGAACATGACCTTGGGTTAAATGGAGTGATTTGCAAAGACCAAAGGTGGTCTAAGGGAGCTCTGTTTGAGCAATCCGTTTTTGGGAGGAAAGAGAGGAGAAAAGGGAGAAAAGCTAGAGAGCGAAGTGGGAGATCGGGTTTGGTTGGGTTTGTTTCCCATTTCTGCACTCCCTAAGAGATCAAGCGACTAAGAGTGAGAAGATTTGAAGAGAATTTGGGTAAATCGTGAAACCCCCTTTGTTCTTGTTTGTGTTTAAGTTAGAGAAAACTGAAATGTGGATAAAAAAAAGTTTTGTTTGGTTGTAAATGAGTTTTGGGATTGTGATGTTGTTTTGTATTGTTGGTTGGGATTGGTTTGGATTGGTTTTGTGTAGTGTTTGTAAAAAGGGAAAATGTTGAGTTTTCAAAGGAAATGCTGTTAAAATTTTGTAAAAAACCCATGTTCTTGTTTTGGCTATAGATTAAGTTATAATCATCAAAATGAAGTGATTCTAATTGGTAAAGAACCATAAGAGATAGGGATACAAATATATAGAAGGGACCAGGAGCAAATTGTAGCTCTAGGAAACCCGATACGGGTTTAAGGTGGCTCGGGTGACTCACTTTGGTTATGCTACATTTTGGGTATTGTTACTTAGTGTTTTGGCCGTAGGGTTGAGTTTCACTCATCCAAATTGGAGTGATTCAAAATTCTGGAGTAAATTAGACTTCTGAGGGGGAATAATTTTACTTGAAGGAAGTGTATGGGGTGTACCCAAAGTGCCAATTTGTCAAAGTGAAGCTATGTGTAAGAACAGTCTGATTATGCTTTTCAATTGGAGTAGTCTGGATGTAAAATGAAATAGCGAGTTTTGATGGTCCAAATTGGATGCTTCCAGTTGGAAAAGAAACCTTAGAACCATAGCTTAAAAATACGTAGAAGGAACCATTACCAAAATTATGGAATTAAGACCCTGAAATTGGGAATAACGATGGAGTAGCGGGTGAGCTCGACATCTTGACAGTTTGGCATTAAAATGTCGTAACTTGAGTTTGGGTGATCCAAATGAGATGATTCCAATTCCTACTAAAAATAGACTCATAGAGCTAAAATTTTCTTGAAAGAAGAATGAGCGTATGGCTCATGTGTCCCCATAAAATTTTTCAAGTGAAGGGGTATTGAGTAGACATAAGCTGCGTAAAAACTCTAGAATAACCTACTAATATGTGATTGTCATTGTATTTGAATAGGAGCTGACGAGGAGGAAAGCCCACATTGAAGTCGAGATTCAGAAGATCGGAATCAAAGCAACAATTTTGGTTTGTTCTATCTTCTCCTATTCTCGTTTCAAGATTTGAACTATTTGTTCTAAATGTATAAGAAAAGAATATTTAATTGATTTAATTGATTTGAGAGAAAAGTGATTGTGGTATTTGCATATGACAATTGCATGATTATTTAAAATAAGGCTGTTTATACAGCGTACATATTGTATATATTTTGCTATAAAATATTTGAATGCCCTTAATAGAGATGTTAGCGTTTTATTTCGCGTTAAGGATAGATTGGTATATCTGCGATAGGAATTGAAATAGCGATGCTGCGACGATTATATTGATGTGTCACTCCGATTAGCAGCCCAGTGGGATTGTATCGATAGTGCTCACTAATTGATTTTTAATAACCAGTCAGCAGCCCAGTGAAACCGCACTGTGTTATAAAATCGTTTTTATCAGGCTGTGACCCGGCGGGACCCGTGCGAGATGGTCCACGATATCCTATTATCTCACAGAAAACATAGGTTAGAATTCGTTAAAGGGCAAATAAATTGAATTGTAGAAGTGAATTGAATTTGCATTGAGGCATAATTGAATTGATTTGAGATTGTGAAATATTGGAATCGAAAAGCATGTTTGCGGTGGAAATGAAAAGAGCATTATGAAATACGCAGTTATTGAATATGAAAGTGTATATTTGGGATGATGATGAACTATAAATGATTGTATATAAAACAAGTATATGTATTGTATTGACATTGTTGATTATCAAGGTTTGAAAGTTTTGAATTGTTAAATTGCATGATTTGAATTAAGCTGGCGAAGAATGGTTGTATAGAACATTAGCGTAAAAATGCTTAAGCGTGTTGTTTACCAATGCGTAGTAAGTGATGAATGTGATCAGCAGACCTAAGATCGAGGAGCTTCAAGTCATAAAGAAGGAATTGCGAAGTATGCTCCAACTTGTGCATTCATGTCATGTTTCTTTTTTAACTTTGATATTTTGCAAAAACATTTTAAACTCTGAATATCTATTTTGTAAATCATTTGAAAATGGTTGATATGCCTTTATAGTAATTGTACTTTTGTATGAATGAAATGTAATGGGCTTATCCCTTTAAAAACATTTCCGCATATTTGAAAAGGATTTTATGCTAATTGACGTGTAACGTTACGGCGTGTTTTTGATAAGGTAATCGATTGGGTGATATTAGAGCAACCCGGACTCGGTTCGGACCTTGAAGCAGATTCGGATTAGAGGAATGGGGTGCTACATGTGAACTATTAATGGGGTAGTAATTGTGAGTTAGCATAAGAAAAGCATAAAAAACAAAAGAGGTTGAGTTCAATTGATTTTAATTAATTGGAAGTGATTGAATGCTTAAGGGTTGCTAAAAAGTATATTATAGTTAATGGTTTAATTGAACATGATTAAGGTATGGATGTTCATGGGATTTATGGATAATGTGACTTGTAGGAGGAAAGTGATTAAGGACAAAGGTGGAGGTGGAAAGTTTTGTTTAAAGGAGGAAAAATGGCTTAAATAACTAAGGTGGGGGAAAATGTAAATGTTTATGAAAAAAAAAAAAATATATATATATATATATATATATTAATGTTTACAAATGTATATGTTTTCATATCTACGTTATAAATGTTGAAATGAAAAAGGAAATGTGGTTTTCTTGAGTCTACTTATGTTGAGAAAGTACGAAATAATTATGGTTTTCATAGTTTATAAAGCATGATTTATGATTCCATATTAAAGGAAATGTTTATGCATAAATGTTTAAATGAAAAAGGAATTGTGGTTTTCTTGACTTTAAATTATGTTGAAAATATAAAAGATTATGGTTTCCATAATTTTATAAGCATGATTTATAGTTTTATATGAAATGAAATGTTTATGAACATATATATATATATATATATATATATATATATATATATATATATATATATATATATATATATATATATATATATATATATATACTGCTCTTTCTTCATATATATATATATTTAATTCATGGTTACCCTATGTTATAAAGATAAAGTTTAAAAGGAAAGTGGAGCTAAAGGAGTACTTTCTGCGTGCATGGAGTACATGGAAAAGGGATAGGATTTTTATATAGAGGGGGGAAGAGAGAAGAGTGATGCATATTCTTAAATACACGTGAAAAGTACGAAAAGATTCTCCTTGTGAGAATGCTTGATTTATTCCATAGTGCAATGGTATTTAAAAGAAAACGTTGCTCGGAGATTCCTTTTGGGTCGTCGGTGATCGTATCTCTTTGTTTGCGGAGGTTCTTTTTATGGGCGACGGTGGTTAACGATAGGCGGGTTCCATTGGATATGACGGATTCAAAAAGGAAAAGAAAGTAAAGTAAATGTTTATTGAAAGGATATGTTTATGCAATTGTTTTACATATTGTATTTAAACTATATATGGAAAAGAAGTAAAGTAAATGTTTATTGAAATGATATGTTTATACAATTGTTTACACATTGTATTTGAACTATATGGAAAAGAAAGTAAAGTAAATATTTATTGAAATGATATGTTTATACAATTGTTTTACACATTGTATTTGAACTATATCTGAAAACATTATTTTCCTATGAACTGTACTCTCACTGTGCTCCTTTACCTTACCTTTTTCCAAATGTTTTATAAAATGTTTTCAGGGCGGAGACTGACTTGCAGTTCGAGCATCCTTCGGGCCAATGACACTTCTGCCTCACGAGACGACCACCTTTTTGAAAATGTATAGTTATTGTTGTAAATAACTACTTGTGCACCTTTATTTTGTGTGTGTGTGTGTGTGTGTGTATATATATATATATATATATATATATATACTATATATATATGTTTTGGCCACACGAACCCGGGGGGTCGGATTGAGCTACCTGCCGTCGACCTCTTGCGGAAAATCTATACGTCTCGGATCATGAGACGCATACATGAGTAAAAATGCCTCTTGGGCTCATAAAATATAATTATCATAACTATTCTCCAATTATCTCCAAATAATTAATAGTTGATTAGACTTTTATACAAACATATATTAAAATCTACTATTCTAATACATGTTATGTCCAAAAAGCCTCAAAGCCACAAGCGGCTTCTTGAAAATGGAGTCTCTAATTGAGTTGTCTTCTCGAAACTCCTATTGCACGAAAATATAATCCCTCGGCCAGGGGTGAGCTAATGCTGTTAGTGGAATCACCACAAATGGTTTACTCTCCTTTAAATGCATATCTGTGCTCCCAAGTAAACACACATCAAGTAAATACATGTTCCTACTTGAATACACATGATGCACCCGTGTCAGTCTCAGGTTCACTAGCAGCTTTACCAGCGTATGAGAAAATAATCATTTCAAAACAAAACTTGTTGTTCTTGAAAATATACTACGGCGTAATCGATAAAGAAATATGGAGTTACCCTCAGGGTGAATTGGTTGGTGAGCTTTTCAGAAGCAGTCATGGTCATAAGTCAAAGTGATCTGGTGGCCCATCTCTGACGATTCTGGAATATCATCCTGTAAATTAAGCTATGGCAATGTCTAGTTTTACAAAATACCGTATCATCTTCCGCGCCTAACCACGGGATTTGCAGAGTGCATATGAAAATGCATTATGTCATTTTCAAAATCATTTATACAATATGTCGATATCGTATTTTCAATCGACTCTGATGCCTTTTATGTAATTCAACGCATCAATCGTCTGCCCCGATTTAGCTCGGCTTGATGAATCGTATCTGCGTCTCGATGAAACTACGAAACCGATTTAATTCCATATAGTATGTCATTTGTTAACACATTAAATCATGTCTTAACCTATCCCCATTTCCTCACATACGAATGAATTCGCATCCCTTGTGATTCAATGCCCAAGCACATGGACATTTATGGTCCATTTCATGCCCCAGGGTACACACACGGTCCCAAAAGCAGTAAGTGGGCTGTCCACGGGCAGCCCTCTCCTCCTACATCGGTTCCTCTTGGTGGGCCAGAACTCCATAACTCTTCAGGCCTCATACTTACCCGACATACAATTTAATTCATAAATTATCACCCGAACACCCAAAGCAGTCCCCAAAGCGCTCTGATTTGCCTGGAAATGGGTGCAAAATTCCAACACTTCGGTTTAAAGATTTAGGAGCCGTCAGCGACCACTGCGGGCTCGATCAACTCGAACATCTGAAAACACTTAAATAAAGTGTAAAACAAGTAGGATGAAACCCCTACCTTTATGGGGTTTGTCAGCTCTCAAAACCGGTGCTGCAGCGTTTGTCTCTCCAGTAGAACAACTCTCCTTCTTGTTTTCGAAGGGAGGAATCAAATGATCGGATCTCTCACGGTCTAGAGAGAAGGAAGAGACTCTCTACAGAAAATGAGATCGAGAGACCTCCCTACGTCTTTCTCTTTTCTTTCCTACTACGTTTTCACTTTCAGAGAACTTGTTTTATTAATGCTTTTGTTTTTCTTTCTTTTTCTCATTTCCTCTTCTCATTTACTCTTTTTCGTTTAAGTTTAAGATTTATATCTCTCTTTGTCTTTCTCTCACCATTTTTTGGAGCGTTATACATGTAAGGCAATGGGAAATTTCTCACTGTCGCACTCTCAGACGAATAGAGTGGAACTTCATTTCAATGCTAACTTGTTCGTAACTCAACTCCATGACATCGTACCTTTCAGTATTTCGTTGTAGTAAGCGGGATCCTTTATCGTAATTTGGTGTGAATGAATTCGTACATGCAGAAATTAATGTCGTTACTGGCAGATCTTGAGTGTGGCGTCTCGCAGTAACCTAATGTCACCTGCGGCATCTCTGCGCCTCGAGAAAGCGTGAAATCAGACCACCTCGAATCCGGTCGCGTGGTTCTTCAAATTTTGCGAGAGGCGATTTCAGCGGAGAGTCAGTTTCGTCATGCGAGATCTGAAAATTCGGGTTTTTACGAAGTACGATTTTGCCCTTTTTGAGAAAAGTGGATTTCTCGGGGTTCCCCATTCTCCTCCTTAAAAAGAATTTCGATGAAATTGGCGCACCTCGCATCCAACCATGTGCATATGTAACCTTACTAACTCAGGCGGGTAGCCGGTATGATGACACGACTAAGATCCCGATGCAGTGACCCAGTATTTGTCAGCTCATCTTGTCTCGAAATGACATTATGGCAAATCTCCATCTGCCACCACAGGTGCTGCGCCCGCTCTGTGACTACGATCTCTAGAAAAATTTAAATCCTCTCACACATCTGGGAAGAATTTTCTCTTTTTTAGTTTTAAAGGCACCAGCTATACATGCGAAGGCTTATACACAAAATGCATTTATAAATGAGCATGATGCATCGATTCAAGCGCTACTCGATCAACAAGTGTGAGGTAGAAGCATTACCCTACATATCCCGGTGCTTCTGTATGCTCAGCCTGCCAGTACTCATGAGACCTACGCCTCTGGGACAATCTGCCGCCTCATATGCCCAGTGGCGGTAATGGTAACCGTCATTTTACTTTGGCAGGCTGAACTCTGTTTATGAATCCTGTGAGGTGGAGCCTACACCTACGCCACGACCACGGCCTATGTGGCACTTTGAAAGTACTAGGTGCTGGTGTGTGCACCCTCGCCACCAGGCTGTGACACTCCAGGCCCGTACGATCCCTCGACCCATACAGGGCAGCGGGAAACCAAAGCATGGCGCTCTGTCTAACAACTAAGCGGCTGCAGTCCCGAGCCCTCGGGATCCCACTGTCTGAGGCAATCCCTCCTCATGTGTGGCTGGCGGCAGCCATTGCACCATTTTACCCGTCATTGTGTTACTAAACACAAAGTCTCATGATGAGTTGGGATGAGATTATCCCATAAGCGAGTGGGATTTGCTTGCCTCGATTAAAAGTAAGTCACCTGCTACCATGCCCGGTGATGTGATAAAAACGTATCATGGCCATTGCTACGATCAGGAAACTTCGTGTGAAGCGAAGTCCTCTTGCCTCTTTCCCGGATTGGAAGAAGATGGATCTTTTCCTTCCTCTTAGCACCCGGCACCGCATTATATCCCGTGTGCCTGCGTATGTCATCCGCTCCTCCTTCTGCGCTAATGGAGGGCCAGTGAGCTTATCTGGCGGAAGTCGTTTGACCCAGCCACAGTTCCACTCTTTGCACAAGCTTGTGCAATGCTTGTATTGCAGCCCTGCGGCCTCGGCATGAGCTGGTAAATGCGGCGTTGGTCAAATATCGGTGGTGCTGACCGGGCGTGGGCTTGTTTCTCGGCGTCCTCGCGCCCTCCCACCCAGCCATCTACACATGTCCAGTAATAACATTAAATTTTTCATTTCGGTCTAACTAGCAATGCATGCCCATTATATTAGACTTGACAGCCATGAAGCGAAGTGGTTCAATTTCTAAGCGGTGCTAATTGCCAACCACTCATAAATAGAATTCAAAACTTTTATGTTTGTTTCCTTTATATCCAAGTTCCTAAGGTTATAGTTTCTAACCTTAGCATTCCTCTTTCTATGCGCATTAAACCATGCATATAATATTCTTGCACTAACCGGCGCAATCATAATTCCATATACATAAATGCAGTGTATATGACCTTTCACCTGTTGAAACACAATTCACGCAAAAAGAAAACATAGAACATTAATGACGTATCTCGAGGGTGTAATTACAGCCGAGACACTAATCATAATCATACACATAAATGGAGTGTATATGCAGTGTCCTTGCATGCGTTTACAATGTCTGAGGCAATATATTTCCCAAAGAAGAGTTAGCAGAGAGTCTCACGACGCTCTCTTTGGAAGATTGATTTTACGTATATCCTAGAACATCAAATGGTTGAATTCCCTCATGGATGCATTCTACATTCCGATATCTTTCCAACGTCTTCCTTGCTTAAATCCAGGAGTTAAAATGAAGGATTATGGCCTGGAGCAAGTTGGAGAAAAAAAAAACAGGGTTCTTTGTCGGGAGGTATGTCTGCGACGAGGGAAAGTATCGCGGCGAGTATGTCGACCCGGGAAAGTATGTCGCGGCGGGAAGTATGTCGCGACCCGGAAAACAATGTCGCGACATGAGTATGTGACCGGGGAGTAGCTGTCGGGCCAGGTGTCGCGCGACTTCAATACGTCTCTGTGTAATGAAAGCATGACCCGGAAGCTTATTGAAACCTAAAAAAAAGCCGAAAATTGATATTTTGACCTAATTTCAAGCCCATTTCACCCTATGACCATATATATACTCGTTTTTTAGGTAAAGAGGCAAGCGGGAAGATTGGAAAGCCTCTTTCATGGGGTTTCTCTCTCTAGACTGCCCATTTTCCGGTTTTCCCTTTGAAAAATTTTCTCCCTCCAAATAAATTTATAAAAATTTGTTTTCTTCATTCTATTCAATTTTTTTTCTGCTTTGTACCACTCAAAATATTTGCAAAATATTTTCTAACACTTCTCCATGTGCTAATCACCAAGCTTACCATTACAATTTCAATACATGAAACAGATCGTGCACACCAAACACACAATAATTCACCAAATCACACAAAACACACAAAACACATGCATACGGTATACTTGTTTTAGTAAGTGATTCTGAATGTCACAAATGCTCGGCTTACGTTAAACCACACGAGTAGTGTTCTCATCTCTTAAAGACCCGAGGCTGGCCCCGAGATCCTCGAGCCCTAGGTAGCCAGTATGCCTGGCTTATCAACACTAAGCTACAGGTATTTATAAACTAAGCTCACGATGCAGTTGTGAGCTTGTATCATATTTCAAGCGCAGGGTAATCCTAATTAGGCTTTACACTACAATTATATCTAGGCCCCGCCCTTGACCTGTGATGTATTATACCTTGGCTGCGATCTGAGGCTGTGACATCCAGAAGCAGGGGTCGGGTTGACTACCGAATCGGCTTCTGTGAAAAATCTATGTCTCGGATCATGGGGCAACGCCACATAAGCTCCTCTTGGAGTTCATAAAAACAATACTCATAAAATATAATTATCACAACCTTACTCGATGCTCTCACCAAATAATTTAATAGTTGATTTAGACTTTTATACAAACATATGTTTCAAATCTACTATTCTAATAAGTATTTATGTCAAAGAAGCCTCGAAGCCCTGAATAGGCTTCTTGCAGAAATCAAATCTACAGTGAGTTGTCTTTATAAACGCTCCTGTACACGAAAAATATAATCCTCGACGGGGTGAGCTAATGTTCGATAGTGGAATCACCTAAGAAATGGAGTTCGCTCTCAACCCCAAGTGCATATCTGATAACCAAATAACCTTCAGTAAATGTAGTACATGAATAATACCTTGATCACACGTGTCACGAGTCCTGATTACTCACTTTCAAACCATGTATGAGAAAATAATCATTTTCAAAAACCAAAACTTGTTGTTAATATCTTTAACGATGTGAGGTAAAAATATGGGACTTCCACCCTCAGAGAATTGAATGTGGTTGGTGACTTTCAGAAATGAGGTGTGGTCTCACCAAGTGATCACATTTGAAAGTATAAGGCCCAGTTACACCGGAATATCGTCTGTGAAATTCCTTTTTTCACCCAACCATGTCAGATTTTACAAAAATATCATGTGCAAAACCTTTAACCTGGTTACCGTTTTCTCCAATGCCGTATACCATTTCAAAATCATTATCTAATATCTCGATATCGTATTTTCGTCTTCTAATTACACACATGTAATTCAGCACATCGTCATCACCAATTAGCTCACTTGAGCAAATCATAATCTCATCTCGATGGCTTACAAACACAGAATTTAATTCCATATAGTGTGTCATTTTGTCAGCATTAAATCATGTCTTAACCTATCTGTTTCCCTCCCACACTTCTGCCAAAATATTCACATCCCTGAGTTTGATGCGAAAACACACCGGGCGTTTTTATGGTCCATTTCATGCCAGCCCGGGATTTGTTTTACGGGTCCCAACGAAGATAGTGATTTGTGCGGGCGGCCCGCTCCTCTACATCGGTTCCTGCCGAGTGGAGCCCAGAACCATCGCTCTTCGGCCTCACGCCGCTTGACATGAAATTTGAAATTCATAAATTATCACCCCGAACTGAAAGCAGATTTAAAGCTTTCTGGTACGCCTGGAAATGGGTCTAAAAAAATTCCAACACCCGCCGAGTTCCAGATTTGGAGCGATCAAGCGGCCCTCACGGCCTCGTCGACTGAAACATCACAAAGCGGCAAATAAAGTGTAAAAAGCAGTAGGATGAAACCCACTACGGCTGTGGGGTTTAGTAAAAGCCTCCCCAAAGCCCAGGTGCCTACAGCGTTGTCCTCGATTGTAACAGCTCTCCTTCTTGTTTAGAGAATGCAGGTGGTCGAATCTCACGATTCTAGAGAGGGAAGGGCTCTCTCTCTGAAAATGAATCAAGACCTCCTGCATCTTACTCTTTTCTTCCTCTACGTTTTCCTTTGGCTTTTGTTTTATTCTACTTCGCTTTTGTTTTTCTTTAACTCTGCGTTCTTTCTTCTCATTTATAACTGCATTTCTCCGGAATTCTTACGAATTTCTGCTCTCTCTTTGCCTTTATACCATCGCTTTTTGGAGCGTTATACATATGAGACAAAAATGAGGGAACCTCTCATCCTTCCTCGGAGCGAATGAGTGGAACTCCGCTTTTTAAATGCTTTTTAACATTTCGTAGCACCACCTTTATGACGTAAATGCGTTTCGAGAGTGGCTCGTTGTATTACATTAGGATTATTTCCGTACATGGCTAATTGTAGACCATTCACTTTTTATGCCAAGTGTAGATTCTCTTTGAGGTGTAATGTGGCGTGCCCTCAAGCTGCTCACCATGTGTCATCAGGCGCCTACGCCAGCGTGAAATCGTGACGGAGTGGCGAAATTCGCGTGGTTCTTCAGAGTTTACTGCGAGGCGATTTCAGCGGTAGTTTCGTCATGCGAGATCTAAACCGGATTTTACCTAAATTACGATTTTGCCACTTTTTAGAAAATTGATTTTCGGGTTTACATGTTTTTTTAAAGAAATGAACTCTGAGAACTGGATCCTCTGTTTGGTAGGAGGTCGTAGACGGTTAAGGTGTAATTCCGGCTAGGGCCCGACGGTTATAGAAAAAAAATATTGTGTATATGTCTATAGTGTTCGAGGAAAATGATTTTAAAGTTTGATTTGAGGTATTTGTGGTGAACTTGATGTCATTGTTGGATGTGGAGTAAATTAAATTGTTTTGGCTTACGAAGTGTTGTAAATTGGGTAATCTTAGAAAACGAGAGGAAACTCTACTTGGAATTTACGCAAAATGTTTAAAGCGTATAAAAGGGTTTTCCACCATGTTTAATGAATTTTAATGGAAGCCTTATTTGTATAAATAGGTTGGCTGCATGGATTAGAAACTTTTACGAGGGTTAAAAAGAAGTGTTTTTCGAATCACAGTAGGAGTGTCGGGGAGGTCCCTCGGGTTGAGGAAAAACTGAGTTTGATCGCCCAGTAAGGGTACAACTCTCATATGGTATTTGATTGGGAAAACAAAGAGTTTTCTTTTTCTTTAAGTAAAGGTTGAGGTCTCGAGTCATCCTTCTCGAGTTTTATGTCGTTTGGTTCATTTAACTATTCTGCCTTAATGACGAAATGGCTTTTTGAGGATTGTGAGTTGAAGACCCTAACTAGGAAGGATTTACAGGGTAATCAACTAACTTCAAGTGTCATTCTCTCATGAATTAAGGTATGAAGATCATCATTCTTTTATCTTCTCTTAAGGATTGAACCTAATATGTTTTTATGCATCTAAAATTGGTTTTAAAAATAAAGTTGTTTCGGTATATGTTTTCTAACAATTTTAACTTTTTCTCCTTCTCACACCCTTACTTTAACGATTGGAGGTTTTCTTTCATCATCTTTACTTCTAGTTTTGGTTAGGCCACGATTTTTTTCATGCTTGGTTCCAGTGCTTGAAAATTATAATTGAGAATATTTTTTAAGCATGAATAATGTCGTTTGGTACATTATACGAAAATTGTTTTTGTTAACTGCATTTGTGTGTGTGTGTGTTTTTTTTTTTCTGAAAAATATAAAGAACACATAACAAAAAAAAAAAAAAATGAAACCATACATGTTCTCAATATTTTATGTATTTAACATTGTTTTTTTATAACGAACGGTTTCCAGTATAAAGCGAAACCAAGTATATTATCCCTTTTAGATTTTGAACTTTGAATGTTGAACACTTATGTTACTAATTATCCTATGGTTATATAATTATCTTACAAGGCATATCCGCTATATCAGTACATTTACTTTTATTGTTTAGTTTTTTTTTTTTAATAATTTATAAAAATCATATATTTTTGTCATCTTTATACCATCAAAGTCAACGACAACATACATCACTGAAACACATTCAAATAAAGTTAAGGTAATCAATTTGAATTTGAAACCTCTATAAGATATCAACATTATAATGTGATACATGATAAAGCTCAAAAAACCTCTGAAAAGCAAATAGATGATGCTGAAAGAAAACTTTTGTCTAAGGTCCATGCAGAAATAATGGAAGAAATGAAGCTTTCAAGCTTCCACTCATCTAAGTCGGTCACTTTGTAGTAAATTAGTGAGGCCCATGCCCAAGTACACAAAAAAGGATTAAACCCATATGCAATGTCAAAGAAAAATTCCATGGCTAATCTTCATCTCCAAGGGCATATGTCCTTTTCCCCATGGCATTTTCTTACCTTGACTGTGCAAGTTGGGTACCCACTAAAATGTTAGTGACATGCAAGTTGTTTTTCCACTTTTGATAGTTTAGGTTTAATTACATTATCAATTTATAGAAATTTGATTGTATTTTTTGAAAAGTGCTAGTTTTCATGTTAAATTTTCTGTTCAAGAGTTCCCAGACACTTCCCCCAAAAAAAAGACGTGGGTTCTGTTTTGTTTAGTTTTAGATCTCCAAAAATAGAAGTAAATTGTTTTTAGAATAATTTATAAAAAAATGTGTTTTAACGTTATAAAATGTCCTGAAGCGCCAAACTGAATGATAAAAGTGTAAGATGGAGAATATATAAGGGTTCGACGTAGTGCTTTATTAGAACGTATCTTATGGCGATATCTGAGAGTGAATAGATATTAAAATAAAATCTGATTTGAAAATCAGACAGATTTTTACCTCTTTTTAGTGTATTTTTAAAATATTTTTTATATCTAATATTTTATTTTTAATCATTTTTTGTATTTATATAATTAATTTTAAAATTAATTCTAAAAATGATAGTAAATTTGAAATATTTGAAAATATCATATTTTTACTTTTAGTAATAGAAAATACAAAACAGTTTTATAATTATCAATTACGTTTTTAATTGTTTTATTTTAAGAAAAATAGAAACTATATCTTCTCTTTCAGCTGATTAAAGAAGAACTCATTTTTGTACTTTTATCTAAGATTTAAATTTTAATAATATTTTATATCAAAGTTAATAGAGTTAAACCCATTTTGACATTATTTATATAAACTTTTGAAAGTAACATTAAATCATATTGTGTTCATGTCCTTTATTAAATTAAAAAATTAAAAAGTTTTAGAACATTTTTAACTCATTTAAATATAGAATAATTTGAGCTGTATTAATTAGTTTAGTAAGGGGAAGAGGACAACTTCTCTCAAGATTCACAATCAAATTTGAAAACAAACTTCTTAAAAAATATATATATATATATATATATATATATATATATATATATATATATATATATAAAATAAAAGAAGTCAAGCCACCTCCTTATCATCTCTCTACACAACCTCTTCCTTATCTCTCTACACAACCTCTCGAACCACACATTTAAAAGGAAGGGATTTTTTATGTATGAAAAAAATAAAAAAAGGAAAGAATCTTTCAAACCTCAAAATTCCATTAATTCAGAAAAAGGAAAGAATCTTTCAAGCCTCAAGATTCCATTAGTTCAGAAAAAGGACAAACAAATTCAGAGGAACTATGTCCCACCAAATGTCCATCCCATCATCAAAATGTAGGACCCATTCATCAAAACAAAGGAAGTAATCTTGATGGGAAAGATGATCAAATGTGGATTACATGGAAGATGATGGGGTGTGAGATGCAGCATATAAAAAATAAAATTAAATAATAAAAAATTTTAAAAAAATGCACATCAGACCCCACTTGTGATGTGTCATTTTCAAATGCTAAAGTCTTTATAAAGAACAATTAGTGATGTCTGACAACAATTGATAATTATATATACCTAAAGGCTTCAGTTTCTATGTATCTTGTTGACTTCATTTTTTTCATCACATATCATTTAGGTTTTATTAATTTGACTTTCACTATAAGATACCTAGATTGGATTGCTGTTCTCATGATGTATAAAGCTAAGTTTCGATTGTTAAAATGGGTTATAAAATCTTGCCTAATTATTAATTAATTAGTTAATTAGTACAATATAATAGAAGATTGGAAATACAAATATTAAGGGTAAATACTTTTTCAGGTTTAGAAATTTGTTTTTAAAATTAAAATATTTATGTACATGAAGTTAACATGGGAAAATTGCTTTTTTTTTTAGTGTTTTTATTATAATGAAAAATGTTAAAGAAAAATAACTTCTTTTTTTAAAGAAAAATATTATAATTATTTGTTTTTTTATATATATTTTCCTTAAGAGAAAGAAAAAATTGAACAAAAAAGTGTAAAATGTTTTGAAGTTTTACAACTCCTTTCATGATCATAATTTTTCATTACTATTATTGTCCTCTTTTCTTTTCTTTTTTCTTTTCTTTTTTCTTTTCATTTTTTAATTAAAAAAGACTACAAACATAAACCTTACAAATGATTAAGAGAAGAATAGCAATAGTCATCAAAATTAGACTAAATTTTATAACATCTTTAAAAAATGTTGATAAGACTTCATTTCTATCACTAATCTTCATTCTTCTCAAGTACCTTTGAGACTATTCTTTAGAGGGAGAATTGTTAGAGTGTTTTTAAAATATCAAGAATCATCTATCATAATTCTTTAAAAATATTATAAATAATTTTTTAGATTTTTAAAAAAAATATTTTTTAAGTTTACAAATATATGATTTTTTTTTTCAAAAACAATTTTTAGATTAACTAAATGATTGAAATTAAAAAAAATTTAATCGATTCTTTTAAAACTCAATCCTAAATAATTGTAAAAACATTTTCATAATGTTAATTACTATCAAGGTTTGATCTTTCAAAGGCCTTCTAAATATTCTTTATATATTTATTTTCCCTGTTCCTATCATATAGAAAAATAGAATTTTTGTATAATTTTAATTATTTTTTCCCTCAGAGTATGAAATAAAGAAAAAAAAATTATATTATTTCTTCATTCTATCTTGGTTCCTTTAAACAGGAAAAAAAATATTTTTTAGAAATATTATTCTTTTCCCCCAATTTTTTCCTAGAGAATCAAATAAAGAAAATTTCTATATCGTTTTAAAAACTTTTTTCTTTTATTCTTTCTTTTATTTTTAGTAAATTAGTAAATTTTTAATAACCAAATATAAACTAAGGCAAGGCTTGCTTTTTTTACTTAACGCCGAATATAACTTGGTCCATCAAGCCAACAGCCACACAAAGATAAGATGTTTATTTGCTTTTAATATTTAGCCAGATATGACGATAATACGACTGACATTATTTCTGATTCTCAGCGCTCTTAACGATTGTGCCTCATTTAACCGTAGTCAGGTTTTTACGTGGCTTGAGTTTATTTTCTCAAATCCGATACGAGTTCGCGCGAAGCCTGCGATTGCTACTCCCGTCCCGTCCTAATTATATTTTTAAAAATATTTTTTATTATTTTATTTTATTTTAATATAAATAATACATAATTATTATTATAATGTTTTTAATAAATAATTTATAAAATTCATAATATTTTTTTATGAAATATATTAATTAATATAATAAAATATAAAATATAAAAAATAAAAAAATAAAACAAAAATTAAATAAACGCGCTAAGTAGTGAATTTTCATCTCACCATTTAATTCTTTTTAAACGGCATGCGCTTCGAAAATTAAAAATAAATCCAGTTCCGCCGCATGGTCACTGGCCCCAAACCCTTCATACATTTCTGCAAGAATGAAGATTACTAAATCTTCTCTTTATCAGAATGGATGTTTTTCTCATTGATGTAGGAATCAGCTTTTCAATTAAAACCAAATATTTTTACTTTTTTTATTCAGAACTTTTTAAAAAAATTTCAGTAATAAGTCATTAAAATTTTAAAAAATAAATAGCTTAATACTGAAAGCTATTCATTAAGTCAAAAAAACAAACAAATCCTAAGCTGCATTCAAGTAAGTTAAGGTAACTCCGTTAAGAAAATATTAAACTTATTTGGAAGCTTTTTTAAAACAGTTTCAGAATAGAATATACAGAAAATGCATTTAATAATTAAGAAACAGAAGACATTGTTCCCACCCTTTTAAAAGGGAAAACATAGTATTTGCTATAAAACATCTTTAAATTGTTTCCATCTATTTTCTAAAACTGTTTTAGAAATATTTATATAAACAATGATTAAAAAGTACAATACTATAAAAGAAGATCATTACTAAAATATATTTAAAAACATTAATTATAAGTTAAAAATATCTCTGATTCTTAAAATAGATTTAAAAAATATTTTAGCAACTGTTTCTTAAAACTATTGTCCAAAATAATTGCTAAACAACCTTATTACATCCATTTTTTACAACTACAGTACCTCCAAGGCTTTTCTTTTTCCTTGGTTACCCTTTTTTTTGTTTTGTTTTCATGTTTTTTTCTTCTTCCTTCTTTCTTCTTTTTTGGCTGTCTACATCTTATGAAATAGTGAATCCATTTTTTTTCAGTGGAGGAAGACAAAAGGGTGTATTACTTTTACTTTACAAGGCAAATAGTACAAATACTCCATCTAAAGTACCCCCCTTTTTTCCACTTTGTTGATTAAATTATGAGGGAAAAAAATATAAGTTAAAAGAACAAACTCAAAGGTCATGAGAATTAGGTAGGGAAATGGCAATGAAGGTCATGAGCAGGATAACCCATCAACAACCTTGACTGCTAATGCTATTATTATTTATTACCATAAGAGTTGAAAAGAAAAACATCAGAAGCTCTGCCACAGAGGTAGTTATAATCAAAGAAAGATGTATCTGCAATAACTGCCACCACTCTCTCTCCCCCTTCCCCACCATGGACCACTCAATCTATCTCTCTATCTTTTCTCTCCTTGATGGAAGAGGCAGCCACCAAAGCTCCTGCTTTCTTTTCCAAAAAAGGCTGTTGGCCCTCTAGATGAAATTTTATATTGGTGTTTTTCCATCTTGGGTTATATGATATATGGGGTCACCCCAGATACTCAGGCCTGTAATAGGAAAATTTGAAAATCATTCATGTGTTTTTTGTTGTTGATGAATTTACAGCTTTGTATGTGGCTTTTTTCTATCTGGGTTCTCTAGCAATCATGTGTAGATTCCTTTTCATGTGGTTGATGTGGGTGTTTTTATTGAAGAGTTGTTGTCGGTCTGTTGCTTTTGGTTCCACCTCATGTTGCCCACATGGTTATGTTCAGCAGAGGAATCGAGAATTTCTGCAGAGAACTGATCGGTTCTGGGAGTTTGAGGAGCAATCCAACAGTTGGGTTGAGGTGAAACTTCCCTTTGATTTGGTTTCTTGTGTTGATGACAACTGCACCAAAGTGGGTTCCATTAATGAGACTAAGAAGAAGGAAGAAGAAGAAGAAGAAGAAGAAGAAGGAGAAGAAAAGGAAGAAGAAGAAGAAGAACAGAGGTTGGAGGGAAGAGAATTTGGTGGGGAGGAGGAAAGGGGAAGCCTGGAGAAGAAGGATGATTATGGGGGAGGGGTAGAGGAGAATCTTGATGTCGTTTTGCCTCTGAGAAAGAGAGTTTCTTTGACAAAAATGTCTGAGACATCAATTTGGGTAACCGGACAAAGTGGGGCAATCTATGAGAGGTTCTGGAATGGATTGCAGTGGGTGATTGCCCCCCATGATTTACCAATATCAGCTGGTCATGCAGTTTCTGTTTTCATCGTCAATCAGACAATTCTTGCTCTTTCTGAACCTGGGAATCTGTTTCAGGTATTGCCTGCATCTGTTGCTTCAATATGGAATCAGTCTATCAGATTACAAATTCATTGCAACTCTCATAGATACCGATAAAAGTTGTAAGAAAATATTAAATTTAGCATCAGTTCATTGCCAATTCCTGGGTCTGTTGTTGTTAGTTTTCTTTGTTTGACTTGCTAAATTTTGATTAGATCCATTCTACCCTTTGTTCATTTAATAGGTAGGTGTTAGGAAGGTGGTAAATGATAATAATTAATGACCTACTGATCTGCCAAGCTCCTTAGATGTCCGGAATCTGTTTGATAAGGACCCCCATTAACGAAGTATAATCACAATTTACTGACCCCATTTAGCTTAGCTTTACAGGTTACTAGTTCTGCATATGTAATGATCCATTTATCGGTCTTTCTTTCGCAGATGCAGCTGAGTGAAAACTCACAGCCAATTTGGGTTGATTACATGCCTACTGGCAATGACAGCATGAGTAGAAAAACAGAACAAGGTTCTGCTATCCACATAAAATCCGGTGTTGTTTCACATGATGGGGTGTGAGTAAATCATATTAGCTTTAGTATTTAGTTTTAGTTGTGGGTTATATTTACTCGGAGAGATTAGTCAAATTCCAATACTGCAGAAGCTTATCAAGTTGAATATCCCCTGACAAGGCCTCCTTTATTTTGCTGGATCCTCGAGCAGGAGAGTTTATTTCTGCACAAAGAATGGATCACTGTTAGAACTAAGTGAGATTGAACCTCCAAGGTAAGACTGATGAAGAAATACATAAAATACGGTTATAGCTTATGTTAATGCCTTTGAACAATTGAACTTTGAATTCTACAATCATTTTACAGTGTCAATTCTTAATAAGACACAATTATTCACTTTGATGTTTCTACTATAAACATAGAGCAGGTGGGTACATCATGGCCGGCCACCTGGGGCAGATGTTGCAGCAATAGCCGACGCTGCTAATATCCGACCAGAAGTAGTCTTTACCATTAGGTATTAGGTATTCTCTCTGAGATTTAATATAAGAAGCAACTTGACAGTTCTATTATGGGCTAAAGATTACCTTCTGTCAACTGCAGCTCTACTGGAGATCTTTATGAATATGACAGGAGCTCAAAGCCATCATGGAAGAAGCATGTAAGGAAGGAAATTTTGTCGCGAGATGCTTCCCTGATGCCATCTGTGGGCAGTACTTTTCAAGGCCAGAGTGAACTTCATTCCTTATCGCTCTTTCTTTTATCCAAGGTACCCCTGCAGAACTACTCAACTCATTACAAAATTTAGTTTTGGGAAATTGATAGCACTGGAGGTGATGAGAAGGATAAGATTGTAAGGATGACATTGAAACAATGTTGTTAGAAGAAGTAGAAAGAGTTGGGAAACCAGCTTCAATAAAAAATATAATATGGGACTGATTGGGAAAAAATTGTGGACAATTGAGTAATATACTAGAACAAAATTCAGAAATCATTGCAAGCTGTGGAATTATTCAGGGTAAAATTGGGTTGTACTCATTCAATTAAGAATCACAATATAGTGTGTTTGCAGCTATCTATAGTCATAACTATTGTTTATATCAACATGATGTGCACTTCTACTCACTAGATTTCTTACTAGAGTGGCGATTTGGTTGAAAGACGACTGCACCAGAGGAAGTGGAAATGGATAGTCCATGGAAGTCCAAAAGATCATCACCTTACATCTGTCACGCCAGTTTTCCAAGATCCATTCAATGAGAAAGTCCTCTCTTTGTTTTTCACTTCATCTGTGGGATCTGTTTTTGAGTATCAAATACCAAAGCTTCCAGGTGAGCTAAAGTCGACGTTATGCAGCAAATTCTCATCCGATATTTCTTAGTTGTATACTCTGAATGCTGAGTATCCATAGAGGAACCTCACCAAGGCCATCTTTTCAATGAATTCTTAATGACTAACGCATTTAAAAGAAGATATTACTGATCATGCATCCAGAATTACAGTTATCTGTTTTTCAGTTAAGTCCAAAAAACAAACAGTTTGAATGAAAAATTTTCATGTGAAGACAGGTACTACTCCAGGGAATCAAATTGAAGGAACATGGGTGAGTCACAAGCATCCCCTGGATGCCAAAGTTGCAAGAGGTATAGCAGGTTTACAGTTTCAAGTTGGCAGGATAATGTTTGTGCTTGATGATGGTAGGCTTGCAGAACTGCATCTATCAGGCTTTGGGGGTGAAAATTTAGGCCCAGTTCAGGTTAATATTCGAGAAAGCATCGGTTAAGCATGTATGGACAGTTATAGATGCACCAGAGTCTGAAGGATGGAACGCAGAGTACTGCACAGAAGAACGAGGGCCATCAAATTGCATCACAGGCATCCGAGATGAGACGAATGATGTGGGAACCTCAAGGTCAATCACAAGAAGGCGAAAAGGGAGCCAGGAACAGAAAAGTTACTTATCTTTGGGAGCATCAGAAAGTAGTCATGCAAAATCTTAGAAGAATACAGTTACCCTGATAATTGGATCAATTCTAACTTCCATCTGCGAGTAATGCAGGGAGGGAGATCATTTTTCCTCGTAACAGACAGCGGCATAACCTTTGAATATCTTTATGCTGAAAATGTATGGCTCTGGCTCAGACACGAACACTCAACTGCAATGAAAGGTGCACTAGGAAACTACAATGGTAGTTTGTTTTTAGTTGATGTTTATGGGAGTTTGTTTATCAGAGGAAGGAACGGCAATGACCTAACATGGACAAATTGCACTTCTATGAGGAAAGGAAGGCAGGTTATTGCAGGCCCTCCATGGGATGGAATTCCCGGTAGAGCTATAAAAGCTACAACAGAAGATGCACTTTTCTTTGTCAGCAAAAATGGAAAATTACTACAGTTCACAGTAAGTTGAAATATAGATATTCAGTGAGCTTCTGTCCATGATCAATTACATTGAATATTGAACTAGAAAACATACTTAGGGAAAAAAAATGGACAAATTTCTATGTTTACCTCATTTTGGTGGATTGGATTGTCTTTCTTTTAAAAAAATTAAAAAAGGAAATCATCATCATCATTATCATGGCCATTCATTGATTACCATCAGCATTACGACTTGTATAAGGTTTTGCAGGAAATAGGAGTGAATAAGAATGCAGTTATGTGACTAGATACAAATATTTAGCCAGAATGAGAGAGCAAAGTCTTTTCCTGTCATTTTCTTTTCAGCTTAGTGGAACAAATAGATACTGACTGGTGATAAAATATTCTTGTCAGGTTGCCCTGAGAAAGTTCAAGTGGAAAGACTGTCGAAATCCTCCAAATACTAAAGTTGCAAGTATAGTAGATAAGGAAGTGTTCAGGGAAAACATAGTGTTTGTTATTGGAAGCGATGGCCGGTTGTACCAGTATAACAAAGTGACTGAATTGTGGCATGAGCATTACCAATCTCAGCATTTGATTCTGTCAAGATTGCCAGGAACTGCTATGAGGTCATCAGCAGTATCATTAAAAGGCTCTCTTTTCATGATATCCGAGGATGGCGGGCTAGTAGAATATCACTGGAATTCTGTAGATGGCTGGAACTGGATTGAACATGGAACACCATCCAGAAGTGTTACTTTGCTTGGCTCACCCGGCCCATGCTTTGAAGGTAATCAACTGTTTTTGATTGGTTCAGATGGAAAAGTGTACCTTAGATATTTGGATCAAACAACATGGAAATGGAAAAACTGCGGTTTCCCATTTCTGGAAAAAATGGCAGCTGAAAAAAACAAGGTGGGACAAAACAATGGTGATGAAATGTGTGTTGATGAAGACTATGCAGCCAGCATGGAGGAGGATGAATACATAAACAACCACAACCAAAATTGCAACACAAAGGTTAGTCTGTGTATGAATTTATCTGTAGCATCTGAAACAATGGAGAATCCAATCTCATACAGAGATAAACACTGAAAAAATCATCATTTTCAGGTGGCATCAACGCGACCAATTTCATTTTCTGAAGGTTCAGTTGTTTTTGAGCTGATGGATGGCAGGGTAAGCAGTCACAACTTGAATCCATTACAGTTCTTTCATTTTCCAAATAGTCACAAAAAAGAAAACCTGAATCTCCAGTTGGAGACTTCAATTACCAATTTTACTAAAAGCTTAAGGTAGTTAGAAAATGGACTGACAATGTAGATCATGTTCTAACAGAAATACAATTCATATAAACATGTTAGTATAGGGAATTATTTCAAACAACACTGTAATAGTAATAGATAGGATATTGCTGATATTGGAATACCTCTACTTCATGGCAGTTGGCAGAAATGCTAAGGATAGAGGAGACACAATGGGTATGGTCGCGTATTATTGGAACTCCAACAAGCTTATGCTTAGCAAATTATTGGACATCTGTGGCATCGTAAACTAGATACAACTTCTCAAATACAAAGCACAAGTTAGGAAAACAGCAATGTACATACAGCATATCAATAAAAATTTTGTATAGCTCAGCTCCTTGTACCACACAAGAATTTTATGTAGAAATTAAAAAAAATTATAGAAACTTAGCTAAATAAATTATCATCCAATACAAAAGCTCGTCCACATGATGATGATGAAGTTCCTTTTCTTGTTTTTTTTTCTCCCCTGTTGTATGGAAAAGCCGTCAATTATTATCTGCCCTTCCATTGAACATTTGTCAACATACAGTTAGTTATAACTTATAAGTGATGCTTAATAATTTTATCATCTTTGTTGCTGTGGTTTTTGAAGCTCCTTCTAGAATTGAACATTCTACACATATTTGTGCTTCAAATGATTGGACAGAAAATGGAATATAGTGATTGCCACAAGGTGTCTAAACACAGTAGGAGATATGTCATACTCATCCCTAGGAAAGAAAATAAAGAGAAATTATAGTTACCATTTAGGGGTTTATGCATGTATATGACATAAAATTTGCTGACAATCATCCACCCAAATGAGAGATCGCTAGTCATGCTAGTTTGACATGTAAAAATCTCTATGAAATAGGAACTTATCGACAAATAGGGTGGGTGTTAAGGAAAGATTCCCACCGTGCCCTGTCCTTCCTTTTATTTAGCCTGTAAAACAAAGTGAGATCCTCAGTCTCAACCATTTGTCAAGTAACAAGAACTCATCTATTTTTGGTTGATCTCCAGAATCATAAGAGTCAGCTCTGTCTCTGTACTTCTATGGCTTCTGATCACATTATTCAACATGAACTTTTATGTCTTCCTCATATTCTATGAAAATATGTGATCTATAGTTCAGTGGTATACTTCTGAGATAGGGAAAGCAAGTTGAGTGGTTATGAATTATTAGAAGGCAGCAGTAAGATTCAAATATAAGGGCAGTTATCAGAGCTTATAACCAGAATGTTAACCTTTGTTGATGTTATATGAATGTGGAGGCATATCAAGTCACCCTGAATATTATTTCACAGTTTCACTGGTTATGGTTATCAACATATACTTTTTCAGTGTCTTTAAGATCAAATTTTAAGCATTCCTAGCAAAACATCCCTCAGTTCTGATTGCATAGAAGGAAAATAGCAGTGGAAGATTTATTTCTTCAAGTGTTGCTTGACAATTACCCTCACCTGAATTACCGAAAATTGCCCGCCTATAGAGACTTGATGTTGAACTGAAAAGGTAGAAAGGAACGATGACAAAGATACAGGCTGTGCTCAATGATGCTGAGTTGAAGCAAGTCCAGAATAATGCAGTGAGAACATGGCTGGATGATCCATTCCTTATGATGTTGAGGATTTAGTTTGATGAATTTGAAACTGAAGCTCTGAGATGGAAGTTGGAAGCAGAACCTCAATTGGACCCCAGTCTGGTGCAGTCTCTCATCCATTTTCGTCCCCAAGTTGTTTCCTTCAGGATTTGCAATATTGTCAACAATCCATATCATTATGGAAAAACTGGAGGAAATTTCCAGAGGAAAAGAGGATCTTGGTTTGTTTTAGAGCACGATATTCATATTAAACTCAAATCCTACAAGCTTGAGCTTTTGGAATAGTTGATTATTTAACATGGTATCAGAGCTTGGTTTGGCGAGGTCATGAGTTCTAGCCACCTCACTGCAATTTGAATATTTGTCCCTTATTCATGTATTTGAAAGTCCATTATAAAGGACTCATTTTCGTTTGTTCGTTTGTCTCTCTACGTGTCGAAGAGGAAACTGAAAGAAACACATGAAATCACTCAGATTCCAGCCACAGGTTCATTAGTCAATGAATCTTGTATTTAGGTTGATAAACAGAAGAAAGATGAGTAATCTTTAAAATTTCCATTGCTGATATGGGAATTATAAACATTGTAAGGTTACCTGAATCTATGAATACTCTTTACAGTCTACAGAGTCTAATGTTGATTAACTCCTTACTTTTCTTAAAAACTTGAAAAATCTGGAATTGTCCATGAATTTCATCTTTACCAGAACAGATGGGGAGGAATCATGGGTTGTAATCACATAGAGAGGCTCTAAAAGGGGCTTTGCAGTCCCTGCAACCTTGAGGATTTAAGAATACATATACTATGTTTGGTTCCTGAGAAAATACATGAGAAAGAAAATAGAGGGGAAAAGTAGAAGAAAAGAAAAATAAAATGAAGGAAAATAAAAATCAAGTTAAATCTAAGATGTTATGTTTATTTCTTATTTCAAATTAAGCTTATTTATTTTAACTCATTAATATTAATATAAAGATTAAATAATTAAAAAATATAGAAGTTTGAAAGTAATTTTATTTTAGATTTTTCATTGGATAACGCAATATAAAAAAATCATTTTCTTTAGGCTTCACAAAATGTCCATTTCCTTTGTTATTCCCATAGCCCAACCATACTCTTAAAAAAAAATTGTTCCATTTTCATAAATTTAAAATTTATTTTTAAGAATATAAGGTGAGCATATACTTCTTAAGAAGGATTAAATTTTATCATTTTATGTAGAATGTATTATTAGTTCCTATGTTTAAAAACATATCCCAAGGTCACTTAATTGTAGTGTTTTATTCTTACAATGATTCGATCATGGTTCTCTCGTCCATCCACCGCTTTATCACTTGAGTCAAACCTCAATGGCTAACATTTTTTGAAAATTGTTCTTGAGAATAGTTTTTGAAAATACAGATAACATTATTTTGGTGTTCTCTAAAAACTGTTTTTGTTCTTTAAATTTAATATTTTCTATGTTTTTCAGAATAATAAAAAACTGAGAACCAAACATGTTGATGCAAGGAAGGGACCGTGATGGATGATCTAACAGTTTGGGTAATTTAGGGATTGGTTTTGGTAGTTGAGGGGTATAGGATGAAACTTTGAAGGGAAAGGGACAGGTCTAGTCTCAAAGTTTATAAGGATTATTTGAGGTTTATTTATGATGGAATCAAGGTTTATAATGAAGGATCTTAAGTTTGGAAATGTTTGAGTTTGATTTGATTCAAAACAACTTTGTTTTAAGTTAATTTGTGATTTTCGGGTTTTTCTAAGGTTAGGAAAGATAATATTTATGGTTTATAGATTAAACAAAGTACTAAGGAAGGGTTTTGAAGTTTGGAATAAGAATTGGAAGGTTTTTTGTTGTGGTTAGAGAATTGGATTTGGAAAGTTGAAAGAAGATGATGAGAGGAGTTAAGGTTGGAGGATGATATATACTTACTTCGTCTCCTATTGAATCCACCAAAGGATAAAAAGCCACAAACTCGTCACTTAAGAAAATCCACCAAAGAGATAAGAGAATAAAATATATACTTCGCCTAACTCGCCACTCAATCCTATCCACCAAAGAGATAAGAAAACAAGAGAGAATTCTAAAATATTATTAAACTTAGACTGATTTATGAAGACTACATTAAAGAACTCTTAAAATGAAGGATCTTAAGTTTGGAAATGTTCAATGATCGACAAAACAACTGCTTTTAAGTTAGTTTGGTGATTTTCGTTTTCTAAGGTTAGGAAAGATAATATTTATGGTTTATAGATTAAACAAAGTACTAAGAAAGGGTTTTGAAGTTTGGAATAAGAATTGGAAGGTTTTTTGTTGTGGTTAGAGAATTGGATTTGGGAAGTTGAAAGAAGATGATGAGATGAGTTGAGGTTGTAGGATGATAAATACTTACTTCGTCACCCAATGAATCCACCATGAATGTTTCACAAACTGGGCTATTTAAGGAAATCCACCTAAGAGATAAGAGAACAAAATATACATTTCGCCTAACTTGCCACTCCATCGTATCCACCAAAGAGATAAAAAACAAGAGAGAATTCTTAAAAAAGAAATCTGAAAATATTATTAAACTTAAACTGATATCCAAAGACTACATTAAGGGGATATATATATAAGCGTTATACTTTCTAAATCAAATAAAACAACTCCTACTTTGATTTGGAAAACAAGACTTTCTAATTTAAATAAATCAACTCCTAAAAGCAAATCTTTTTAAAAAGAAATGACAACTTCTATTTGACTAGTAAATCAAACTTTTTAAATTAAATAAAACAACTTCTACTTTAACTTGGAGAACAAATCTTTCTAAAATAAAATAACTCCAAATCAAAATAGTAACAAGACTCAAAATATTTGGAAAAATAAATATATTTTGTGTCTAAAAGGTTTTACAAATTCTCGAATATGAATTTTTTATAATTAAGATTGAATTTTCAATGTTTGTTGTATGAGCTCATATATTAATAATTTAAATTACCAAAAACTAAGGTACTGTTTGATAAAATGAAAAAATTAAATGCTGAAAAATTAAGTGCTGAATTTCATAAGTATTGAATCAGATCAGAAGAACCGCTTTGATAAGTTATCGACAATCGAATGTCAAGATAAATATATTATTTGATAACTGTAAATGCTGAATACTGAAAATTATGTATTTTTACATATTTACCCTTAATATCTTTGTATTACATATTATCCAAAATAAATAGAGTTTCTAATAATATTTTATTTTTCACTACAATTATTAATTATTATTTAAAAGTAAAAATCACTAGAAACATATCCATAAATAAACTTCATAATATCCAAAAAGACATAAATATGTTTAAAAATAACCAATAAAATCTAAACTTTTTAAACTATCCAAACTTTTAATATAAAACAAAAATTAATGAGCAAATCAGTTGATTTGTTATTTCCTCTCTTAAATTAATCATGAAAATTTGACGCCTTTGTGTGCCTTTCTTCCGCCTTGTAGTAGACCTTCATGATTATTTCCTGAGGCATCCCCGAATTATCACCATACTCATTTCACCTCGCTTCCAAGAAAGCATCCGCATAGATAATTTTCGAATATAGTTATGTATAGCTACTTAAACACAATAATGTTTCACTTGAAAAGGATAATGTGTCATTCTCTTTAAGATTAAACGGTGCCCAAAAACAACAAAGATCGCTTCAATGACATTCAACTCGCATGTGCATAGTTGAATATCTTTCTTGTACGAGGGCTAACACCATTGCGAAATCGTGCAACCAATATCGTGCATTATGGTAAGGCGCCATAAACCTCGAGTGATGGATATGCAAAAGATCACAAAGATAACATTTATCTACATAAAAATTAATATAATTAATTACGAATTTATTAATAATAGCCTAGAAGAGAATTATACTAACCTCGGCAGGTATTGAAAATTTATTTTTTGATTACGCATAGTCTCTCGAGCACACTTGAGTCAATGTGCTACTTCCCATCCAAAATTTCAAACAAATGTAAAAATCATATTAAGTCACATATCGCTGTAACATTTGATAACATTCCCTTTCTCTCTTCCTCTATAAGGACTTGTTTGTCGATGGTATCACAAAGATGAACAAGCTGCCCCATCAAGTGCACCAATAGCACCCTATTAATTAGAAAAAATATCAATATAACAATAATAATAACAACAACAAAAACAACAATAATAATAAACTTATATTTATTTTTTACCTTAAACACTTCCCTTAACCGTTGACGGGATAAGCCAGAATCTCAAGAACTGTAGGCAATAATCATCTCTCTTCCGAAGAGAAGCATTAGCTCTAGTACTTCATGAAAGTAATGATGTATGGTTTGAGTTGAATGGTTGAATCTTCTTTGATAACACGATTTCTCTTTCACGCTGTGATTTAATGTCATAAGGAACATCGCCATTTTTTCTTCAACTTTGATGTAACGACTGTCTTTCAACCATGTTTTATTTTTGAAATGCTCACAAATAAGCAAAAATGCTTGATTATTCATTCTTAAAATTTCTAGACAATGTGCTGGATTACCATTTAAAATTTCTTGCACATATGCAAAACCTTTTAGTGCCGAGTCAGTATCTGGTCTTCTTCCAAGTCGCTTTTAAATCATTGTAATTAGTCAATAGTAGTTTAATTTATTTTTCAAATATGAACTAAGAAAGAGCTATACCTTGATATATTCTTCCCAATCTTCTGAAGTCTAATCAACTGTATTAGTTACTGGATTATAGCCATGGCCAGACTTTCCTATTAAATTTGACTACACCGGTATTTTTGTTTTAAATAATTCCATTATTTTTCTGAATGCTTTTGAGAACTTAATATTTTTGTTTTCTTCAAAAGATTTTGAAATTTTATCCCATGATTCAATATGCAATCTCCCCCCTCTCCCAATATTTCTGTTTTTCCCTCGGTCAAGACATAAATCTAAAAATATTAATCAGTGCCTGGTTTTTCCAACTAGCCTGTAGTATCAAGATGAGTCATTCCTACATAAGATAATTTGAGACAATAAATTAATATTAAATATATAATTTATTTTGTATATAAATAGATTATTATACAAGTACTACAGATTATATACTACATTCACAAGTCACAAGTAACACATCCATGAAGTAAATTACAAGTTAGAAGTATTACACTCACAAGTCATAAGTATGAGAATCATAAGTAACTTAGGCCCTATTTAATAACTGTTTTTTAAAACACTAGTTAAATAACCTTTGCTTTATTTTTAATCATTCTTCAAATCTACATAATTATCTTTTAAGATAGCTCCCAGAAAACAAGAGAAAACAAATAAATGACTCCATGATGTGCTCTATGTTGGCTAGTCTAAGGAAATCAAGAGCAATCATAACTAGGCTTTTGATATATGCTAAGATTTCAAATATTAACAGAAACACATGTAATATCAACAAGTCAACAATAATAGTTCCTCATAAATACCAAAAACATAGCAAGAAGTTGTAATCAAACAAACATTATTTTGTTCCCTCCTTCAGATTTTTATAATTCTCTCCTTCTAATGTACAAAGAGCTTGTTGAACTAAAAAAAAAACTACCGGTAATGCCAAAAAAATAGGATAAAAATGCATTTCCAATAATTCTAGACTTGATCTCTCACATAATCATCCCGGAAGTATGGAAGAAAATGTTATTTTGAATATTTTCTTTCTTCAAGTAAAATAATATACAATAAATCTTACCCTAAACATCTCAAAACCATGCAACAAACTCACATGTATGCATAATATGTATTTGAAACCCACATTGATGCAAATTAACAAGGCAATTTAAAGGAGACCCTTCAGATTAGGGAAGAATAAAATAAAATGCATTTCCCAATCATTCTGTGACTTGATCTCACATAATCATCACGAAAGTATGGAAGAAAATGTTATTTTGAATCTTTTCTTTCTTCAAGTAAAATAATCGACAACAAATTTCCAGAAAATTTCATTTGTGAACATCTCAAAACCATGAAGCAACAAAATTCAAGCAAATTTCACCCCAATATAAAAACAAACGCTTGATCAAATATATTTTTACAAAGACAACTAGATTTATGCATGTAACATATATGTGAATAATGTTGGCTTTGGGCTCCTTCCTATGTGGGAGTAAAAGCCCAACATTACGAGGGCCCATTTGTCTCACTCCTCCTATTTAAGTGGAGAGGGGTCAGATTAGGGCACAAGAGAGGTGCTCATTTTGTAGAAATATAGCTACAAAGAAAAGAGAGAGAGAGGAGAAGAAAAGCTTTTGGTGGATTTTCCTCACTTCCACCGTGATTGTTTTTCGACATAACTCCGCAGACTGCTCACCGTTGGATCAGGCTGATTTTTGGATAAAGTGTGTTCGAAAACGTGATTCTTCATTCTCAGACGGTTAGATTCTGTCGATAATTAAGGATCTCTGAAAGGTGGAGATAAGTGCTTCTCAAGTAGCTCATGTTCTCGTCAGTCTTCTTTTTCTTCTTATTTTGCATTGAAGCATTGGTGTTTAATTCTCGATCGCATATAACACATTTTTGGTTCACTTATTGGAAACTCTCTTGTACCTCTATTGATCATATAGTGGAGTTATTTTTCGTCCGACGACCCGCGGTTTCACTCTTGATTTTGGTTTCGCTTTTCAATGCTAAACAAATTGTGTCTCAGGTGCTATTGATTTCCTGTTACGATATATTTTTATTGGTCCTCCTCATGTTCTTGCAAGTAAAGGGGAATTCTAATTGCGCCTTACCTTTTGCTTTGTTATTCAGCTTGTTATTGTGTTACCTGCTTTTCCCTATCGAGTGGTATCGTGAGTCAAGTTGTTGGTTGCTTTCACTTCTGCTTGAAAGATGGAGGCACATATGAAAATGGTATCTTTGAATGGAGCAAACTATCACTATTGGAAGGGTAAGATGAAGGACTTGTTATTGCAAAGAATATGCATATTCCTCGTCTTTACACGTAAGCCTGGAGTCCATGTCCGATGAAGAGTGGTTTTGAGCACGAGCTGCATGCGGTTTCTATCAAGCACTTTAGTAGATGAACCCATTTATAATCTTATTGCTCATGAGACACATGCAAGAACCATGTGTTAAACACTCGAGTCCTCAGACGCTTCTAAATCAGGAGCAAACAAATCGTACTTATCAAGAATTTGTCGAATTGAAGTACAAGGATAACTCCATTTACCGAGCACTTCAGTGAATTTCAAGGGCGTTAGATCGCTGTCACCGCAGCATCAAGTTTGATGATGATGTTGGGACTATTTTATTAATAACTCTACTCCGATTCGTGGGAGACATTTCCTCGAGTTTCCATGATTAGTGTTGCCCTACGGTATTGTTCCCTTGCAAATGGCAAAGACCAAAGGTTTTAATACAGATGAGAAGTGAAGGCGCATGTACTTCTACTCATTCGTAGGTGCTTATTAATTTCTCGAAAGAGGGGGTAAGCCAAAAGGAGTTGAAAGGTGGTAGAGACAAGAGCAGAGCAAGTCAACTCGTGATCTCTAAGACAAGAATATCGAGCGCCATTATTGTCACAAAATGTAAGTATCATCCAAAGGAACTGTTTTCTATGGAAGAAGGAGAGTAAAGACAAAAGGGGTGTTTAAAGAGAAGGATCATGATGATCGTGATTGTGTGAATACCGCTACCGTTGATGATCTTGTTATTTCATGACCCTAATTCACTATATTTTTATCCGATGAGAGCATGTGGATAATTGATAGTGGTGCTACACCGCATACACCCAGAAGGAGTTCTTCTGCTATCCTTACACCTGTGTGATTTGGAGTTTTAAGATAAAATGATGGCGTATTCAAGGTTATCAATGTGGATGTTCCGGCTGCAAACCAACATGGGAATACACAATGTTACTATGAGGAGCTCAAACATGCTCTAGATGTCCCGCTTAATTTGATTCCAGGCAGTACTTCGATGATGGGCTATGACAAACTCACTTTAGTTCCTGGAAAGTGGAAACTCACAAAAGGTAACTTAGTTGTAAGTAAAAGGGCAAAAAGAGTTCAAAGTTGTATTGACAAAGCTTTGCTGCTAGTGACAAGGTGAATGCCATGGATATGAGGTTTTCAGGGCACCGAAGGCTTACCATATCGCGAGAAGGAGTCAATTGTTTTAGCAAAGAAGGATATGCTTCGGCTCAAGAATGTAGATTTGAAATGTTCTCATTGCATGATTGGTAGCAAAACTGGCATCTCTAAGAAGCATCCTCCTCGAGAGTATCTAACTTGCTTAATTGGTATTCAGATGTTTAGGTCTTTGAAGGTAAATCCTTTGGTGGTGCACTTTATTTGTTACATTTATTGATGATTATTCTGTAAAAACTTTGGGTCTATGTTTGAACTCAAAAGACTCAAGTAAGCTTGGAAAAGTCTTAAAAGAGTTTCCATGCCCCAGCTTGAGAGGCAAGAGGGCAAGAAGTCAAATGCATCCATTACATTAACAATGTGAGGTGGTGGGAGGTCAGGACCTTTGAGCATCATCATAAAGAAGACAGATCAAGACATGAGCAAGACTCATCCTAAAACCTCAACCGAATGGTTTAAGAGAGATGAACAGGACATTGACTGAGAGAGAGTGGAGGTGTATGCCTTCCCGGGTTAAGTTACCCAAGCACCCTCTCGTGAGGCACCACACAAAGGTGTGCATGTGACTTATCTTAGTCCCCTGCTGCTTTGAATAATATAAAGCCAAACAAAATTTGGTTTAGCAAGAATGTGAAGTATGATCACTTAAGGGTTTTTGGTTGCAAGAGTTTTGTGCATGTTCCAAAGGATGAAAGATCCAAGTTGGATGCAAAGTCAAGGCAAGCAGATGATTCATTGGCTATGGTGAGATGAATTTGTCAAGGTGTTCTATGATCCCATTGAAGAAGCTTGTTAGAAGCCGTCATGTGAAATTCATGAAAGATCAAACCATTAAAGACATTGATAAGATGGAGAAGTCTACACCTAAGGAAGACAATGGTATGGCTGATTTTGAACCTATTCAACCGCCTATTCAGAATCTGAATACTGATGCTCATAATGATGTTGATGATCAGCAACCTGCATATGAAGTAGATGTTCCTGTTGATGATGATGAAGAGGAGCATGACATGTCACAAGATGAAAATCTGAGTGATGCTACCGAACCACCTCAAGTTCAACTCAGGAGGTCCAACAGGGAGAGACAACCTTCTAGGAGGTATTCTCGATGATATGTGGATATGAATGTGATGACGTAATAACCCGAGTGCTTTACAGAGGCCATGGAGAGTGAAGAAAAGAAAAAGTGGCTGGATGCAATGAAGGATGAGATGCAATCCTTACATGATAATCACACTTTTGATTTAGTGAAGTTGCCTAAATGTAAGAGGACCTGATAATGTGGATTCATAGGTGAAGCATGAAAGTAACACTATGTCTCCGAGGTATAAAGCCAGATTAGTGGTGAAGGGCTTTAGTCAAAGGAAGGGTGTTGATTTTAATGAGATTTTCTCTCATGTGGTAAAAATGTCATCCATTAGAACTGTGTTGAGTTTGGTTGCTGCTCTTGATTTGGAGGTAGGGCAAATGGATGTGAAAACCATTTTTCTTCATGGTGATTTGGAAGAAGAGATCTATATGAAGCAAACCTTGGATGGGTTTCATGTCATGAAAGAAGACTATATACAGAGGACAAAGAGCTCATATGGTTTGAAGCAAGCTCCGAGGCAATGGTACAAGAAGTTTGAGTCTATTATGTGTGAGCAAGGCTACATGAAGACTACTTTTGACCATTGTGTCTTTGTCAGAAAGTTTTCTAATGATGACTTCATTATCCTGTTATTATATGTTGATGACATGCTTATTGTTGGGAAAAATGTTTCCATGATTAATGTGTTAGCGATAATTGGGAAAGTCATTTTCTATGAAGGACATGGAGCTACTAAATTGCATTCTGGTATAAGAATCATCCGTGACGTAGTGCTGAGAAAAGTTGTGGCTGTCACAAGAACACTACATTAAAAGAGTGTTGCAGAGATTCCACATGGAAAAGGCCAAGGTGGTAAGCACTCCTCTTGCTACTTATTTTAAGCTGAGTTCTAAACAAAGTCCATCAAATGAAGATGAGAAATTATATATGCAACGGGTTCCTTATGCATCTGCAGTGGGAAGTTTGATGTATGCAATGGTGTGCACAAGACCGTATATAGACATGCCGTTGGTATTACCAAGATTTTTGTCAAACTCAGTAGAGCATTGGAATGTCAGAAATGATTTTGAGGTATCTTCGAGGTAATCGTTAATGTGATGCTTTGCTTCGTGATGATAAGCCTACCGTGGTGGATAATTAAACCATGGTCGGGAGCACATTGATTCCGTGAAGTCCACTGGGTTATATGATTAAATTCTATGTGGGGAGTGATTCGCGCCACTATAGTGGTGATTCGGAATCAACAATATTTGTATCCTTATTCCTACCGCCGTAGTCAAGCTACCAAAGATAGCGTCTAGGTCGAACACCTGAGACGGGTTTTCATCCTATGAATGATTCGCATTAGTGTTTGAAAATTGGTGAGGCTTTAGTTTGGATTTTTTTTTTTTTGATTCGTTAAAAACAGGAGGTCAGAGGTTCACCGATCGACCGAATGTTAAAGTGAAGTGTAAACCAACCTTGAAGGCTTGGGTCACTAGCTTGATAACATGGGCCATTGAAGTGTCATCTAAGTTATTTCCTCGCATTATGGCAAGTGACATATAGTCAGCCAAAACCCTGATCTTTGTTTCTTAAATCTATAAAACCCGAATCTCTATAACCACTCCTATTTGAGTCAACACAAGTACTAAGCATTCAAAGTCCTATCTCGCTTAAAAACCTAGCACTCACCTCATTTCAATGGCTCAGAATGGCATTTGTGCTGGATATCGTTGCATCTAGCATTGGGTATGTAATCGAACCCTAAAGCATGGCAAGATTGACTAAAGGAACAACATTAAATGGCATTAAACCCTAGTTTGAAGGTAATAGGAACCATAAAATGCAAGACTGTGATCATTTAAACAAGAGGACAACCCGCAAAGAGCCCCAAAACCAGCTAGCAACCCTCCTCTTCAAGGTTATATAGTTGCTACATCCCTTGAGCTGGGCTGTGGGTGCTGCTGCAGGCAGAAGAGAGCAAATGAAACCCTAAATGAAAGTCATGGAATTTTATAAATGAAAGTCGGCCGCCAAAAATTGCTTAGGGCTACAAAATTATGGGGTTTATATAGTCCACCCAAAAGTGTGAAAATACACAAATGCCTAAAATATTGGCTTACAAAAGGGACAAGGTGGTAATACACCAAAACGCAGTCGTTTGACATTAATTACACAAAAATCACAGGGCAGCCATTTTCGCTATGGAGGAGAATTTCGCTAGTATGAATTGTTAGTCTACGAATTACTAGCCTCAGCGAAATTTACGCAGATAGTGAATTGAGAAATTTCATATCTATTAAATGAATTTCCCGCTTAGCTGTACTAAATTTCGCTAGCCTGTTAAATACGTGAGAACAGCGAAAATTGATTAATTTCAATAGGCACGTTGACTGCAGATAAATAAATTCGCTAGGCTGGGCCAAATCTCCCACTCGCTAGGCCAGCGAAATTTCGCACTTAGATTGCGAATCTGCTATGATTGCGTAAATAAGAATCCCAGCGAAATTTCGCAGCCTGCGCTAAAATTCGCCTTCCCGATCCACCACGCATCCCACTCGCATCCTTCTTTGCACTTCTTCATCAGTTTACCTTCGTTCCACACTAAATTTTGATATTTTTGATGGTCGGCAATACCATGATTCCTCAAAGATTCGTACATATCTTATCGACTTGAACTAAATGACCGAGGTACTCAAAACCCGCAAAATAACCAAAACAAGCCTCGAAATCCAGATCGAACTAAGTGACCCGCACATCAATCGGGCTTAATTGATATGATTAGTGCGCAGTGCCACCCAAAACCCATCCCGAATAGGGTTCAAAATTGCACTTTCAGGCACTAATCACACCCCCAACCGACATCGTCATAAATCTCCTTAAGAATGCTAAAAGAATAAGGACATGCATGCAGTGATTTTACAAAAAGTGTATACGGTTCAAAAAGGTGTATATACAGATAAGCATTACCTTTAAAATGAACAATTGAGACCTAGTTTGAAAACCGACATGAGAGAGCAAAAACCATATTAGAACAATTTTTAGGTCAACATCGATCCAAAGAATTCAACCCTAATTTCACTAAAATCTAATGGTTCCTAATGTAACCTGATCAGCCAATAAAGTGCAAAATTATTTCCCCAACTCAGCTACCGGGCATGGCCTAAGTCGCTGAACAACCTAGATAGGAAAGCTACACACTTATTTCCCCATTCGACATTATAATGTAGGGTGCAATGCCAAACCCGACTTCACCAAAGTCCCGTAACTGGGTCCACCGATGACTCCTAACCACTAAGGCTTGGGCATCGTCAAAAGGATCACGTGACCACAAACTTCTTCGAAGCCACCCCGACCAATGATTTCGAGAATTAAGCACCTACAATACGCTTAAACTCTATCCATCCACCCATAACTTAACACTAAGTCGATGACTTCAACCAACTAAGTGCTTAGTGGCATCTAAGCCTGTTACTACATATACCCTCGAACTGTATTCGGTTTCAAGGCAAGCTTCACGACTTTTATTTTTCTTTTTTTTCTTTCTTTTTCTTTTCTTTCTTTTCTTTTTTCTTTTGCTTTTCTTTTCCTTTTGGGAAGACTACACGGCTCTTCTTCAAATATGGGTAACACTAACCTATTACGTTGTCAACACGCCTAAGGCCTGGCTTATAAAGCTTAAAGAGGTACAAAATTTCACAACCTATTGGGGCAATCTGGTGTGCAGTGTGTGAATTAGCTCAAAGGGGAAATGTTCAAGGTTGAATATGTTGAAACTACAATTGACCAAAAACTGAATCATACATGGAATTGTTCTAACATTAAGGTAGCATACAGGGTTTCAATTTTCCAATTAAAGGCAATTCAATTGTTCAATTGAAGCAATTCAATTGTTCAATTGAAGACAAAAGTAGATACACAAAGTGGAGGCACAAAAGTGATATGCGAAAGTGTAATAAACTGGAAATAATACTGTAAAGCTTTTTGATATAACCAAAATGGCTAGTACATGCTTAATATAGCTGAACATACAAAAGTATCACTGTCTACTATGGCTAATACATGATTCCTACACAAAATTAGTAGGCAGTTGATAATGCTGAAAACTATACAAAAACATAAAAGAAAACACTCCTAACTCTAACTTTTCCTCCTCCCGGGCCAAAATGTAGACATAACATATGGGCGTGAGTTTAGAGACAGAGTGTGACCACCCCAATCTCGTGGTGGTGGTGGATCTCGTGGATGCTGGCTTCGCCGCCGCCAACAACATGTCTAAGGAGGTTGCCGCTGCCAGGCTCATCTCGAGCAGATCAGCGTGGGAGACCCAGGTGACCCATGATCTGCTGGAGCATGGAGTGACAGTGACCTAAAGTGGCCTCATCTTTGGCCAACCTCTGGTCTTGTGCTTCCTGGGTAGCGGCCAATGAACATATAGCATCCATGACACCTGCAAGCTCCCTGGTACTGACATGAACGTACTCCGGAGAGTGCTGTGTTGTATATGATGGGCCGGGAGTGTCAGCAGGGGCTGTGGCTGAAGCAGGGAGAGGAGGAGATGGAGGAGATATATCTAGAATCGGGACTCTCTCCATCTCTGGCCAGGAGCATGACGCCTCTGTTCGGGAGTCTCTCGCTGCATCTGCACTCCCGTCCCGCTGCCGAGGAGAAAAGAAATAGCATAACCATAGCTCGCTCCATAATAGACAGACTCCGAGGGCATCCTGGATCCTCCGCTCAATCCGGGCTCCTCCGGAGTTTTTCCGCAAGCCTCCGTGACTCCAAGACAAGAAATATGGCATCAACAGGGGTAAACTTCTCCGTCGAGCCGTGCCTCGCAGGACCTATCCCTCAAAGAAGAAAGCGGTCATCACTCAACTCGTACGACTGAAACCGTAACCCCTCCGAGATCCTGGGCATGCAGCCTCTAGAATGGCACCCTTACGCCGTACAGTCGGCTGAAGAGCCGGTCCGCAGCAGATCTGCTATGAGGAGCACCGGTATGAGCCGCTCCCGAATCACATCCAAAGAAGGTGTTCCCAAGCAAGATCAAGGACCATCTCCCCCCTCAGGCCTGTGAGGTCCCGAGCAACTTTCCGTAATTGGCTGTCCCGGGTGGCAGCTCCACGTACTCAAAATATCCGCCTGCTTCCGAGAACTCCATGACGATCATCGATACCGACCTGGAGTCTTGTGGGCCGGATTTCCTACGCTCCCGAGGTCATAGAATGATAGAACTGTAGAACCACCCGGGGGTAATAGAACTCGCTTTAGGGCGCCATGAACTAGCAAACAGTGAGTAATGCTCGACAACCCTCATATAGAATCCTTGAATCGGGTCACTGTCAAAGACTGGACGCGTAATACGACCCATGAAAATCCTCGCGTGTGGCCCTACATTCCCGGATAGGGATGCCCGACTAATAAGTGGCCCCGATCCTCGAGGCAGAGCAATGAGGCGACGAGGTCGCTCCGCCGCCGACGGACCGTGATGGCCGAGGCCTAGACGATGATGACTCCTCTTGCTCGAAGCACGGGCCCGCTGAGGGGCCGGCCCTCCTGGGACTCCTCCGTGGCACCGTGAAGGCCCGGTCCCATCCGTGTTCGTATCTCCCCACCCTCGAGGCTCCTCAAAATCAGCCGACCTGAGCCGTACTGGCCGATCCGAGCCGAATTGGGCCTCATTGCCCCCGCCTGAGTGTCGAACCCCGACCTCGAGGCTCGAGGCGGACTCCACCTCTCGTGCGACCATATTGTAGTGGAGAAGGACACCGGTAGGGCTCACGACCAAATGGAACCGTGGCACCGACGATCGGAATGACTACACCGACCAGAGCGGCACTCCGATGTGGCATGTGCTACTGGTCGGGGTGGTATCGCACGGCTGATCCGGGGCTCACCGACTAATGAGGCACCGCAAGAGGAACCCCGACACTGTGACAACCAAGGGTCGCGGTGGGACTGTGGCACCGAGCACACGCAATGGGGAGGGGCACTAGACCGGCACGTGCGGTTGGGCTGTGGCGTAATACCGGCTAGTGGGCCATCGTGCAAGGCACCGGTGATATCGGGTATGTGCGTGGCGTTGACTCTAGGCACGGGCGGCGCTGATGGCTCTGGGTGATGGTCGCCCAGAAATGCAGATACCCGCGCCAACACGCAACGTGGGCGAAGTACAGGCTCGGGACGGCTGGGAGGGAAGAAGATGAAGTGAACTTGAAAAAGCCCCTCCTCCTTCATTTTATAAACCGCCGGTTAGTCAACAACATTTCGCGTATTTCGCTTATAATACCAAATCATCCGCTTCACTCGCACCCGATTTTCAAGATTAAAATATAAATAATAAAATTAAAAATAAAAATTATCATATTAAAATATATCTAAAATTTTAATATATAAAAAATAATATTAAGTCAAAATTGCTTAATAAGGAAAGCTACAAAATTGGGAAACTTACTAAAAATAGCCAAAATTAATGAAATTGACCAAATTAAAATAAAAACCAAAAATTATCAGTCAAGTAATTTGGTTTCGAGAACACCAAACCAGCCCAAAGTCACAGATTTACTCATGGAGGGTCAAGGAGGAGGATTTCCTCAACCCCGGCAGTGGCCTGAGCTGATGCCTTAATGTTTGATTTCCCATTGTTGACTTGCTTCTCACCGACAAATTCAATGATTCAAATTCTCCATAGCTGGCTAATGATGGTAACTTCCTATCACTGCTTTCACCTCGGGGTTAGCTATTCCCGGCAATTCTTAATATATTTCGAACTCACTCCATCGAACAAACTTCCTCAGTCACTTGATTTTCAGTTTCCACCAGCTTGTGCTTGTTGTTCAAGTGAAATATGTTCAGTTCCACTGTCATGTTGCTAAATGTAAGTTGCATGACTCCATTCCGGAAATTAATGATTGCATTGGCAGTGGCCATAAATGGTCTTCCCAGGATGATTGGCACATGATTGGGCCCATTTGCTATTGGCTCGGTGTCAAGCACTACAAAGTCTACTGGATAGTAGAATTTGTCTACCTTAACCAACACATCCTCAACTATCCCCTTAGGGATCTTCACCGATCGATCGGCCAATGATAGAGTAATGTTGGTAGGTTTAAGCTCTCCCCAAACCTAACTCCGCTATACACTGAGTATGGCAAAGAGGGTTCACACTGCTCCTAAATCTAGCAAGAAAGCTTATGTCTATGTCCCACCAATGTTAACCGAAATTGTGGGAGATCCTCGGATCCTCAGATTTGACTGGTTCGTTGATTATGGCACTGACTAAGCCAAGAAAATGCCTTTTTCTCAATGCCCACCCCTTCTGATTGTACAAAGATCCTTCAAAACTTTTTGCATAGGCGGGACTTGTTTTGATGATGTCTAAAAGGTATGTTCACCTTCACCGCCTTAGGACCCTAGGATGCCTCGTCATTGATGCCTTCTTCTGCTTCTTAGTGCCCTCGAAATGGAGGTGGCATGCGCTGCTTCATTGAGTCCTCCTTCAGAAAATGTGTTCTGCCCAATTCTTCTCCTTTGGTTTCAACCGGCTTGGGCACGCCGATCAACTCCTTTTCCACTCGTGGTGATTATAGCTCGACCTCATCCATTCCTCGAATCGCTAGATGAACCTTACCTCATGTACCTCCGTAATATTGGCACAGCTTGGGAAGGTTGAACCTTCTCCCCGCACTTCCGTAATATTGTTGATCTTTGTGATTGAATAATCAAGTTGTCTACTCTTTCCGATTAAGATCGCTTTCCGCTCCATCTATTCTCTTGTTCGCTGTGTTTCTACAGTCAACTTTTCAGGCCAATCAGGTATCGATCCCTTTTTGTTCTTCCACAAAGTCGCTACCACCTTGCTCAAATTCGCATCGCTTGTTCAACCGAGAAGTGATGATGGTATCGTGGTTGCTGAGATGAGGAACCAAACTGTGGTTTGGCACCTGGGGGCACATAGGCAGGGGGATTAGGTTTCCAGGATAGGTTAGGGTGATTTTTCCAATTGGAATTGTAGGTATTACCATATGGGGCATTAGGTTGTGGCTTGTATTGACCTACGCATTTGCATATTTTCCGACATCAAATCCTTCACTTGATGGAGTACGGATGATGTTCTCCCGGGATTGGCAAGTGGGTTGACAACCGGTGAATAGGTCAGTCTGTGCAGTTGTTTTCACCACCGCATGAACTTCATGGAGTCTTTCCTTCTAACTCCCTCCACCTTCCTACTAGGTTAGACTTTGCTTTCATTTCCATGTCCTCCAAAGGTAATTCCTCCTTGGTGTGCCGAGGGCCTCATTTTCCACTTCTGTTTTGCTCATCCCAACCCTTTGGAAGTTTTTGGCCACATAACTCAAGAAATCCATGTAATTCATCCTCGGTTTGCTCGTAAAATCACTTCCACACATGGTTTCTAGCAATTGCTTTTATGGCAGTAGACATACCATTATAGAAATGATCTACTAACATCCGTGTATCGAACCCATGATGTGGACAGTTAATCGATGGTATCCATGAATCTCTCCCAAAGATTGGTAGAATTTCATCACATAGGCCGAGTAAGTGTAGATCCGCCCTTCGAACTCGCTGGTCTGTGGTAATCAAGAATTTCTTCAAAAATCTGTGGCTTGAAGATCTCGCTCAACTTCTAATCGTTTCTCGCCCGCAGTTGAGCCATATTTGGCTTTGTCCTGAGGGTCAACTAAATGCCTTCACTGAGTAAATCCATGTCTGATACCTCTCAATGTAGTGCATACCCTCCTCAAAATCCCTTATATGCGAATATGGATTTTCATTCTCCATACCATGAAAAGTGGGGAGTGGCACCAAAGAATCTCACCGCCACATCTTCGCCAGAGGTATGATGTGGAAGGCACTAACTCAGAGGGTGTATATGATCCCCTCACTCCACCCGTATCGGTCGATCTCATAGGTGCTTTGTCACTTGGTCGTCTCGTGCAGGATCCATTTCCGTCATCAGGCACATCGACTCTCACAACCTTGTTCAATTGGTGCTCTCACTCTTTGCAGTCTACTTGATATCCCTCTGTCCCAGTGCTGCATAAACACCTGTTACACAAAATGAGACACAACAAAGAGCACAAACAAGCTTGCAAAAAGGGTTAATGTTAGTCCAAATAAAAACTGACTGTAAGAAAAAAAAAACAAAAACAAAGGCAATGATCGCAGCGCTGATAACTGCGCTATTGCAAATCCAATTCAAAAAGGACTCCAGTTGTCACTCAACACTTCTGTAATGTGGATTACAAGTACACATCAACTCATTTCTAATAGCTCGGGCACCTGCGGGCAACGCGCCATTTGATTTCCAGGCTTACCGTAGTGATTCTTAATCAACAATATTTGTATCCTAGTTTCCTACCGCCAGCACTGCTACTGCAAAGATTTGCCTAGGGTCGAACACGGGGATGGGTTTTCATCCTATGAATGATTTGCATTAGTGTTTGAAAATCAGAGGCTTCTTAGCTGATTTTTTTTGGATTCGTTAAAAATGTGGGGAGGTCAGATGTTCACTGACCGGGACCGAAATGGTTAAAGTGAAGTGTAAACTGCACCTTGAAGGCCAGTCACTAGTTTGATAACACGGGCTACAAGTGTCCTTGCTATTTCCTCGCATTATGGCAAGTGACATATAGTCAAAGCCAAACCGATCTTTGTTTAGCTATAAAACCAACCTTAGAACCACTTATTTCAGTCAACACAAGTACTAAGATTCAGTCCCATTCACTTAAAACCTAGTACTTCAACTCCATTTCAATGGCTCGTCATCGGCATCCAGCCGATATCACAAGATCTAGCATTAAGTATGCACTCGAACCCTAAAGCATGGCAAGTATCGACCACAAAGGAACAACATTAAATGGCATTAAACCCTAGTTTGGAAGGTAAGGAACCATAAATGCAAAGTATGATCAGATCATTTAAACAAGAGGACAACCTACAAGAGTCCCAAAACCAAAGCTAGCAACCTCCTCTTCAAGGCTATGAGGCTTAGCCAAGCATCCTCGAGTCAGCCATCCCTTGCGCGGTGTTTCCGCAAATGAGAAAATGAAAGAAAGAGGAGAGAGAAGAGAGCAAATGAAACCCTAAAATGAAAGCTGCGGGAATTTTATAAAAATGAAAAGCTGCTGCCAAAAATTGCTTAGGGTTACAAAATTATGGGGGTTTATATAGTCCACCCAAAAGTGTGAAAATACACAAATGCCTAAAATATTGGCTTACAAAAGGGACAAGGTGGTAATACAATCAAAACGCAAATGCTTGGCATTAATTACACAAAAATCACATGTACCATTTTCTGCTTATGAGGAGAATTTTCGCTTAGTATAGCTTAAAATTCGCAGTTTCCACGAAATTTCGCTAGCCTAGCGAAATTCTACGAGATACGGGAATTGAGAAATTTCGCTATTCGCTGAATTCGCTTAGTTAGCCTAAATTTCGCAAATTTGAATGTGTAAATATGAGATAGCGAAATTGATTAATTTCGCAAAATAGCAATTTCTCGTTAGATAGCTAAATTCTCGCTAGGCTAGCTTAAATTTCCACTCATAGTTACGAATTTCATGATTGCTTAAATTAATCCTAGCGAAATTTTCGCAGCCAGCTTAAAATTCCTCAGCCTTCCCGATCCGCCCACGTATCCCACTACATCTCTTTGCACTTCTTTCTTCATCGCTTGCCTTCAATCACACCGAATTTTAATATTTTTGATGGCCGAAAATACCATGATTCCTCAAAGATTCTATTATTATCTTTACCGACTTGAACTAAATGACTCGAGGTACTCAAAACCCGCAGAAAAATAACCAAAACAAGCTCGAAACCAAGATCGTTGGAACTATGGATCCGCACACATCAATTGGCTTAATTGATATGATTAGTGCAAAAAGCACCCAAAACCTATCCTGAATAGGGTTCAAAATTGCACTTTGGGGCACTAATCAGGAGTTGTGATCAAGTATCTGTGTTGCAGAGGTACTTTTATTCACTACAGAGGCAAAATTTATTGCCATTACCGAAGCATGCAAGGAGTTTCTATGGGTGAAGAAATTCTTGCGTAGAGCTTGCGTTGTTCAAGATAAATATCTACTATTTGTGAGCAGTCGAGCGCTATTTATCTTGAGAACCAACCTTTTCATTCTAAGGTCTACACATCACCACGGCGGTATCACTGATTACTTCCGGATGCTTCTTTGGATGCTAAGTTGTCGAGCCGGCAAAATTCATACCGATGATAATGGTGCCGATATGACAAGGCATTACCAAGAGGGAAGTTTGAAGTTTGTCAGAGATCGCCGGTTCAGCAGTCATCTCCACATAGTCACAGGGGAGATTTGTTTCGGTTCGGGCTCCTTCCTATGTGGAGTAAAGCCCAAATTGTGAGGGCCCACTTGTCTCACTTATTTAAGTGGAGAGGGGTCAGATTAGGGCACAAGAGAGTGTGCTCATTTTGTGAGAAATATAGCAAAGAAAAGAGAGAGAGGAGGAGAAGAAAAGCTTTGTGATTTTCGCACTTCCACCAGGGATTGTTTTTCAGATTACAACTGCAGATTCGTTCACCGTTGGATCGGGCTGATTTTTGGACAGCAGGTTCGGCAAACGTGATTCTTCATTCTGTACGGTTGGATCGTCGATAATGCTATCCGTTGTGGAGATATGTCATAGCTTATGTTCTCGCTGGGGTCTTTTTTTTCTTTCTTATTTTGCATCGGCTATCTGCACTTTGGACACATTATAAGACGTTTTTTTTGGTGCACTTATTGGAAACTCTCGTGTACCTCTATTGATCATAGTAGAGCTATTTCTTTGGTCTGGACGCCCGTGGTTTTTACCCTTACTTTAAGGGGTTTTCCACGTTAAACAAATCAAGGCTTCTCGTGTGCTATCGATTTTTTGTTTTTGGCGATATATTTTTATCGGTCCTCCTCATAAGTTCTTGCAAGTAAAGGGGAATTTAATTGCGCTACCTTTTTGCTTTGTTATTCAGTTTGTTATTGTGTTGGCCGGTTTTCCCCTATCAAATACCTGCATTGGTACAAATTAAAAAGGCAATTTGAAGGAACCCAAATTAAGGAAATAATAGGATAAAAATGCATTTCCAATAATTCTAGACTTGATCGTATCGGTCATCCCAAAGTATGGAAGAAAATGTTTAATTGAATCTTTCTTTCTTCAGATAAAATAATCGACAAAATATGCCAACATACAAAACAATATATGATATAGAACAATAAATTTAAAGAGACTTGTATTAAATGTGTATTACCCACATAAAGGAGTTGATCAAAGGTATAATTAAGAAGTGGTAATTCAATTGGGAAATATAAACAAGAATTTATGGAAATTCAAGATATCTGAAATTCAAAAAGAATCAAATGAGATACAGGACATAATCAAGCAACTTGGAATCTCGTATCATCTATGAATTTTGAAAACAATTATGAAATTTTTCCCAAACCTAGAGAACAATAAGAAACCAGACCAATCGGGATTCATTTGCTTCGCGAAGAACTAAGAATCTTCCCAAGAATTAAAACCGCAATTGTAATCTTTTGACATGAAAATTAGGCACAATGTTAACCACCGAAAACCAAATCCCCCAAACACATAGAAGAATTCTCAAAATCACCATGGTAAAAGCATGAATTTCACCGCCAAACCGGGTCGACCGAAACTCCCTTATCCATCTCAAAAACCCCAAACCCGCATCAAATTACAGATCAAAGACACACCCCCACAAAGAAATTGACCCAGAACCCGATCCCCAGACGGAAACCCTAAAAGATCCTTGCACGAATACGAGACAACAAGTGTACAAAAAAATGAAATAAATAACGAACAACCCTAGAAAAGAGGAGAAAACAATGAAAAGACAAGCAAAAAAAGATGTCAGATCTCTACCATTGAAAGAGAACTGAAAAAAAGATGGAAGTACCTGGCAAATGATGAGTGAGAAAACGTTAGCGTGAATGAGAAAACGAAAAAGAAAGGAAATTAAGAAAAGAACAAACTGGCCACTTTAAGCTATTGAAATAAGCAGATTCTCTATCGTTACGTGCTCTCACTACTTATTTTCAACGCTTTTTTATTAAAAATTATTTCAATTAAGAGCCTCCCTGTACCAAGCATTAAACATATCAAAATTAAAAACCATCAAAACGAAAATTTTCAATCGTTTCGAACTTTTTTCATCAGCTTTTATCAAAACAAGCGCCTAAAATTTTACGCCTCCAAAGTCACCCATAATCACATGGGCTGATATTAAACTCATCTATTTAACGTTTTGATTTCAGTCTTGTGAGACAATGGGGAAATGCAGAGGCCCAATTAATATTTTCAAAAAACAAAGAAATAAATAAAAGAAAAAGAAATACGCTTTCAACCGTTTTTTTCCAGAACGCGAAGCTCCGATTGATCCTCTGAGTTCAAGGTACTGCTCCAACCTCTATTTCCGATTCAGTCAATCGATTTCTTGGTTAGATGCAACGCTTGACTGCAGTTATTCTGATGCTGAGGAAATGACGAGAAACTGAAGGAAAATCTTGAACGGTTAAAATTTTCATCGTTCAGGACTCGACAAACAGAAGAGATTGCACTTTTCTTAAAATTCATTTGATTTTTCGGCACTTTGGCTTAATCTCCCTGAGGTTTTCGGTTTTGGTTTTTTTCGTTTGTGTGTTAAAGGTTGTGCGGGAGGTTTTCGAAAAGAAAGGGCAGGCACATAGAAGTCAAAATGGGATTTTCTTTTTTATTTTCCTTATTTTCTTGGTTCCCAAACAGAGGAATGGATTTCACTCAAACTGAGAAGCTGGAAGAAATTTTTGAATGGGAAGAAGAAGATTACACTTTGCTTGAAACTCTTTGGCTATTTGGCTTTGATCTAACGCTTTTTGTTTTGGTTTTCTTTTTTCTTTTTCTTTTTTTTGGGATTTTTGTTGTAAAAGAAAGTGAGAGATATGACATCGAAATCATTTTATTTTATTGCTTCATTTTCTTGGTTCCCGAACAGAGTGATCAGGTTTCCCTTTTGAGTGATTTATGACTTTGGAATGCTATTGCTGGAGGTTATGAATTCAATGGTTGTTCTCTGAGCAACCACCTAACTAATACAAGTTTGGATTACAGCTCAGAATCAACTTTTTGTTAGGTTGAGGGTCTTTGCTACTTGGGAATATTATCTTGGATAAAAATAGATTTAGAGCCCAATTGGTAGTGGTTCCAACTGATAACTTGACTCCAAGGAGCTCCTATCTTATTTGCAAAATGCCAATTCCATTTGCAAATCAAAGCCTTATTGAGAGTTGAAAGACACTTAACACCTGATCCCTGTTCATTTCGCCTAAAGAAACAATCTCCTATCTCACTAGATGTGGTTTCCCCTCAAGAGCCCCACTTTCCCGTATAAGGCTCTCTAAATCTGCTGTAACCTCAACCTAACCAACTTTGGTATGGAAAGTATATTAAAGGATGAACAAAAATGCTCTCCCTTAACAAGATCCCAACCAATCAATAAATCTATTAAGGACATAATATCAAAGTATTGACTAATTGTTCTTTATTTTCTAAAGACCTACAGTTCTTTTGTCTCCAAACTATCCAGAAAATGCACTATAGAACAGCTCTGTTAACTTTTCTTTATCTTTTTCCCATGAATTTGTCATACCAACCTTAGAGTTCCTTTATCACACGAGCAATATAATGACCAAAAAGTATACAGGACATATATACTGAAGGCCTCAAGGGCCAACAAGAAAAAGCTAGAGAAAGAAGGGAAAAACATATAAACCAGCCCCAAAAAACAACACCCTAAGCATAGCCATAGAATCTATACAAAAGTAGCTTAACAAAAGAGGTATCCGCAAAAGGGATGCGTCCAACCCAAGTGAAAAGAGAACGAATAATAGAGAGTTTCAGTCTCATGGTTGAAATGTGGCGTCTTTAAAAATGATTCTATTCCTTTCTCTCTAGATAGCCCAAAACTGAATCAAGGGAGCTACCCTTCAGATAGCCTCCTCATAGCCTTAGCTTTTTTCCTAACCGGAAAGTGCAGCCATCTTTGAATAAGGTCTTTAACAAAGAAAGGACAGGTTCAAGAAGAAACTAAAAACAGAAAGAAGATCAGTCCACTGTCCCCAAATTGTTGGACAATGGATCAGAATATGTTCCAGCTCTTCTTCCTCCCTCCTACCTGGGTATGGATACAGCGCTAGCTTAACTCAAACCTCTTTTCTTTTAGCCGAGTTGAAGCTGGGATCTTTGCCCCACCAAGCCTCCCCGGGCAAAAACCAATTTTGAGGGGACATATGATTCGATAACATTTTTGAAGGAATTGAACAGGGTGAGTCACCTCCCAATTGATTAAAATAACCTTTTACCGTGAAGTACCATGAAGCATCACCCTTCCATATTAGTTTATCCTTTTTTTTTTTTTTGTTAGGCTATGAGGTGTCTTGAGCGAGCATGTGCACACACGGAAGGCACCTTTAAGTCATATCACACCCAGACTAATCCCCTTCCATATCAGCTTACCCTTTAACAAAAGGGTAATCATAATGTTGCTAGTTAAGGCAATGAAATTCTAGAGGAAAGCACTTGCCATGGAGCCCTTATCATGGTACAATCATAGTTTTAAAAGGTGCAAGGCGCACCTAGGAGCAAAAGTCTCTTGTAGCTTAAGTGCAAGGTGCAACAAGGCGCACGTCTGCCTTCTTTTTTTAATCTAATAAAGAGTCAAGGCCTTTCCCAAACAAGCTTATTGGACAAAAAAGAAAAAGCAATGATGGAATGCATGAATTCCAAATAATCTCATCAAAAAAAGCACAACGCCTTTAATCTAGAACAAAATATCTGACCTGTCAATGCTATTGCTAAAATTTTTGGATTATAGGTCATTTTGGACTATAGCCCAAGCTGGAATCTTTATAAAATTAACTATTTGAAAACATTATCTCAAACAATTATATATTAAACAAATATTTGCTTAAATCAGGGTTGACTAATTTCATAATGTAAAACAAATGTTACCACCATGCTGCCTCTAGGAAATGATTTTTTCTTGGATAGGTAAAGTAAACTAAGTATTAGACAAGGTGCCGGAAGAGTGATGCAAGGTATACAATACCTATACAACCACTGCTAAAATGGCCAAAAGAAGAAAGAAAACAGCCAAAAAAGCAGAACTACAATCTCAATAAGAGATCAACCAATCCACAAAATTAACTAGAGCTAGAGGAAAATCATTTATAACAATTTTACCTTTGACCAGAGGGAGAATGGAAAAGAATATTTTCGTCTCTAGATTGAAAGTATGTCATCATTGAAGGTCACTTTATTCCTCATCTTTCATATTGTCTAAAAGATGTATAAAGGAGCTACTCTCCAAACCTTATTGCACTTTTTGCCCACAAACAAACCATGCCAACTAAGAAGAGTTTTTCTTACTGATGAAGGAAACAACTCGAGGAAAGATGAGCAAAATAAAAGTAAAAATGAGTTTAATTTTTCTAGTTATAACTCATAAATAGTAAAAAGCGAAATGATTATAATGTTATATTCTAAGAATGAAGATGTGGATAAGAGCAGAAATAATTTATGCTGTTCTGCATCTTCTACAAAGGATTCTGGCTCTACTCATTTTTGCTTTTCAGGTTATTGGGTACCCACTGGGAGAGATTGGTGAGGGAAGATGAAAATTCTTCTCTCGATCCTTTTTTTTTTTTGATAAGTAAAGAGCAAAATATATTAACAAAAAAGGGCTGCTTGCCAGGGTATACAGGGGTATACAAGGCCAACAGGAGAAGGACAAAAAAGAGGATAATTGTTATTTGTTATTGGTGTGGGAAGATGAAAATTCTTCTCTCGATCCTTCGATGAGTATAATTGTTATTTGTGTCTGGGTAAGTAAGGAATTCTGAGTTTATGTAAAGGGGATTCTGAAATTAGCGTCAAACAGGACATAACATGGCATCGGAGCTGTTGAAATTAAAAACTGGTGTTTAAGTTACATTTATCAACATCTAACAGGTGGATAGGGTTCTCTGATGCAGGAAAAACACATAAATAGCGGTTCAGTTACCAAGACGAACATGATGAACACTTCAACTACTTTCTCACCCACATTCTCAGAAATAGATTGTTCTGGGATGGATCTTTCTTATCTTTTAGCAGTGTTTCTTTCTTTTGGGTTTACATGCTGCAATATCCAAACCCTCTTCCACCACAGAAAATGTTATCATTTCATCCATTCAAAAGGACAGGTGTGGTTACATTATATTCACTAGCCATCTCTTTGATCAATTATTGAGAATTTTGAAAATCCTCTCAGAGTAGAAGTTCTCACTATTGTTTTGTGATTGTGTGCAGCATTCTTTTTGATTTTCTGCTGCATTCAATGATAGATGTGGGCTTTTTTTATTTGTAGAGTGATTGTTTTGGTAAAAGTAATTACTTAGAATGAAAGCACTTCGTGTTCTTGTTTCCTATAGTAGACTGTGGTGACTTGGATCAGATTCCTTTCTTTTCCCTTTTTTCTTTTGATAGGTAAATTTGTGTCCCCATTAGGACTCAAACCTGGAACCTCCCTCAAACCCTTCCATCCTTTACTGCTTGAGCTAGGCCTCATGGGTGATCCCTCTTTCAATTTTTCTCTATTTTTTTTCAATAAGTTATTGGTAAACTAGAAAGAAAACAACTTAAGGTAGAACCCTTAAGTCAAGGGACCATTAATAGTGCATTTAAAACAAGGGACCATTAATTCAATTCATGCTAATTGAAAAACCTGTGAACATTATATGAACTCATAAGGCAGAACCCTTGGTAAGAATTGTAGTTCTTTTATGATTCTACTTTATTTGATGAATCTTCTTTTTATTGCATGTAGAATGTGATAGAGCAATTCAAAGCCTCATTGACAGTAAAATGTTCCATTAGAGTTATCATTTTCTTTGTGCAGTTTTTCCTCCTATTCTTTAACATACATCTTTCTATTGCCTGATGGAAAGTTCATCTCAGTCATCCAAACATGTCAAGTAATTTTGGGTTCTGACCACAGTGCCTCAAGTGAGACAAAGCTAAGCAGTTTTAATCTGATCCAACCTATTTTATTTTTCTTTCCTATGCTTACCAATTGATCCTCCAATGTGAAAGTCACAAAAGCAACCTTCACTTCCAACTCTGAGTCATGAGATGTTCCAATGAACTATGGTTCATCTGATTACAGACCAGTAACTACTATAAAACAACTTAATGATCAGCCACATCAGCTTTTCATTTTGCTGCAACGTTGAAAACTATGGAAGTTGTGAATTAACTCCTATTTTCCACATTAACTTAAGGCCCAACACTACTTCAAAGCAGAAACGTTGGAACATCTAAACTTATGTCCATTGGCTCCATTCACCACTAAAAAAAAAACATGGTATCACCAACAAAAGTAATCTTCTAATCTCAGAAAGCACTGACTGTCTCCTTCTTCCTATGTTAACCAGAGCTGTATCTACCTCCACTATAAAAGCTACTTACATCATCACCATTAAGAAGAGGGAAGGAAATGAGAGAGGACCTTGTTGTCTAATGGAAAGATTGTTATTAAAAATAAGAATAAAAAGAAAGAAGAATGAAAATTGCTTACCTTCCTGAGATGCATTCTGACATTCACAGTTTCATGGTCATCCATCATGATATAGATTATCCCCAATGATTATTTAATCTTTCCCTTTGGTTGATGCATTCTAAAAAACATTTCTATTCTACAATTAGTCCTCTAAAATTTTCATCTTGGTTGGTCACTAGCAGAAGGTTTATCATGGTTAACAGGTAACTCCAATTTATTTAACCAAACTTCATCTCTATTTAGCCACATATTTTCATATCAAAAAAGGATTTTTACCAAAACCTCATCATTCCCACAAGAAGAAACAAGAGACTATCTAAAATTGCCCTAGATAGAATGGTTTGGGACACATTGTGCTACTCCTTTTTTCTAAGATTCTTTCATTAGACCAATGTTGCAGTGTTGGAATAGGTCTCTAATTTAGAAAAAAAGGTGGTGTGTAGGAAAGAGGTGAAAGAAAAGTTGGTTGGTTGTCACTTTGTGTCTTCCTAGACTATTTGGCGGGAGACAAATTGAAGAGCCCTTGAAAATGTGGAAACTATGGAACAATCATTCAAATCCCTTTTTATGCATAGTTCATTAGTCATCATATAGAAGGATCTTCTTTGTCTATGATGGATGTTATTAATTGGTTAGGGGCCTAGTATGTATGGGATGATGTAGTGCCCTTCTTTTGATTTTTTGTTTGTGTTATAGCATGGATCAACTTTACGTATAAACTTGTCTAATACAATCCTAACAAATTAGGAAGGTTAGATTGACTTACCTATTGTACGGCCTAACCCTTTTGTATATTTATATGTCATGGATCAATGCAAAATACAAGGAATTTTCCTCCAATTCTTCCTTCTTGTTTTCTACATGGTATCAGAGCCTAGGGTTTAGAATTGAGAATTTTTTTGAGAAATTCCAAACATTCTCGATAGTAGTTCGGAAGGCGTGAGGGGTAGGGGAGGTGATTTTTTTGAAACATGCATATCGAGGGAAGGTGGAATCATCAAGCCGGCACGTGAGATAACAAGCCACATGAGCCACCAAGTCCATCAATAAACCCAAAACGTGAGCCACACGCAGATTCTCGCCATTCTCGCCCGTCTCCACACGCACTCTGCAGGACAATTTAGCCGACCTCCAGCTGAATCACTCACCACTGCGCGCCTCCTCCTAGGAACTTATCGAGGTGGCTCAGGATGCCATACTCCAAATATTTGGGATTGCAGATTTTTTGTCAAGGGATCTAGGTTTTGGACTTATACGCTTGGTTTTTTGTCTTTGATCTCATAATGAGTAATTCAGAAGATAAAAAAAACCTCTTTCGGCGCCTAAAGTGGTCTCGATGATGTCTAAAATCACGGAGGACAACCGACTGGCCTTTAACTACTGGATCGAGTAAACAATCGCCCCTACTGAGGAATATTCATATGGCCAATATCCTGGAGAATAGACCTCCTACTGTGATCAAAAGAACAATTAGCCGGAGGATGACAAGTTCGCTCTTCCTACAAATTTGAATTCCATTGATTTTAAAGTACTACCCTTATTAATCACTATGAGTTTGTTACAAGAGCTAATGAAATATTTAGAATTTGTGTATTCCGAAAATGAATATTTCTATTATTTGATGTATGTAGAGCCTTTATCGCTCTAAGAAACAAGATTGATCTTCATGTAATTCTTCATGAACTATAAAAAGACATATGAAGAACTGAATATACTATTACCCTTTAGTCCATATGTTAAGGTTTAGCAAGCTCAACTTTAGATATAGATTGTAACTACTTAAGAAACTTGTCTTATAGAGTTGTGACGAATTAGAAAGGTTAGATTGGCTTACCTATTATACAGCCTATAACCCTTTTGTATATATATATGTGATGGATCAATAAAAAATACAAGAAATTTTCCTCTAATTCTTCCTTCTTGTTTTCTACATTTTTCTTAGCGCCGTTAGCATACCCTCTGTGTACTTTAGTGTGTCTTAACAACAACATTTTTGTATTTTCTCTTTTCTTATTTACAGTTAAGATAAAGGAATCCTCTAATTTTCATTGATTTAAAAAATAAAGGGAATACACATATTTATACACAATAGAAGAGAGAAAGGAAAAAAAATAAAAAATCGAAACAAAATTAGAATAGAATAAGGAAACTGAATAGGGATATAAAAAGGAAAAGAGTTCAAGTCCATGCAGAAACTAACCCTGTCACTCCTCTCAAGCCAGAACATACAAAAATCATGACACACCAAGCTTATCACAGATATGCTTAATCCCATAATGTGAGAAACTATTATCCAAGAGTGATATTAGGTTGAAGAGAACCCGAAAAAGGCTTTTAGATTAAGACTAGAGAGGGATGAAGATGATAATTGATGTTGCATTGATCTAAACAAGGATGAAAGATCTTAGAATGAAGAGGGAACACTCCAAAGGCACATGCAGGGCTCTAGGTCAAGAGATGATTGTCGAAAAGTGCCAAAAAGACTGGCTGTGGTTGTATTGACATAAAAAGGCAAAAGTCTCCTTTAGGCATCGTAGAGGTAGGACGAGAGGTAGGACTTGACGGCAAAGTAACTCGGGAGAGTGGAAGCGCAGGGTCGGTGGGTACTCACGCACGGCCAAGGAGGTTCGGCAGCATCGAGAAGAGTGGCGGCACGTGGAGGTGCGTGCCTTGCTAGTTTGGAATGTGTGGCCATCGATGGGAAGAGCAACCTCTTACATTTCTAGTGGAGTGGTTTTTAGTCAAAAAAGGTGTTGCCAGAAAATTTGGTTAGCGATGAGGTGTCTTGACGGCAGTGACTACTTCCCGAGGTTTTCGGAGTGTTGTTGATGTGATTGGAATGAGGCGCGGCCACTAGATGGGTCGTCGGATTTTACTATAATGCAAAATCCTAACGACGAGTTTGATGAGACTAGAATGAGACACGACCATCATATGGGTTTCCAAAATTGACTACACAGCTAAACCCTAACGGCACGTGAGGTTCGACTTCGAGAAGAGTGGCGGCTCGTGGAGGCGCAGGTTCACGTCCGAATGGTAGCTATCGATGGAAGAGCAACCCCACGCTTCGTGGAGGGTTTTTAGTCAAAACAAGTGTTGCCGGAAAATTTGTTGGGGATGAGGTGTCTTGACTACTACGGGCTACCCTGGGCGGTTTCGGAGTGCGCTGATGTGATTTCGAATGAGGCACAACCACTGGGCTGGTCAGTCGGATTTACCACAATGCAAAAATCCTAACGACGAGTCGATGAGACACTCGCCATCAGTATAGGTTTCGAATCACCACTACGCCTAAACCCTAACGACGAGTTTGATGAAGCCGGAATGAGACATAGTCGTCAAGGTGACTAGAATGAGGCATGACCCCTAGATTGATTTCTAGAATTGACTACACAACCAAACCCTAACCCTAATCTCCCTAATCTTTTTATGGCTTTGATACCATGTTATGATAAAGGAATTCTCTGATTTTCTTTGATTTAAAAAATTAAGGGAATACACATTTATACACAATAGAAGAGGAGAGAAAAGAAACAGAACAAAAAATAGAAACGAAATTAGAATATAATAAGGAAGTTGAAGAGTAATAGAAAAAGGAAAAGAGTCCTAGTCCTGTTAGGAAACTAATCCTCAACATTTACTAATTTTATTTTTTGTGTGTTTATCAAAATAAATAAATAAAATAAATCTATCTTTTTCTCTTGTTTCACAAATGATAAAATTGCTCTATGAGAGACATTATAAGAGATGTTCCTCCAGCCAAACTTTTATATATACTTGGAAAAATCCTTCATAGCATCATAAAACCTCCTGCATTTCCTTCACTTCAGGGGAAGGGACCCAAGCCACATCAAATCTCCATCAACACTTAATGGATCGTTCCACAACCCCTTGCAGCCCCCAAGTATCCCTAAGCACCTTCCTTTCATTCCTTGCTACAGGTCTATATAAACCTGAAGAATCAGACAATACCATCCACAAAACAAGTAAAGGAGACTATAGAATCATGATTTTGAAAACAAATCCACTTCCATCTACAGACTTTCCACCACTCCTTTGTTCCATAGACACCAAAATCTCCTTGCAAACTGCCTAACAATTGTTCCACCACACCAACATTAACCAGGTTAGTTTCTTGAAGAGTAAGTGGGCCTGCTCTCTAGGATCAATAAAGGTTTTACTACCTTTTTTTTCAGAGATTTCACAACCCTTTTTTTCTGCATCATTCATCCCATTCAACATTTAGTGCAGCCATTCTAAACTACATGGATCAACAACAATATTCTCATCTTTTTCTTCCCATAACTCCTCAATTGTCTCTGCCAAGGCCCCTTTATTATCATACTTGACCAACCAAAAAAATTGTTCTAGTTCTCTATCCATTTTGGAAGACAAGCTTATTTCTCTCTTTCAAGCTCTCAAATGCCCAATCTGTTCTCAATGACTTCAATTGGTCTCATCTTTTCCTCTTGAAAGACTAAGCAAGAAAGACCTAGAAATTCCTTGGTTTAATCTCTTTAAATTTAGTTAGGTCCATTTTGATGGAGCCTCCTTGCCTCCAACTCCTCCTTGAGATCAACTGAATCTTCCCTACCAACAATAATTCAGAAGCATTGTATGCACTCTAACTTTGGCCTAAAGAGTCCGCAGTGCCTCTGTCTATTTTAGATCTTATTTGTTAGTTGAGGACTTTGTGGGAGTTGATTTTTGTTGATCTCTCCATTTCATCACCTTTCAAAATCCTAAGACTCTAGATAATATACCTGATTATTAAGTACATATTTCTGATACTTACATTAGTGTTATGCATTTGTGTGTACTTCATGTGTATGGATTTGCCGTTTCTAGGCTTCTTTAATGCACTATTTTCCTTGACCTACCCAAAAAAAAAAATTTATAAAATAATAAAACAAAGAAAAGAAGAAGACGAAGAAGAAGAAGAGGAAGAAGTTACAAGTATATATTAGCCCTAACATACTATGAAGTAGCACCATGGTTTTAGACCCCGAATCGGATCTGCCAATTGGACCAATTCAATTGTCAACCGGTCATGATTCCAGTCAAGTTTACCCATTTGAATTGGCCAGCCTAATCCAATGCATGCTTGTTTTTATCAATAAAAAAAAAAGGGATTTGGTGAGAGCAACCTCACAATATGGTTATTTTCCCAACCTTGTTAAGTCTACACACAAGCCTAAGAAGGTTGCTCATGAGGTTTTGGTATTAGGCTAAAGCCAGATGTATGCTTGATCTACATTATTGACCTATGACAATTTAAAACTTAGAAAATCCATTATCAAACAAAAATTGTGGACTTGAAAATTTTTAAAATGTTTATGACAAAAAAATATTGTTAAAATATTAGTAAGACCAAATAGTCTTACATTAAAAAAATCGTGGTTCTCGGATCGGGAGTAAGATACCAACTGCACTTAAATCCGCAGGCGGGTGTATACTATGAGGTGTCGGGTATTAAGCTAAACGATGTATGTCGATTCACATTATCGACCGTGACGATTTAAACTTTAGGAAAATCGATTATCAAACAAAATTGACTCAAAACGCTTAAATGTTTCTAACTATGAAGAAGGAAGGAAGGAATCCTTTTCTTTTTATTGAATGAATAAAATACAAAGATAAGTCCCACTTATTTGTAGGTTAGGAAGGCACAAAAAAATGAAAAATAAATAAAGTACAAAAAGAAGGAAAATAATGTATAAGAAAGGTAGGGAATAAATATATAAAGAATAATCCTGTTTGATACTTATCAAAAAAAAAAAAGGTAAGGAATAAATCAGAGGATATTCTAAAAATATCCTATGATTCTCAATACTCTCAAGCCGGGAGTGATATAAAGCTATATGCACCCCAAGCTTCGTTACAAATTAATCAACTTCGACCCTGAAAAGACTTAGTGAAAATGTCTCGCTTAGTTGGTCACCAGTTACGAAACTAATAGTCAGTGCATCCCGAGGCAATCTTCTCTCGGGCGACAATTCCACTTCAATATGTTCGTCCTCCCATGAAAGACCGAAGTTCAAGCAATGTGTGAGCCACTGTTATCACACAAGCCGCCATTTTGGCCATCCTTCCCAAATCTTAGCTCCTGAAGAAGTTGTTTGAGCCACATGAATTCACAAGTTATCAAAGTCATAACTCGATACTCGCCCAACACTGTAATTCGACCACTCACATCCGTTTCTACTTTCTGTGATATTGCCGCTCCAATAAATACATACATAATATCCCAAGTAGAGCGTTTGTCTTACAAGCGAGCCTCGCCTAATCTCAAAGATCACAATATCCAACAATCTAGGTGATCCCAGCTTTCAAAGTCATAACTTGATACTCGGGCTTCAACACTAGACCGCCACTATGATCCGTTTGTTCTTCTAGTGATATTGCTCGCTTCCAATAAATACATAATATCCCGGGCTGAGCGCTCCGTCTCGCAGTGAGCCCGCCCAACTGCGATCACAATATCCAACAACTGGGTGTGACTCTGGCTATATAACACCCCCTACTCGCTCCTTCGACATAAATTCGAGACACGATCACAAAGATCTCAAATACATCACATATGACCGCAGAAACTAACTAACTACACTCATAGGAAAAGAAAATGTTTTGTCGAAAGGATGGTGAGGTAGTTTAGTCTTCCCACTAAACAAGGCTGAGATCTCCTAGACTGTGAGGCTCCCCCGGGTCCAAGTACAAGTCGACATTCGATCCATAAGAGCGTTTCACGTTTGCAAGCCTGAAGATACCAGCTCTCCCTCCAATATTTCCAAGACATACTTCCTCTGAAACATGACCACATCGGAATCAGACTGAGCTATCTCAATGCCCATAAAGTACTGAGTTTTCCCAAGTCTTTTGTCTAAAAGTGACTGAAGAGATGTTGTTTAAGTTTTCGAATACCATTATGATCACTGCCTATTATAACAATATCGTCCACATAAACAATCATATAGATGCACTGTTCTGATGATGTATGATGATAGAAGACAGAGTGGTCTGATGTGCTTCGAGTCATAACAAACTTCTGTACCACAGAGCTAAAACGGTCAAACCAAGCTCGAGGGGACTGCTTTAGGCAATATAAGGAATGACGTAACCTGCATACTAAACCAGATTCTCCCTAAGCAACAAATCCAGGCGGTTGCTCCATATATACCTCCTCAGCGAGGTCGCCTTGAAAAAAGGCATTCTTAATGTCCAACTAATACAAAGCTCATAGCGACCATAGATAAAAGAAGACGAACATAAGCCATCTTGACAACAGGAGAGAAAGTGTCATAGTAATCGGACCCATTTATTTGATTATACCCCTCAAGAACCAAACAAAGTTCTTAAGACGATCCACCACCATCCAAAATCCACCCACGCATAAACCCAACGACAATCAACAGGGGACTTGCCAGCAGATAAGGGGACTAGGTCCCATGTGCCAATAGAATGCAAAGCAGCCATTTCTTCAACCATTGCTTGTTTTGTACCGGTGATGAGAGGTCTCATGCATGCAGAGAATAGAAACAGAAGACTAGGTGGAATTAAAAGCAAGATATGATAGTTAAACGATGATGTTAGAGGTGAGGTTAGATAGGATTACGAGAGGAACGTATATCTCACTGAATGATATGAGAGAGTGAGGATTATAGGATCTCGACGACGGGGAGGAGGGTTATGAGATGAGTCATCTGGAGGCCTAGTGTCGACATTTGTTGAACTAGCAGACAAACATGTAATGGACGAGGTGGAGTAGTTGGGGACTCAGATGATAAGGCCGGAATGGGAAAGATGAGAGGTAGAGATTAGACCTCGGGACTAGAAGGCGGTGGGGTAAAGAAAAGAGAAGAACGTTCAAAAAATGTGACATCAGCAGAAACGAAGTATCGATATGTATTGAGAGAATAGAAACGGTACCCGTGTTGAAGACATGAATAACCAAGGAAGATGCACTTTGTTGCCATAGCAGAAAGTTTATCTTGGCCAAGAGTTATAAGTATGTGGACAAAACAAGTGCATCCGAAATCACGCAGAGGGAGACAAAATAGGGGTTGATTAGGAAAGAGAAGAGAATGAGGAACTTGATCACCCAGGACAAAAGAGGGCATGCGATTGATCAAATAGCAAGCGGTTAAGATAGCGTCCCCAAAAACATCGAGTGGAACTCCAGAGTGGTGGAGGAGAAAGTGCGAGCTAACTACAGGATTTATTCTCAAGGCCAACCACCCATTTTGTTACGGAGGCACAAGAAGATCATGCCATGAGAGGATAAAAAGTCGAAAAGGGGCGTAGCGTATTCCAAGGCATTATCACTGCTAGAAGATGCGAGGAAGTAAGGAATTGATTAAGTAATATCAAGAAAGAATTTTTGGAATACGAAAATAACTCGCCGACCTTTCATTAAAATAGCCATACAACAGAAAATCATCAATAAATGTAACAAAATACCCAAACCTAAAGTGCACGAATGGGACTGACCCCAAACACTGTGGACGAGCCCAAAAGGAGACTCGTCCGAGACTCTGCGATCGGGGAATGAAACACTAATATGTTTTTCAAGCTAACACGACTCACACTCTAGTGAAGATGCTGGGAAGCAAGAGACCATCTTCCCAGCTCGAAATGTTCCTGATGATTGAGACGACGATGGATCCAGAAGAGGGTCATCCGTCAAGTGCAACGGCGGAAGACGGGTCGAACTGATGATAGCGCCTCAGACTCATGTCCTATGCCAATCGTCTCCTCAGATTTCCGTCCCGCAAGGTGACGTATATGAGAAAAGGTAATCAACAATTAAGGTTACGATTAACTTGCCGACATATATAATATTAAATGGGAGAATCGAAACATGAGAACAAGTAAGAGGTAAAGATGGGAGGGACATGCGACTGATGCCTTTTGCCATGATTTGAGTCTCATTATTAGCTAAAGTAATCATGTGTGGGCGCTGGCGGATGTAAGGAAGAGAAGAGATCCTTATTTCCGGTATTTAGATGATCGGGATGTAATCGGAATCGAGAACTCGACCGAGAGAGTGTGTAAGATAGGCAGAGGCATTACCATTCTAGGCAACATAAGCAATGGAGGCTGATTCGGTAGCATGAGTGAGGCGAAGAAACTCCTCATATTCCTTAGGCGTAAGAGTCACTCTCTGAGATGGAGGAGGAGGCCGATCTTCAGCTAGAGGCAGAGGCGGTTTAGAAGACTGGCCTACATGAGTAGTGCAAGGCGGACGCCCATGTAACTAATAACACCAATCTCGAAGGTGTCCCTGTCTATTACAATAGGTACAATAAGGTCGCTGGCCTCTACCCCTTGCGGCCACTAAGGAAACTTCTGAATCACCGTGAGCGTTAGATGGAGCAAGCATCACTAAGGTGTCTGGGAAAGCCTTAGAGTGCCTAGACCGAGTCGTAGTGGATGAATGGCGAAGTAACCAAGCAAAAATGTCATAAAAGGTCGGGATGGCGGAGCTGGTGAGGACATGGTCTCAAATACTATCAAATTTTGTGCCAAGTTTAATAAGAGTAAGGATCATAAAGATTTTATCCATGTTGGACAAGTAGGTCTTGGAATCAGTGACTTTGGGTATGATAAGTATGAACTCATTTTTCACTGCAGACATTCACCCAACGTAGGAAGATAATTCCATGGCTGGTTGCTCCAGACTATCAACGAAAGAGATGACATGGTAGAGGCGTTAAACATCATTGGTATATAATTCTTAGCCTGGGTCCAAAGAGGCTGATAGTCCCTAAGGTTGTCGAGTGTTTTGGGCTCAATGGACTGCTGGAGAATATTACAGAGTAAAGCATCATATTCTCGCTCTACCGAGGGCGTTTATCTCGCAGCAAGAACGCTTAGACTTCGTGAGCTCAAATGGTCTACCATTTCCAAGTAAACCATAATGCAAACAGAATTAGCCTAAGATCGATAGTTATCACTCCCTTGATAATGATTGAGTTATCATGGGAGTTCCAGCCATAAATGAAGAAAAGCTCGAAGCTTTTTTAGCCATAGTGGGAAAAATCAATAAAATCAGCCAGAAAACAAGAATAACACAACTATTGAAGGTGTGAGAAGCCTGTGGAGGATGTTGGGCTGCCGAAAAGAGCCGAGACAAATCAGAACAGTCTAGAGAAAAGAACTACCGGAGAGAGAACTAGGCAAAACACGAAGTTGGAGGCTTCGAATGGAAGATTCAGGGAGCTACGAAGCTCTATCAGAGGGAGACGAGCCAAGTGGTGAAGCATGTGCTGTCGAGGGTCACAGAGAAAGACACTCGTGACGGCACTGGGAGCCCGATTGCCTAGTGGGAGTTCCCGCCTCCGGGCAGATCACACGAAATAAATGGTAGTGATATCTTGTTGGCAATGGTCGTCATCAAAGAAGTTGTCGGAAAAGTACACCGGCGGTGATGAGGTTTGACGGCGGCGAAGAATCCCGATACTTTCTGCGATGAAGGTGGAGAGGTCGGAAAGAGATCCGACTATTAGATGGGTTGTCATAATTGAAGACACGACAAACCCATAACCCGAACCTTCCATGGCTCTGATACCATGTGAAGAGAAAATGAAGGAACCTTTTATTGAATGAATAAATAAAGAAGGTGGTCCCACTCTATTTACAGGTTAGGAAGGCACAAAAAAAGGAAAAAATAAATAAAGTACAAAAAAGAAGGAAATAATGCATGAAAGGTGAATAAATCGTACGATATTCTAAGAATATCCTATGATTCTAATCACAAAAAAATAGCAAAAAAATTATTGCTAAAATATCAATAAGACTAGATAGTCTTGATTAAAATTGTATCTGTTAGTATGATGTGTCTACTTACAACTCTATATGTAAAGCAGCATCTTTGACTGAGGATACTGATAGAACTTAAATCAATAAGGGGTGTATACTATGAAATGAGACAAAGGAGGAGGTTCAAGCCACAGGTTCATGCTAGTGAGCTAAAGGTTTTACCAGAACATGTTAGATGAATAGATTGCAGGAAAAGCTTTACTAGTCCACCCAGGACTATGCTGAAATTTGAATTTCATGGTAATCCGGCATGATGCTGCTATTGGTAATTACAAGAATTGAAAGGAACAAAAATTTAAGGATAGTGCCTTGTGAATCCCTTCTGAGGTGCTATAGTAAAAAATTGTACTAGAGGGATGCTGAATAAATTTTGCCTAAAGAGAAAGCATTTTATCTATTAAATGACAATGAAATTCTAAAACCTTGTTTCTTTTAGTTTTCGTCCATCATGGCTATTATGGGAAAGGCTTATAATTGAGGATCATGAGGAAGGATGGTCTGACGAAATCTTTGTACCTTGGTCCTTAGCTCCTTTGTATTTGGATACCCTGATACAATTTTTTTTAAACTGAACCAACTGGTATGGCTATTAATTTTTGGATGGCACTATTAGTTTTTTTTTTGAAGTGCATTTTGGCTAGGAATGAATTTTCTATGAGGCCTAGGATAAAAGGAAATTCTCTCTCTGGATGATACTTTTTATCTTCTCCATTGAGTAATCATTTATTCCGATTTGCATTTATCTGTATATTTCGACAGACGTTTGAATTGTCAATCTTGTTTTATGAGTTGTTTTCTTCTACCATAGGCAATTATTGCTTGGTGCCCTTTGACACTTCATCCTCCTTGTTGCCAGATAGTTTCACTGGCTTAGCATGAAACTGTTCAAGCATGCTTGACTCTCCGTCAACTCAGTGCAAGCAATCTCTGCTCATACATAGATAGAAGTAAAGGTTGTCTGGAGTTCCTCCTTCTGAAGATCTGATCTTTTTTTCTTTTTTTTTTTCGTTTTATCCCAAACTTTTTCACTTGATCTGTTGTAAAGTTGAAGTTTGGGGATGGAAACCTCTCTGCCAGCCAAGAGGAGTCCAAGACATCTATTGTGAAACAGTTCATGGATGGGCAGATCCAGGGAAGAGCTTGTGGTAAGCATTGACTGCGACGCATTGAAGATTTTCCTACTTGAAGTTAAAACTGTGTAGTAAATTCAATGTTAACCTCAAATTGACCCAGACACAATGTTTACAGTAAGATGTGGCACGGGGCAATTGTAATGAGAGGAGCTAGTTTGGTTGGGGTGGGTGTCCTGCATTAACCTTTTCCTTGTTGTCAGTGCAGTTTGTATAGCTGCCAGACACGCCTCTAGTAATTACGACTGTGGTAGTTTAGCTTTAAGGTCATTCTAGTTGCTGCAAAGTGTGTTTGCTTGTATAGTTGTAGTAAGATGGGCTTCATTTTACATTCATTTGTCTAATTAGAATTGGCTTCCTTATATTCCATATTAAGATGTTATATTAAATGTTAAAAGGAAGGTACTCTTATGTGATTTCTTCTTCTTTTGCTCTTTGCATTACATTTAAGCGGTTGAGGCTATGATGGTAACATGTAGAATCTGCATAGCCATGAAAAATGGAATTCCAGAACTGAAACATTTTGTTTCTTCACACAAATGTTATTGATTCATTATGAAAATACTGCTTAGAGTGCTTAGAGTACCTTGAGTTCCTCAAATGAATGTAAACTACTGTCAATGTGTGACATAATCTGTGACAGGTACCTCCCCCAAGAGCTCCGAGATCACCCTTTTCATTCAGGATGATGGAGATCATACTACATTGGCCACACTACTCGGCACAAAACCATGATGCAATTTCACATGACATGCTAGGGAGTGCGACAAGATACTCAAGGTGAAAGAAAATGTCATTTTGTTCAAATTGATGTCAGTGATATTAACGGTTGTGTAGCTTGATTTAATTGTTTAGTCTTTTCTGTCTTCGGTACTTAATTATTTATAACATTGTCACTCAATAATTGAAGTGCTAAAGGGCAGACATGATGATGCCCATGGACACAACCTATGTTCCATTATTATTTGAATAGTATCTGCTATCTGCATAAAGTATGGTGTATAAGATGTTTACTGCATAATCAATGTGGCATTTTCTTTTTCAGTTGGTAGGCATTCATTGAAAAAGATATTTGTAGAAAGAAGAAAGTCCCGAGTCACACACGTGTCAAGCCTACAGATGATGTATTTAATGAATGAAAACGATGTAGAACAACACTCAAAAGTAGTAGTTAAGATGGCAATGAAGATTGTGAGTGCCAATTTGTTACTGCAAAGACTATGTAGGTGGTGGTAAGACATGGTACAAACAGGCTAGATTTAAGGTAGTCTCTTATCTCATAACTTATTTGTTTTGGGGTACCTGGGTTGGTTGCAAACAGAAGTGAACTCTACCATTCCCAGGGAAAGATCAGTTAAGCTAGCTGCCCTTCCCACCAGTAAGGTGACCAAATCAAGACTGTTTTGTTTGTATTTTACCTTGCCTTCACCACCATTGAAGTCTATGAAGTCAAGGATTTTAGAGCCATTATTTTGGGTTTTCTATTTTATGTGGTTCCTGCTGTCCCTTTTCAGCACGCTTCTTAACAGAATATATTATTCTACCAGACTGGGAATGGAGAGAATTCAAAGTCATATGATTGATATTCTAGTCTTTCAGATACTCTTCTCAGTTTTCAGATTCCTAGCCTTTTAAGGAATGCAAATGCAGGCTCCTTTCCTTTTTCTTTTCAGGGCCGAATATTTGCTTGCAATCTTATTTAGGCCTCTTGATATTTCTAAATGGCAGAATCTTTGTCAGGCTGAATTTGAAATTCATTCAAATGTTGTAGATATGGTAAATTTTTAAGAGCTGTGGTTATCTTTCTCTCTCCTTTCCTCTTTCCCATGACGGTATGTTTAGACTGCTCGACCACCTTGCATATAACCCTTAGGAAAACAAAAATGACATTTCATCCCTTAGCTGTGTAGGGTCCACCAAATCAAGGTTATTGGGTTGCTGCCATTACATTATGATTGTTCTCTAATTTAATTTCCCCTTCCCACACATCACTGAGGAAGTGACTCTTTTAACACCACACTTCCTTTTATGGAGTATTGAGCCTAGTGGGTGGGCATTGCTTTATCTGTACTTGTGTTTCTTTGCTGTTGTTGATTTATCTGCTACAGGTTGGACATTGTGGTTCAATTTAATCTTTCTAACATGAAATTTCAAGATAAAAGAAGAGTACTGAAAAGTGGAATACTGTATATTTTCTTCTATGGTTTTTTCTTGCTTTAGGTGCCTTTGTATATATCTCCTCTGCACCCTGGTTCCCTCTTAAGTTCAAGACTGAGGGACAGACTTTTTTTTAATGAAAAAGACTCTTTATATAAGAGAACCCCTGATAATCTTGAAAATGTCTAGTAACTTGTCTTGAGAAAAATTTGACCACCCGAACATTTGAATCCCCAAATATTATGACCTTTTTTAGCTAGGTAATCAATGGCTTTTGTTGCTTTGCTAGTGTTTTGACAATTATAGATATTTAAACAAATGAATCTTTGCGAATCTTTGCTTTCGAATATCCTCTATTAATAAATTAAAGCTAGGGATGTCTTCTTATTGTGGTAATCTATAACTATTTTTGAAATTACTTGTACAATCTTTACGTCAAGGCCCTTGTCTTGTAGCTTATTAGTTTTACCTCTATAACTATTATAGCAATTTATTGATTTACCTTCTCTTTTTATTTGTTTCCTTTTTTTCTTCCTAAACTTTCTGTCTTTTATGATTTATCTTTCTTATGTCCTAGATTTTTTAGAAGTCAGATGGCTGTAGAGGAAATTTACCAAAGACAATTCACAGCTGTAAGATTGCTACAAATGATCCTAAATTCAAAGTGATGTTTTATTTTTTATATTCGAGATTTTATTTTATTTTTATTTTTTTTGAAATATTATATTTGAGATATTTGAATCTTTAATCTTAGAATATCACTATTACGGGGGCTGTGTGGACGGTGGCTCCTTCTACATGGGTCCCTCCAATTTCTGTTTTCTTTTCTAAAGTTCTAGGAAAGTTTTTCTTTGCTTTTAGAAGCACCAAAGAAAGCAAAAGCTATTCAAAAATTAACAATTATCTGGTTGATGCTATTATGAGCTAGGAGAGTAACAAAAAAAATGACTGAATGATAGAGTTTTACTGTAAGGAAATAAAAAGTTAAAAAAGAAAATTGTATCCTTATATTTAATTCATCAAGAAGATTTTGAAGAAAAAATCCATTACAAATAAAATTAATTTATATATTTTAATTATTGATCCTTGATAAGTTCGTGCTTTAAGCGATATATGGGTGCAGGAATGGGCTTCTCAAACATACTTGTGTAAAGTTATGTAAAATTCATCAACTATAATATTAATAACTCTCATTTGGGCATCCCTTAACTGGGAAAATTAAATAAATAAAGGCATGATTCTGACATAATTGCAAATGCCCTTTGATTTGATGAAGTGCATGACATGACATGAATGTAGGCATAGGCTCTATATATAATCTATTAGAAGTGTATCATCATTTTCAAATAAATGACAAGCCATGGTTGGCTTGGCTTGAGTTAAAGTTTTGATCCTAATGTTAAAACAAAGGGATTATTTGTTTTTGAGCTGTATTGAAAATTTGAACCATTTGATGCTTGTTTGTTTTAAAATTTTCATAACTTAGGCTCTGTTTGATAAGCTGTGAAAAAGTTGAAGCCAGGTAGAAAACCTGAAAATTTTAATGATTTTAATTTTTGGTATGTTTGATAACAAAATTTTACCAAGGAGCAATGATTGAAATTTTAAAACAAAACTATTGAAAATAATAAGTAGGTAGAGACCTACTTAGTAGAATCTTGAAGAACAAACTCATGAAACATTTTTTAAAGTAAATAGTTTTAGGGTTCTTTTCCTTCTCATTTGCTTTCAGTACATGAGGCTGCAGTGCTTGCATGGCCTGATTGAATCTTCCACGTCGTCGACTTGCCTTGCGAATCCGATATGTGATTGCTATAGCACTCAAGTCTTGGTTCTCTACCACATATTCAATCATATTCATCTTCATGATTTTCTCACTCATCAATTTCTTTGTGTAGGGTGTGTTGTGATCTCTAATTCACGATCTGGTTTTGGGGTTTTAAGATGGAAAAGGGGACTCCGTCGGCCGGTTTGGCGGTGAGAATTCATGCTTTTGTTCTTGATACGAGAATTCTTGTGTTTGGGGGATTTGGTTTCGTTCGGTTGGGGTTTAAGTTCACTCCTTTTGTTCTTTTTTTCTACTGTTTTTCATTTCTGGAAAGAATGGTTAAATGAAAAATAGAAAAGAAGAATTCTCAATTGGTTTGTCCTCAACTTTGCATAATTTCAAGAAAATCGGTTTCGACTTTTAGAATCTGAATTAGGTTCTTCAAAAACTTGAGCTTCATGATTTGCGTTAGGAATGCTGAAAAAAAAAAGACAAAAGTGAAAGAATTTCTAGACCCAAAGGGATTCTTCTGGAAAAGGAAAAAGACCAAGAAAACACCACAACTCAAGAACATAATCAATAAAAAAGGCCCTTTCCATTTTACATTTGTTTTGGCTGGATGGGAAGGCGTAGCACATGACTCAAGAGTATTATGAGAGATTATGTGTAATAAAGAAATATTGCCAATACTCAAACCAGTTAGTATAATTCTCTTCGGCTATTATTAATAAATTAAAGCCATTAATTTATAAATTGTAATTTTTATGTAGATAAATATTATCTTTGTGATCTTGCATATCCACATACTTGAGGGTTTATGGCGCCTTAGGTTATGCGATATTAGTTGCACTGCAGTTTATAATGGTGTAGCCCCTCGTACAAAGAAGAGACATTCAACTATGCTTGGAGATTGAGGAATGGGTGACGTCTTTTGGTGTTTTTGAAAGCTTCGTTTTCCCAATCTTAAGGGATGACACTTATCAGCGCAAATCTGAAAGAAACGTTGTTATTCTTTGCGTAAGTATCACGTGCTATATTAGAGTGTCCTTAGGATACTTTGGACGAATTTAGTGGGCCATGATGGATTATTCGGGGATGCCTCAAAATGACTCATGAAGGTCTACTCTGTAGTAGGAGGAAGAAATTTGCACAAGCTAATTAGATTTTCTTGAATTAATTAGAGGAAATAGCAAATCAACTAGTTGATCATTAATTTTTGTTTTTTATATTAAAAGTTTGGATAGTTTAAAAAGTTTAGATTCTATTGGTTATTTTTAAAACATATGTATTATCTTTTTTGGATATTATATGATTTATTTATGGATATGTTTATAGTGATTTTCTTTGAAATAATATTTAATAGTGTAGTGAAAAATAAAATAATATTAAGACTCTATTTGTTTGGATAATATATAATACAATGATAATAGAGGTAAATATGTAATATAATTTTCGATGTATTTTGATTATCAAACAATATATATTTATCTTGAAAATTCAATTATCAATAACTTATCAAGCAGTTTTGTCACAGATTCAATACTTATGAAATTCAGCACTTAATTTTTTCATTTTATCAAACAGTACCTTAGTGCTGAAATTTTTTTAAAAGGTTTTGAATAGAAAAAATGAAAATATTTGACTTTTTCTATTCGAAAAAAGTCATTTTTCACCAAAAGAAAAAAAACTTCATCATTACCCAACAAGAAGAATGTCTAGTAACACTCACTATTAGGGATGACAACGGGATGGTTTTGGATGGGATGACTGTAAAATCCAGATCATTATTTTGATTTCCAAATCATATCGTTTAAAAATTCGCAGGCGGGAATAGGAAAATTATAAACCATGATTATATTTGGTTTTGTTTTATTTTTTTATATTTGCTTTTATATTTTTATTATATTAAAATTAATATATTTCATAAAAATAAAAATATTATAATTTACTCGTGTTTATTAAAAAGCATTCTATTTTTTGAGGAAATTCTAATTATTATTATTATTTATATTAAAGTATAAAAATAAATAATAAAATATATATTTAAAATATAATTGGGGTTGGACGAAATGTAATGCGAGCAATGCCATTCGTCTCGGATTTAAAAAATAAACAAACACATTAAAAACTGATTCACTGATTAAATTAAACCCCTTCGACGGATTAAAACTGAGTAGGGACCAGGAATAAAAATAATCCGTCATGTTGTCATCTACTACATTACCCCGTGTTAAAAATAACAAACATCTTGTCTTGTGAGTCTTGTCGATTATTAAATTTCGAAAAAAAAATTCTATTCAACATTGAGTAAAACCCAAACACCATCGAAGTCTTAGAAGTAAGAATGAATGTCAATGAAATATCTATCACCTATATGGATATCCAAGTATAAAGATAATGTCAATATTTTTTATATAGAAAAACATGGAAGAATTTGATTTAGAACCCTGAAAACCCTTAGTGATGCAAAAACATAAGCATACTCAATCTCATTTATCGTATGTGGGTTTGATTGAGATATAAGGAGTTGAGTTTGTGAAGCTTTCAAATGTCTGAATCAAATTGTCAACAAAGTTGTCATCCTTTAAAGATCCTATGTTAAACAAAATTCAAACAATAGTTGGTTTTACAACCGACAAGAAATAATCCACTAACTACCTTAATTTACTTAAAGCCTTCTTGCTAATTAGTTGTTTCTTTTTGAACTTATAACCATTTGTAGCTAAAGTCCAAGTATTATTTTTGGATTAAAACATCAAATTTTGTTTTCATAATCTATCAATTGGGATCAGAAATAGCCTATGTAATAAAGTACACAGGGTATCTATTTATCTATAGTTGAAATTCTTCTTGTGAACATTTTGCTTTAGACCCTTTCTAGATTTTCTTATTTTTCATCGAAGACTTAAGATTATTGACCATGTGTTTCTAATTCTAAACTAAGTTAAATTATTTTCAAAAGGAGAACCTTCCTCAAGCTCAAGCACTCAATGAGATATGGTCAAAGGTATAATTTTCCTTCATATTCACTACTTTGATCTATTTTAATCCATTGTTTGTTAAACCCAATTGTTATTGAAATTTTGAGTTTTTAGGGAGCTCCATGCTTACGTTAAAGATTCAAGTTTCTATGTATTTTTAGAGTCCTGGATTGAAGTTACTAATCTTTCTCTATTTTTATTCTCACTCTTCACAAACATATGACATTACACAAATAAAAATAAGAAATCTCGATGGACATATCACAGTTTTAGATTCTCCCTCCACTATCACATGTTAGAAAGTCAAATTTCTATGTATGTGTAGAGTCTTATAACGAAGCTACAATTTTCTATTTTTCATTCTCAATTCTTCGCTGACATATGACATTATACAAATAAAATAAGGGATTCTAATGAAAATGTATCAAGAACGCTTTCAGATTCCTTCAATTATTACACGTTAGAAAGTCAAGTTTTTACGTATTTTTAGAGTCCTAGATTCAAGTTACTACTCTTTCCTATTTTCATTCTCACTCTTTACGACATGTGACATTATACAAATAAAATAAGAAATTCAAATGGAAATGTATCAAGAACGCTTTCAAATATTCTTCAATTATTACACACTAGAAAGTTGATTGTCATATTTAGATATTGATATTTGACCTAATACATTAATCTTTAGACGATATTTATTTTCATTGTCTTTTCGCTTTAACTAAAAGTTGAAGTCAAAATAAAAGTCATAATTTTAAAAGATAAAATAGCTTCATCAAGAAGTTGAGATATAACTTAAATAGGAAGTATCATTTTCCTAATTCTATTTTAATTTATTTTCAAAGTAATAAGCTTTTTACACAAAATCATCCAAGCAAATATATAAACCTTTGCAAAGCTTAATATACTTATGGTCTGATGAATAATAATGTCAAGATCATCATCACAAGTATTTGAAAATAAGTGCTCGCAGTTCTCACACATCGTGCCCAAAAGACACCAAATGGGGCTAATTTAAGGTCTGGCAGAAGAACCCAAAGGAGGGAGCCGGGCCTCAATGATGACTCGTGCCTTTAAACCACTGAGCTTTTAGGCAAACAAGAAAGGTCCAACCCGTCGGGCCCAAAGGCCAATTATGGTAAGTTCCTAAAGTACTTTAAACAGACAAATCCTAATAATATATTATTCTCAAATCCCACCCAAATCTCACATCATGAAGGAAGACTATCTCAAGAAACTACTCTTTTTCTATATCCTCAAATTCAACCGGAGCACGACCATATAATAAGAATATCTCATCCATACCCGGAAGGACTTAATCACCATCCAACTGTCAACATCTACTATAAATACATGGTCACCCTGCAAATAAAGGCAATAATAATATTCTAGAGTGACACCAGACAAGAACGATATCGGGCTCTGCGCCTCGAAAAGAACCTGATCAGATCACCGCACAGCCGCACGGCACGCCTTCGCCGACCCCCTTCTTCTTTACTCTCGCAAAGGAGGCCACGCCCATCAATCAATACCGCCGCGGTCCCCGCCTCGCCAGACGATCCGCACGCTGATCCCAAATTCACAAACCATCCGGCCGTCCGCCTCTACCGAACACCCCATACGCTCCAACCCGCCCATCAAAAAAATACTAATCATAATTTTATATGAGAATGTCAACAAGTGATTTTTTAAAATCTAAACTTTATGATTTTATTATAACATCACTCTTCATACTTCTTCAAAAACTTTGTATTTTTTTATTTATTCATAATTATAAAAACATTTTTACTTTTAATAAGACTTGAATAAGTTGGAAGTTTTATTATATATTTGATTTAAATTGAATATTCTTTGAAACAATGATCCTAAACAAGTTTCTAATTTTCTAGTATTGGTTTTAAAATATAATATACCTTCAATTAAAGATAAATTGAAATTACATCATTTCTATTTATACTTTTTAAGTTCCTTCTATCATTATATGTTTTTTTTTTTTTTTTTGTGTCCATCCACTCAAGTCAATACTACACAAGCTTCAATGAGTCCAGCAGGTGTCTGATATATGCATTTTGACAAAAATTTATTAATATTTAGACTTGACATTATTTTTTTCCTCAACTAAGAGTTAAAGTCAAAAACAAAATCATAATTTTAGAAATGAAATAACTTCTTCTTTCTACATAAATTAAAAATATAACTTGAACAAGAAGTACTACTTTCTTAATTTGTACTACTTTTAAAGAATTAACTTTTTAAATTAAATCATCCAAGCAAAGAAAAACTTGTTATGCCATGACTTGTGGAACCAATGATGTCTACTCCATAAACATGCTATATCTATATTTTTTAATATCTATAAAATATAATTTATTATTTTATTATAATATTATTACTCCAACCTTTACTGATTATAATCCAAGATGTTACAAATATTCTTATATAAACACAACATCCTCGGTTATATAAGAAATACCATTCTTAAGGCCTACAGAGAATAATATTATTGTTAGTTTTAGGCTTAAGGGTTATCACTTAATTTTAAAATACATTTATTTAAAAAAATACACCTAATTAATTTAAAAAAAGAATCCATGTTTGTATAGTTTGTAAACTTTCTTCTCTCTATCTAAATTGGGATTAGTACTGCTCTCATGTGTCGCTTTTGAGCATAATATCTAATTTAAACCTATAATATCTATTGAAAATGACAATCCGATCCAAACCGTTTCAAAATACTTCAAAACCAATCAAACCTATATTACGATTTCTGCTCAATTATAGCTAACAAATGTTTGAATTCAATCTATATATTTAAAGGAAATAATTATAACACCAAGACAATCTACATTTTTTCATAAACTTCAAAACGAAAAATTTTGCAATAAAAGGAAGTTCAACAAACATGATAAGAAAATTAGTTTAAACACCTATCAAAATTAAGCATCAAGAATTTTAAATATTGATATAAAATATCTAATAAAATCTAAAATCTACACAACCATTGAAGGAAACTCCAATCCCAAATTCAAGCCATCAAAGGGCTTTGTACAGCTTGTTTTAGTTTGAGTCTTTTTTACATGCCTGGTTTGAATCAAGAAAAGAAGTATATTATATTATATATATATATATATATATATATATATATATATAGCATATATATATATATATATATATATATATATATATAAATTCTAAACTTGCTAGCCTCAATAAAATACTGGGAAAGATATTCAAAATTTTGCTTATACACCTTGAAAATTTTTTTATTTGATGAGATGCGATGAGGTCCAACTCAAAACTCAAAATATAAACCCCGCTGCAGCCCCAGATTCATACTCAAATCATGCAAACAATTATACGTCTCTTTTCCTTTTCAAATGACAATGTAATAATGTTATTTTATTATATCGGCTTGGGCTGCCTGGCCCCTGGTTTTCACTCCTAAACTGTAAACCGAATCGATTTTTGGGTTTTTATAAAATTTCAAACCAATCCAAACCGTGGTTTCGATTTGGTTTTGTTCGATTTGGGAGTTTTTTATGAACACCCTATTAGACATTACGTTATTAATATGGATTTAATCTATAGTTTATAAAATCAAATGAAAAATATTATTTAAAATAATTCATCTAATAAGTTTGCTTTTCACTTATTTTAAAAAATATTTTAAAATCACTAAATTTATTGTGACTTATATTATTTAAAACATGAAATGGATAAAGAAAGGAAATTGAATTGGATGAAGAGAAGAATCGAAATGTAAAGAAAACACCTTTAGATTCTTTTTTAATCGTTGAATATTCATATTATGTTGATATAAAATTCATTGATATTTAGGTCGCCAAGATTTATTTTTGTTCCTTTTCAAAAAAAAAAGATTTATTTTTGTTGTTTTGTTTTCCTTCACTCAAGTTGAAGTCAAAATTAAAATCATAATTTAAAAAAAAAAATGAAATAGCTTCCTGCATAAGTTAAAATATAACCTAATTGGAGTATCATTATTTTTTTAAAGTCATAACCAAACGAATGCAAAAACATTTATGAAGCTTAAGTCTTATAAATAAAATATACTTTTCTGAGGATGTTAACATCGATATTTTTAAAATATTTGTAAAAATATAATTTATGATTTTATTATAGTATTACTCTTTATATTTTATTAACAAATGATGTATTTTTAATTTATTTAAGATTATAAAAGCACTTTTTGTTTTTAATAAGACTCAAATTAAAATCAATTTATATTATATTAATTTAATTTAATTTACTTATAAAATCAAACAAATATTAATTTTAAAACAATTTATTCAAACAAGTTTTTGGTTTTTGATTTTTTGAAAAATATTTTTAAATCCAAATATCTCTTATTAAAGACAAATTGAAATCCTACACAAAAGTGAGATTTTATTTCTATTTTAAACTTTTTACTTCATTTCTATTCTCATTTGAATGATCCCAACATTACATATAGGAGAAAAGAAAAAGATATCTTCATTTTCACTCACTATTAAATATGAAAAATATATATAAAACAAAATAAAAATTGAAGAGATAGGAAGGAAACTTATAGAAAACGTTTTTTAGATTCTTTTATATTGGATATTTGGTGAAATTTAAAGTTAAAAATTAAAGTCATAATTTTAAAAATGTAAAATAGCTTATGTAAAAATGTATAGTTAAAGCACTTTAATTATTTTATAGTAAATTATCTTTATTGGAACTCGAACCCAAAACCCTTTCCATTCCTATATCGTCCAACTCCCTTCAAAAAAAACTTATACAAGTAGTTTATTTTCTTTAAAAAAAATAAAAATAAAAACTCAAAGGTCTAAAATTAGTTGAAAATATGGGGAGGAAGAATAAATAAAATAAAATGAAATAAAAAATGCACATGGACCTGCAAAAATAATATGAGGTAACTTACAAACCCTATTCTCACTTCTAGGTAGATGGATATTTGCTTTGTGCCTTTTATCTAACTTTTTAGAAAAAAAAGAATAAAACAAAAGCATTATATTGTCTATACTATATATACCCTAGCCTACATGATTATTTGTCTTGTCACTTGTTTTGTCACATTTTTTTTTAAAATTGTTAATATTTTAACTTTACTTTAATTTTAAATGTATATGAAAATTTCAGTACTTTTATTTTGAATGAAATGAATACCCACTTGGTTTCCTGAAAAAAATGAATACCCACTTTAATATTATCCTTAGAGTAAAAAAATTATAGAAATAGCTCCTACATGTATTTTTTTCCTAAATAAATAATATATAAATATATTAATAATTAAATACTTTTTTTATAATATAATAAATTTATCTATCAAACCTCGGATCTTCACCTATTTTTATGTCTCCTGCCTTAAACTTTGAACGTTTTATTAACCCAATTGAACATGTAAACATAATATATACACATATAAACTTTTTGGATTACTTATTTTTTAATCTTAGGTTAAAAAAATGGGATAAAAGAATGTGATGATTTGTATTTTTAACAGATTTAATTTACAACACTAATATCATCCATATTTTAATCAAGAAACAAATTGAAAATCAATGTTGGATTAGTTAAAGTGATGGGGTTATGTTGTTGCTAAAAATAAAATCATAAAGTAGCCTAATTATGCCCAAAAAGGATTATAAGACATAAATATTTATTTGTTTTCATAATTTTTAAATATAAACAAAGCCTAGTCAAGTTCTAATTCCTCGTCAATGGATCGCGACATCTCACCGCCACCACCGACCGCAACCTACAAAACAAATGAGCGCATCACCCAGCGTTCCTCGTCATCCCCACTGACTGCAAAGTTAGCTCTCTTTTTTGGGTGACTGAGGTGAACTCTAGCTATCTCGAATCAGAATGTCATGTGTCTCATCTTCATCATGATTCTTTCTTTATAGTTGAGAGAACTAATCCACCTTCTATGGAGTGGACTACTCTTCCATATAATGATCAGTACAGTAGGCCGCCACACAAAGGAGTTAACGTATTTATTCTGTAATGATGACTTATTCTTCTTACGAACTGTTTTCCTAAACTTACTGTGGTGGTGAAAAGCCTTATTCGTTGATGCCAGGACTCCATTCCCTGGATAACAGTATTTATATCATATGTTCTGGTCGCAGTCAGCTTGCCAGAGTCGCTTGATCTAGAAAAGAAGAACTCCGCGAAAGGTGCATTCGGCATTAGGTCGCATCGCAGATACGAGGCATCCCGTATGAGGCGCCCAAAAGATTCCCCGCCTATTCACCGGTCCCGTCGTCGGCTTTAGGGCCTCGATCCCCATCGAGAGCCTGCAGGCCTAAGCACCGTATAAATCGGAGCCCCGGCACTACTATATCACAAAGTCCATGATGTTCAATCAAATGGTAAAGCAGCCTTCGACATTTAAAATGTATGTTGACATGTAAAAGATTTGAGTCTCAAGAAAACAATTTACCACAATATAACTAAAAAATAATTAATTATTAAAAAAATGTAAACACTATCCAAACCACACAAGGCCCAAATGAAAGTCAACATGCCTCTTTATGATAATAAAATCCACCAATAAGAATAAAATATGTTTTGGCAATATTTAACCAATAATAAGAGCAAATATTCAAAGTGGGTCCTTGCCACTCATACTGTGGTTTAACTTTTGCAAGTGATTGGTATCTTTAATTACTTTTTTCTCTAGGAAGATTTTTGTGGAAAAATCATTGAAAAAAAAAAATAACCATTGAGTGGTCAAATATTAATCTTCATTTACTACTAAATTTGATTTTTAAACATCTTATACATCAATGTAGCATAGAATGATGCTATTGTTTATTGGTGAAAGTTAGAAATAAAATTTCTAGGGATCAAATATGTTTTTATTTTGTATAAAGAAACTAATTTTTTTTTAAATGTATAAGTTTTTAGATCACCTATTATATTTTATTTTCTATAAAGAAAAAGAAAAGAAGAACAAATACAAACTATATTCTCGATTTTAATTCTTACATTTTTTCTTCACTTTCTTTTCGTTTCCTAATATTCCTCCTTTTCCTTTTTTTTTTTTCTCCCATTGCTTTTTCAAAATACCCGTTCTTTTTTAGTGAAAAAGAAAAAATTGATATGAGATAAAAGAGCCAATAAATCGAACCTCAAAGTAGTTAAAAATTGAGTAGATGCGCAAATATAATATGCTGATCTTGGTGGTATTTAACTTTTCTTTTTTTTTTTCTAATTTTTTTGTCTTACTTGTCCTTGAGAACACAATTTATCATACTCTTCTTGATTTTGATACTCATCTCGATGAAGCCATGGGCCAAATTGGGCTTTGTCTAACCTCATTTTCTCAATTCATTTTTTGATGGGCTTGGCTCCACAAACCCCATAAAATTAAGCCTATTAATCTTATTGGATTATGTTTAATCATAGTCATTATATATATATATATATATATATATATATATATATATATATGGTTAAAAGGTACTAATCATATGGTTATTCTAACATAAATTTCTTTAAAAAGATGTTTAGCATGTCATATTTTCTGCAGGCCCAAAGGTGGATCCTTCTTGGTTGGGTAGAGCAAAGTGCCAAACTTATAGTAATGAGAATAAAAATAAATAAAATAAAAACAATTAAATCTAATAAATAATTGGGCCTCCATGCACAGTTGTGACTGCTTAAGATAAAGAGGTTAATCCATTTTTTTTTCAATTGCTTGTGTTGTCTTGATATGACTATGGCTCATATACAAATCAATTCATTTATATAATTTTCTTTTGTTTTTCTATTTCAAATCTAGCAAAATATTCTTGATAACTACTTAAAATAAAATGAATTATTTGAGTCATAGACTTTGATTGCCCCATGCTACTGGATTGGACATATTAGCTTAAACTAAATTTAATAACTTATTTATATTAGATAATACAAAGTTATGAAATGGTTTAAGTTTGATACTCTTAGATTAATGTGACACATCTAATAATTTAAACGTGACACAAATATGCAACCTGTATTATATTCAACCTTGCACATTAATTAAAGCTCATAAATTAATAAATATTTCAACAAAATGTCCTCTGTAGTGTTCATGATATCAAGAATAATCTTATCCTTAAGTGGTATATAATATACTTTACAATTTAACATTGTTTAGACATACTTTCTATTTATGCTTTCAAACCACAAAAATAATAATAATTTTATATAAAAAGTACGGATTTACCTTGTATTTTTAGAATTATTTGGCAAAATTTTTAAATTTTGAGATGATAAATTTAATGTGTTCAATTTTTTTAAAACAAACTTAAAAGTCATTAGACTTTTTATAGTGACACTTGTACTATCATTTCTCTTTTTAAAAATAAAAAATATGAAACGTATCCAAAAATGAAAACTTAAGATTTATTTGAAGTAATACTTTGAGATAGAAGTGTTATTATTATTATTTTCTTTTTACATTATCACAACCTATTTGCATTGAATTGGGGCCTTGATATATAGTTGGGCTAACCCAACTCATGGGTAATTCACCTCAAAAGAGGAGTTGGCCCACTTGAAAGGGACCCATGGGTGGGTAGAATCATACACTTCAGAGCTCTGAAAGGGAAAAGTGATATGAAAGTACCATTTTGCCCTTAGGGCAATGATGTCTTTGGGGAAAAGGGCAGTGACCCTTGAGAGAAGGTGATTGCAGGGCCATTGACCTAGAGTGAATGGGAAATATATACCATCCTACTCATGTGCAAATGCTCATAAATCTACCATTATTAGTCGAGTGGTAATGAATAAAGTGAGGAAAGTGAGGGTCCACAGGGTGAAGGGTATAGAAGTAGTGGATTGGGCCCTCTGAGTATGAATCTGAAATAAATTACATCACACAGTACTGGGATGAGAAGTTTGTCAGAATAATGGCAAGTGAACGTGCACTATTTGAAGCAACTTGGACCCTTCTTCACGCGCTTTCTCCCCGCGCGTGTCTACACTCTCCCCAATCACTTTTTCCTTTTTTATTTTTAAATACATTCAAATAAAGTTAATAATGTGAACATTTTTTTTTAATTCAACCCCAAATATTCATGCAATATTTTGAAATAGGATTAGTGTGTTTGGGCAGAAAATTTATCAATTGCATGATTTATGAGTCAAATCTATGATTAGTACATATAGAACTAAATTACGGATTAGAAAGATTTATCGATTGATAATTAGATGGGTTGATTACGATTTTTAAGACATTTGTATTCTACTAATTCATTCATAGATTAAAAATATTCATAATCCTACAAATATTTCAAAACAGAGTATAAAAGATGTGAATAAGAGCGTCAAAAAAGGAGAATTTATATACTTGATACTTAATACTTTAATATTAAAACTATAATTAAAAATCATTTATGTTCACTGTTGGAAATAGTGAAAATAAAATAATACTAATGCCCATCAAAATAGTTGAGATTCTTTCTTAAAATTATTTTAATTATTTTATGTAAGACCCGAGACTTTTTTTTTTTGTCAATGATTTTTTTAAACATTTTTAGTTTTTAAATGTTTACAAAATTTTTAAAAACAC
>JAEQBH010007858.1:0-134999 GCA_016808115.1 Tetrastigma voinierianum | reverse complement strand
ATGATTAAATTAACAAAAATATGGAGATAGAGATAAGAGAATGAAGCGAAGGACGATTGTTTTTTACCTCGTGAGGATGTACGATTTATAGAATGTGGTTCGCAAATATCATTTATCTTTGAAAAGAAATCTCTTAATTTTAGGGATATAATTTGTTCTTCCTTATCAAGACCTAATTCACTACGATCAGATTAATCTTAGAAATAAGGATTTGGAAGCCCAAAAATCCGTGATAAATATCTGGCATTATTTTCGACTTTTCGTATATTTATATAATAAGCTTACCGTATCTGATAAGATGGCCAGGTTGGGAAACTCAAGATCCTAGACGGGGTTTAAGACTCTTCCATCTAGTTAGCTCCCGCCTGGTTTTAATACAACTTCCCGGTTTGGGTCGCTTCATGATGCAAGCCAGCGCAGGGGCTAAGTCTATTGAGTAGTGGGTTTAGGCCTAAAGGTCACGGTACTCACAATGCCTCCATTTTCCTCGACTGAAGGTATTTTCCTCGACTGAAAGTTGGTACTTCTTCAGTCGGGGAAAATACGATGCTTTTAAACCTTGAGTGGACAAAGTTGAAGGGATTGGGAGAATTAATGCGTACATCGAACGCGTATTTGGATACAAAGCACGTGGGAACCTCACCTTTCTCAACATCAGTCGGCTGCTCGAGATCATTGAGAGGGAGCGCAACGAGCTCCTCTTGTCAATGAAGAACTTGCAAGAGTTAGTCTCCAACCCATTTCCTTACATAGTCCCCCGTCATCCCCCGTTCGCTACTAAGAGAGGTCGTTAGGGGTAAACATTTTGTTCTAAGTCAATCCCGGGTAGCTCTTCCCAAGCAAGGTCCGGCTGAGGCCTCAAGTCGAGATGTCGGCGAAAAGGGCCTTGGTTGGTTCGTGAGAACGATCCCGGTCACCTTTGGGAAGCAAAGAGACTCACAGCCTGCTCCCTAGGCGGTGAAAAGAAATAAGGCAAAGAAAGTTGGATAGATCGAGGTTGTCAGCGCAAGACTAGAAAGCTTTGTGGATTTGGTGGACCCAATCTCCCAGTGAGGCCAACGGCGAGGGGAGAGAAAGTTATATGTTTAACCTACATTCTTTGGATTCTTGCGTGGATGCCAATAGGCGAGGTTCTAACATCGCGTCTTAGACTTCACCACTTCCTCTAAAGTTCTTTGCAAACCTTAGGTACCCCTTAGTCCCAGTAGCCATATGGACCAATAGGCAAGGCAGTATTTCTAGGCTTTAGCTCTTGCCAACAGGCTAAGAGCCATTGTTATGCTTAGGCAATTGCCAGTAGGCTAGAAGCCACTTCTATCATGTGGCATGGGCCAGCAAGCTAGGAGCCACTTCCGAACTTTGATGAGTGCCAACAGGTTAGGAGTCACTTCTGGAGCTTAGCATGTGTAAGCCGGCTATAAGCCACTTTTGGACTTTGATAATTGCCAACAGTTTAGGAGCAACTTCTATTATTTTGAAAGTGCCAACAGACTTAGAGTCACAGTCTGGTCTTTTGAAAGTGTTAACAGGCAAAGAGTCACGGTATGTTATTTTGAAAGTGCCAACAGACTAAGAGTCACATCTGGTCTTTTGAAAGTGACAGCAAGCTAAGAGCCACATCTCTCCTTGGTTGGCTGGCTGGTAATCATGATAGTCTGGGTCGCTGCATGCATATTGTCCTCCAGCATTGAGTACTTATCAGCCCATCTGTATAATTCTTTCGTCGCTGGTGAGTCTAAAGATAGTGATTGGAAGAAAGGAGTAGATGGCCCAAAGCTTCTCCTAAAGTTTTGGAGGACTGCGTACATGTTATACGATTCTATTTACTGGATGGTTGGCTTTAACCTTCTTGTGAAATCATGAAATTGAGTCTTCTTCCTATTTGAGAATGGTTTTTAAGGAGTTGATGTTTCTCTTTTGTCACATCGAGCAGAGATACTATGATATAAATGCGACCCATAGTTCGTTGAACGAATTTATTGAGTAGCTCGAGAGCTTGTGAAACCAAGCCAGCGCCGACCCCAACAAACTAGCAAGGAATACTTTGCATAACAGTCGGTCATTACCAACATTTAGTATCATCGCCTGATTGTAATGAAGCATATGGTCGTAGGGGTCAACCGAGCCATCGAACATGGTGAAAGCTGGAATGACAAACCCGCAGGATGGCTCGTAGTCAAGGATGTGTTGCCCTAGGGGCGAAAAGAGCATGTCTTCAGGTCCCCGAATCAGGGCTGCAAGCTGCGTATAGAATGTTAGCTCTGCACTAAAGGCGGGATGCATAGGCGGCATAGGCAGCATCGACGGCATCGTGCCATTAGGTAACACTGTCACTTTTCGGGGGGCTTGAAGCGATTGGTTCTGCCCTGCTCCCTAGCTCGACGAAAAGTGCCACTAACGGTAGGGTAGTGCGAGCGTTTCGTTCGCAATTTGGCCCTTGTGTTGTCCCGAGCATTCCTTCTTGACGAGGGGACTCGTGGATAGGGATCTCCTTGAGGAGAATTCATCATCTGCTGGGGCGTCATCGTCGTTGGAAGTAATGGGCTCTTTTCCTTTACTACGGATTATTGGATGTTTAGTACAATCGCCATCTCGTACATCCTTTCCAAGTTAGGGCTTTTCTACACAGGCCTAGCTGGTCATTCTCGTTACAAGCATTCGTTAAAAGCATAACTCGCATCTGTCTCCACACAACTCCTCTGCTTCATCTGCATCTCCTGCGATTAGGCCCGATCTTGAGTGTTTGATGCATCGGATTGTTCGACATTACGTAGCCGAATATATCGAGATGAGGAAGGGGAGTCAAAGAGTGTAGGTAGCGAGTGCTAGAGAATAGTTGAAGCCAATCCCTTGCAGCTCGTTGATGAGGCTTTTTATTCGATTCTATTTGTGGCTCAAATTGTTGGGACTTCTTGTCGAATCTCCTAAGTGTCAAGTTGGCAGGGCAGTTGTCGGATTTCTTGAGCATCGGCGTGCAAATGTGAACCAGTTTTATGACTTCTAGCATCAACCGCTGAATGTAAACTGCAAAAAAGGAATGGTCGACAGCGATTAGGTCGGCATCTCACGATGATTAAGTTAGCAAAAATATGGAGAGGGAGAAGATAATAGACGTAGTTGGAATTGTTTTTTTTACCTCGTGGGGAATCTTCTTGATTTATAGAAAGTAGTTCGTAAATCCCCCTTTCCTCTTAGGAAAGAAATCTCTTAATTTTAGAGATATAATCTCTTCTTCCTTATCAATAACTAATTATTCCTTATCAAGGATTAGTTTTCCGAGAAATAAGGGATTTGAAAACTAGGAAATCCGCTCATAAATATCTATTTTCTGTATTTTCCACTTTCATATATTCATCCATAACAAACTTTCCATATACGATAGGATGGCTGGCTAGGACTCGGGATCCCAGATGAGGTTTAAGACTCTCTCATCTGGTTAGTTCCCATCTGGTTTTAATACGATTGGTCAGCTTGAACCGCTTCATGATGCGGGCTAGTACAGGTGTTGGGTTTATTGAATAATTGGTCTAGACCTAAAGACCATGAGACTCACAAACGTGAAGCGAGTCTCGAAATACTTTAACCCTTAATTGTTGAAATTAATAAAGAAATACGGGTTTGTTTGATTTTTTTTTTTAAGCATTCTTGAAAATTATTTTTTAGTTTAATATATTATATATATATATATATATATATATATATATATATATATATATATATATATTTAAGTATATATATATTTTAAAGTAAGAAGGCAAGAAATAAATATATTCTTCGTATTTTCATTAAAACAATTTTCAGAACTGACACCAAACGTGATGATTTCACCAAGAACTAAAATAAAAGATTTTATGATGTGTAGTGTCGACCAACCAGGTTTAGCCGGCTCCATTTTCCAAGTACTTAGTAGGGCATAGGTATGGTTGGTACCTGTCAAACGATAAATGGGGTTCGCCAACCTTAGAGCCATGGCCCATGGCCCATGCGTCATGGTTATGCTCTCCAACATCTTCACCTTTCTGTCTCTTTTCTTAAATTATTAATTCAAATTCCGTATTCATGCTTTCCTGCTCTTATCACATTAATGATTAATTTAAATTTGCTGATTACAAACTCCCCCCACATATTTCGTGAAGGATGGATGTTGAAAAGAAGAATCAAACGTTCAGACATGTTTTCCATATTTTAATCTGTTAAGACTATTGATATATTGAAACAAAAGAAGGGACAGGTGTTTCGACTGCCCTAAATATTGTGTACAACTTTAGATAGTGATTGGAAGAAATGAGTAGATGGTCCAAAGCTTCTCCGAAAGTTTTGGAGGACTGCATACATGTTATACGACTCTATTTGCTGGATGGCTGGCCTGAACGTTCTTGTGAAGTCACGAAATTGAGTCTTCTTCCTATTTGAGAATGGTTTTTAAGGAGCTAATGTTTCTCTTTTGTCACACTGAGCAAAGATACTGTGATATGAATGCGACCCATAGTTTGTTGAACGAATTTATTGAGTAGAGTGAGAGCTTGTGAAACCAAGCCAACGCTGACCCCAACAAACTAGCAAGGAATACTTTGCATAACAGTCGGTCATTACCAACATTTAGTATCATCACCTGATTGTAATGAAGCATATGGTCGTAGGGGTTAGCCGAGCCATCGAACATGGTGAAAGCTGAAATGACAAATTCGCGGGGTGGCTCGTAGTCAAGGATGTGTTTCCATAAGGGCGAAAAGAGCACGTCTTCGGGTCCCCGAATCAGGGCTGCAGGCTGCGTATAGGATGCGACTGAGGCGGGATGCATAGGCGGCACAAAGGCGACATCGAGGCCGACATCTTGCCATCGGGTAAAGAGCGTGCGTTCGGGGCTTAAAGTTTGGTTCTGCCTCCTGTTAGCCTGCTCCCTAGCTCGAAGAAAAGTGCCACTAATGGTAGGGCAGTGCGAGCGTTTCGTTCGCGATTTGGCCCTTGTGTTGTCTCCAGCATTCCTTCTTAGCGGGGGGACTCGTGGATAGGGATCTCCTTGAGGACAATTCATCATCTGCTGAGGCGTCATCGTCGTTGGAAGTAATGGGCTATTTTCCTTTACTACAGATTATTTGATGTTCAACACAATCGCCATCTCGTACATCCTTTCCAAGTTCGGGTCTTTTTTCTACTTGGGCCCACAACTGGTCATTCTCACGTTACAAGCGTTCAGCACGAGCTTGTAACTCCAGCATCTATCTCACCTGCTCCTCCTACTTCATCTCCATCTCCTGCGCCAGTGGAAGAACTGATCTTCAAGTGTTTGATGCATCGGATTGTTCGACATTCGCATTTGCCGGGTCGATCGAATGAGAGAAGTCGAAAAGTTATGAGTAACGAGTGCTAGAGGAAACAGGTTAAACGATCAACGTTGTAACTTGCTGGCATATGTTTTGTTATATTCAAGTAAGGATTTTTGGGAGCAAATCTACGCTTATGCCCTATGATATTTTAAATTGTGATTAAGATTAGCAATCTTAATGGTTGGTTTAATTAAGAGAAGTTAGCAAAGTGTTAGATTGCATTTTTATGGCATGTGGGTCAATTATGCAATTAGGTAAGTTTAGTGGTTTTGTTGTTAGGGTTTGAAATTAAGTATGTCTTGAAGGACCACTTTGAAAAACTTGTTAGTGGAGAGAGGACAAAGTGCAATATCCTTGAGCTATGTGGCATCATGAGGGCATGACACCTCAAACATGCAAGGTAGGAGCTCTTGACACATGGCAAGTGCATGAGAAGAGTTTGCCATGTGCCAAGCAAACCAATTCCTCTTGGTTTTGGATGCTAGACCAACTTCTTGCTAGGAAGTGGAAAATTATGGAATTTTAGGTAGTGAGAGAGAGTTCTAGAGAGAAGCTAGAGAGGAGGAGAAAAAGGCTTGAAGGAAAGCTTGGTTTTTGGTGGAAAAAGTTCACTAAGGTATGTAAACATGATCTTTGAGGCCTTAGTTGTATTTCTTATGGACTTTGGTTATATTCTTGGGTTTTGTTGGGATTACATCCTAACCCTAGATTTGATGAAAGGTGTGTTTGAGGTGGGGACCCTAAATTTGACAAAAGACTAGTTTTGTAAGAAGATGCATGTGTGTGTGTGTGTCAGGAGGTCTTTGTCCGGCTCCACATGACCCCATGACAGTGTTTAGCCATACAGTTGGCCTAAAGAACTCAGGCGTTGATTTCAGTTGGAGAAGAAGCCCAAGACCTAGACCTTCAGATGTCTAGAAGCAACCAAGAACTAAAACCTACCACTAGACCCTTGAATTTGAGGTTGAAAGTCAGGTACAGATTCTGTCCCCACTGTTGCAGGCTTGGAGTTCTGTTTTGGGTATAAGTTGAGTTATATTGATCCAAATGGGTGATTCAAATCCTTCTTAAAGAAATGTAGACACATGGGAGTAACTTCATGAAGAAAGTAGGGCCAAATTATGGCTCATTTATTTATAATTTCGTCAAAGGGTGAAAGAGAGGGCCCACCGGTCTGTCCCTAGAAACGATCTCGGGAGGTCATGTAAAAACCATAACTCTCTTGATTTTGAGATTCGAATGACCTGATTTAAGAAACATGAGCTAAGAGATAGGGAACTTTTGGTCAGAGGAATACAATGAACAAAAAGCATGTATGGCTGGTCAAAAATTGTAGTTGAAAAAAAAAAGGGGTCTTGAGATAGGCTGAAAAAAAGAAAAGGGGTACAAGTGTTGTGTGTGCTGTTTGTGTTACCCTAATAAGGGGTGTTAAATGTCGAATTGTTTGAGGCTAAGAAATCTTATGACTTGTTAATTGCAGATCCTTTGCAGTAGCCTCGGTTTGACTTCCTTGGGAGACTTGTGGATTTTTTAATCCAAGGAAGGTAGGGGATCTTGTAACCTTCTCCTGCTTATATCATGGTTTGCTGAAGTGCCTGCCATTCCATGCTTGAGCGTGTGATTGTAACACCCCGAAATATACCCTAGTAGTTTTTAGGACATGTTTAGGGTATAATAAAAGTAAAAGTATATTTATAGAATTAAAATAAGCAATAACTTGGAATTAATACAACAATTAAAGGAGTAAATTACTAAGTACCAATTCATGACCCAAGGGGCATAATATAATAAGTTCATATGTCAAAGTAAGTTTTGATAAATTGAATGAGAATAAAACTGAAAGGAGGACCAAGAGTAATAAAAAAATATTAGAATAAAATAAGGAAGAAAGAATTGTGGGGAGAGACAAGTGGCTTGGAAGGAAAGAGGGAGGAAGTTTATCGCTTGCAGAGAGTGTTAAAGGGGATAAGATCGAATAAGGAGAAGACCCAAAAGTATCTCATTTTGGTCTTAGAGAAGGAGAGAGCAAAAAAGCGGAAGAAGAAGAAAGAAAACAAGAAAGAAGGAAAAAGGAAAGAGAAGATCACAGGTATGGAACTGTGAATATTTGTATGAATGCACATGTCTTGGGGTGTATGGAACTACTAAATTTGAATATGGATACATGTCTTGGGTTTAGAAACTCCCAATCTCATTTCTTGTTAGGATTAAGTTGAGAAGAGCTCTAGGGATCCTAGATATGTGCTTTAGGAAGGGTCTAGTTGCAGGTTGAACCAAGAAAATTCCCTATTTTTGATCATATGCAGTAGCCGGACCTTAGAATGAGTTTTTAGGTCAGAAGAAAAGGGAATCTGGAAGTAAGTCCTTCTGATAAATTGTAGCCACATCAATTAACTTGATGTTGAGAACTTAATTTCTCGATTTGGACCTGCGTAGGCCCAAGTTATAGTCTTTTACTGAGGTCAGCCCAGCTAAATCTAGTCGGTCCGGTTCACATGTCTGGGTCTAGCCGGACGCCTGTGGGTTTTGGGTCCGGAAATAAAGAGAATTTGGCAGTAATTCCTTTAATGAAATTAGCCATCAATGAACTTGATGTTAGGCTTTTGAATTTCTTAATTCGGACTCAGTGAACCAAGTTATGGTCTTTTACTCTGAGCAGGTCAAATGGGTAGAGGAATTAGATCTGTAGGAATCGTCTGTAGAGGGTGCATTGAGATCTGTAGAGGTCGTCAGGTCTTTGTAGGGGTCATCCCCGGGTAGAATTAAGTCGGAGTCTGTAGAAGTCGTCAGGTCTGTGGGGGTCGTCGAGATCTGGCCAAATTAAATCGGAGTCCTGTAAGAGGTGATCTGTAGAGGTCGTCGGAGTCTGTAGAGGTCGTGTCGGGTCTGCTGTAGGGGTCGTCGAATCCTGTAAGTCGTCAGTCACGAAGAGCTCGGCTCATCCCGAGGGGTTGATTACGCATGACCTCCAACTTCGGAAGGCCATATCTCCTTTGTTTGAACTCCGATTTGGGTGTTCTTGGACTCTATGGAAAGCCCATTGAGTCAAGAATCCATCCATATGCCTGAGGAGATTATTAAATATCAGACCGAGGTGTTAGACTGAGCTCATCACTTCAGTGCAGCTCTTCAGTCCAGGTCAGCTCGTCAAGGCGGAGGCTACGCATGACCTCGGCAGTCGTATCTGCTGGTTGGCTTCCGATTTGGGTATTCTTGGACTCTATGGAAAGCCCATTAGTCAGAATCCATCCATATGCCTGAGGAGATTGGTAGATGTCAGACCAAGGTGTTAGACTGAGCTCGTCGCGGTGGCTCGTGGTCCATCGACTCGTCAAGACTGACTGCGCATGACCTCCAACTTCGGAAGGTCATATCTCTTTCGTTTGAACTCCGATTTGGGTGTTCTTGGACTTTATGGAAAGCCCATTGAGTCAAGAATCCATCCATATGCCTGAGGAGATTATTAGATGTCAGAACGAGGTGTTAGACTGAGCTCATCACTTCAGTGCAGCTCGTCGATCGAGTCAGCTCGTCATTGACTGCGCATGACCTCCAACCGGTCATATCTCTTTCGTTTGAACTCCGATTTGGGTGTTCTTGGACTCTATGGAAAGCCCATTGAGTCAAGAATCCATCCATATGCCTGAGGAGATTATTAGATGTCAGACCGAGGTGTTAGACTGAGCTCGTCACTTAAGTGCAGCTCGTCAGTTCAGGTCAGCTCGTCAAAGCTGACTACGCATGACCTCCAACTTCGGAAGGTCATATCTCATTCGTTTGAACTCCGATTTGGGTGTTCTTGGACTCTATGGAAAGCCCATTAGTCAGAATCCATCCATATGCCTGAGGAGGATATTATATCATCAGACCAAGGTGTTGGAGCTGGGCTCGTCACTTCAGTGCAGCTCGTCAGTCAGAATCAGCTCGTCCAAGGCCCGACTGCGCATGACCTCCAACCGGAAGGTCGTATCTCTTTCTGAACTTCCGATTTGGGTGTTCTTGGACTTCTCGACCGTGGAGTCAAGAATCATCCATATGCCTGAGGAGGATATTAGATGTCAGACCGAGGTGTTAAACTGAGCTCGTCACTTCAGTGCAGCTCGTTAGTCCAGGTCAGCTCGTCAAGACTGACTGCGCATGACCTCCAACTTCGGAAGGTCATATCTCCTTCGTTTGAACTCCGTTTTGGGTGTTATGGGACTCTATGGAAAGCCCATTGAGTCAAGAATCCATCCATATGCCTGAGGAGATTATTAGATGTCAGACCGAGGTCTTAGACTGAGCTCTTCACTTCAATACAGCTCATTCGATTCGAACCGGTCTCGTCGAGCCACATTGCGCATGACCTCACGACCCCGGAAGGATAACACTCTCTGATTTGAACTCCGATTTGGGTGTTCTTGGACTCTATGGAAAGCCCATTGAGTCAAGAATACATTGATATGCCTGAGGAGTATAGAAGATGTTTGACCGAGGTGATAGACCAAGTTACCGAGGTCAGCTCAGCTCGTCAGTTCAGGTCAGCTCGTCTAGGTTGACTATGCATGACCTCCAACTTCGGAAGGTCATATCTCCTTCGTCCGAACTCCGATTCGGGTGTTCTTAGACTCTATGGAAAGCCCATTGGAGTCAGAATGCAACCATATAATATGATAAAAGTGGAACTCATATTAGGTCCAGAAATAAGGAAAAACCGTAAGCAGATATGAACAAGAACTAATACCATAAGTAGATTTGATATGTAAAGGAATATAGAAGAAAAGAATAAAATGATAAGTTCAGAGAAAACGTATAATTGTGTGACTGCCTAAGACCGGATATTGAATGACAAGACATATATGATCGGTCTTACTGCACTCACATAAAGATGTTTCTACATACATTAAAGTGGGCGAGCACGTCTCACGTGCATGTAATCTTGTACCTTGGTATATATTGTCTTAGAGTCTCGTTCATTCCTTATCTCGGTCCGAGCAAGCGAATGTTGCTCGTGTGTATCTGAATAAGAAAGGATAAAAGGTAATAGTTTGGACATGAAGGGTACACAAGGGTATTTGAGAAAGAAGTCTAGGTTTGCACTCCCATGGGAGATAGAGCAGTTTGATAAAACACAAGTAAAAGCGTCTGAAGTATAGAAATGTATAGGTATATGTCATAAGATATGATAGTATAATAAAATACATGAAGATATAAGTTAATAAGATATAAGATGTTAGCAGGAATGGGCGATGCACTTGAATGACAAAGCGTATATATGAATATAAGAATGAGAGTAAATGCATGCATGATCTATAGGAATATATGTATTATAGAGAAATATGATAGCCATAATATGAAGCTACAGATATGAGGCTTGAAATAGATTTAAAAAGTATGGCATAAATTGCATAATGTGATTTAAGCAAAAACTAAGGAATGGGTTTGTTACGCTTCTTTCATATTCTCGTTTGAGGATTTTTGCGTATTTGTTACAAGCGTATTGAATTGATTTGTTGATTTGAGAAAAGTGATTGTGAAATGTTTGCATATAAAAATTGCATGATTATTGAAAATAAAACACATTTATGCAAGCATACATATTGTACTATATTTGCTATAAAGTTGAAGCGCCCTTAATAGAGATGTTGTAGTTTATTTAAACGTAGGATAGATTGGTATACGATAGAGTTAAAATATAGCGTCACTGCGAACTATTGATGTCCTCCGATCAGCAGCCCGCGGAGTCGTATCGTGGTGTTCACTATTTGATTGTTTATAACCCGGTCGGCCAGAGGGCCGTCGCGTGTTATAAAACCATTTGATACCGACTGCTGGCAGAGGAATGAAATGCCGGTGACTCGATATCACAGTATATCGAAGACATGGTTAAATTCGTTAGGGCATAACTTTGAATTGATTTGCATAAGCGGGTGATTTGCACAATTGAATTAGATTGCATAAGCGAGGCTGAATTTGTAGGCATAATTTAGGTGATTTGAGATTGAAATATTGATTATGAAAATGAAAGTGTATTTTTAAGGATGATCAATGAACATGACTAATTGTATATAAAACAAATTATATGTATCGTATTTATTGTTGATCGTATAATGATTTGAAGGTTTTTGAATTGTTAAATTGCATAATGTGATAACAGTATGTGAAAACAGTACATGAAAATAGAGCATAACAAATGGTATATAGTATATAACCATGAAAGTAATATATGTGTAAGAATATGACATGCATATAATAGGATATGTAATATGAACCATTAGAAAGATAATAGACCAAATGATAAGTCTTCAGAATAAGAAATATATGATATGAATATATGATGAAGCAAATCTATAAATGAATAGAGGGAACATGCTATGAACACATGATGAAATGCATATGTGCTAAGAGCGATAGAGATAAGTAAAGATGACAAGCTATTTAGAATACGAGTAAAAGTATAGATAGGAGATAGGTCAGATAGAGAACATGTGACATGTGATAGTAATGTAAATTATGATAAGTAATATAAAGTTATATGCGTATGTATATAAGCTTGTGGTATGCGCCGCTGGGTGGTTTGTCATGCTTATGTTCCCACTAAGCTCAAAGCAGCACGGGTGTTCAATCCGTGTAGGTACGAAGCGAAGACAGGATAGAAGAGCAGGACATCCGCGCGTGAATGGGCAGGTTCGGAGATAGGTGCTCACTTGCCTTGCTTAAGCTATCTCTGATGTTTGTAGAAAAAAAAAATGTACATGTATAAGTAAATTAGGACTCGATTATATGTATATAGATAGAGGGACACCACTTTCGTGGTAGTTCTTTTATATGAAAATGATTTTTTGTTATTAAATTGTTTGTATAACCAGAGTACAAGTTCGGCTACGAGAAGAAGCGAGTCGATAGGTCGATTATATAGTCTCGCTAGGACTCGGTTGGATCCGCCATTCGGGTCGGATAGGGACGGGGGCGTGTGATGATTTTCTAATGATATATATAAATGTATATTTTTATATCTATGAATTCTTTAGATCTTGTATAAAGTTTTAAATATCCATGTGGATGAATGCTTTGTGAAATTGTTTAAGCATGACATGGGTCATGGGGCGTGTGAGTCAGGATTGATGTAGTGGACAAGGTATGACTAGTCACTGGGTTGTAGTCGGGAAAGGTCGCGAGATATACGGGATGTGGGCATATCCACAGGTGGTAAGTCCCGTCAATTTGTCGTTATACGGGATGTGGGCATATCCTGGGTAGTAAGTCGATTTATTAGTTGTTCGAGGATGATCGGCTAGTCCTGGTGAAAGCCCAAAGTCGCTGATGAAGTCGAGATGGTGGTATTATTACATCCATTTGTTTCCACATCAACCTATTAATTGAAAATGCTCATGTTTTGAGATGTGTTGAATTATTTGTATTTGAAATGTTTTTATAAGCATGAAAGCATTTATGGGATTAGCTCTTGAGTTGTCGAACTCGCACACATTATTCCTGCCTTAGATGCAAGTGCGAGACCAGCATTCTGCGTGACTTGAGAGTTTGACTTGTAGGGTTTTGGGGTTGGGAATTGTGCGTCGGCCTTAAGCGTCTTTGGTGGTCGGGCATACATTTGAGGAACATCTAGTGTTGTGTGGAGGTTCTAGCGTATATTTTGGACAGTTCCTTATCGATCATGGGTCATTGTATATTTGGCTTATGATTAGTTTGGGACACTGTGGATTTTAGGATTTTGTGTTAATATTATTTTGATCGAGTGTAGTGTATAGTCTTGGGTGCATTGAGGGACTTACCTCGGTACAGATATGTATATATATGTTTTGAGACACAGGTTGGCGAGTTTAATTCGTTCTAGGCGATTACTCAAGTGGAGTTTTGGACTCGAAGTTTTGAAGAAATCTGAGGTTGATATATATGGTGTGTAAGTTTAGTGAGTAGCCCAGCACATGCAAAGTGTTGGATTTTTAGAGTCCTATGTTAGAGACTCAGTTGTGAAAAAAAAGATGGTAAAATAACATAAATCACCATAGTGGAAATCGAGTGTGACAAGTTCTTTGACTTAGTTGATGAGGCTTTTATTTGATTCAGCGGCTCCAATTGTTGGGACTTTGAACGTTGAATCTCCTAAGTGTCAAGTTGTAGGGGCCTTGATTGTGGATTTCTTAAAAATGGCGGCGCAAATGTGAACCCAGTTTTATGACCCCTAAGCATCAACGGCGTGATGTGAAGCACACGCAAAAAAGGAGCGGTCAGAGCAGCGATTGGGTCGACCTCCTCTACGATGATTAAGTTAGCAAAATATGAAGGGAGAAGAAAATGAAGCGTAGTTAGGAATTGTTTTTTTTTTACACAGTAGAATCTTACGGTTATATATAGAAAGTAGTTCGCAAATCCCTTTCCTCTTAGGAAGAAATATCTTAATTTTAGAGATATATCTCATATTATCAGCCCAATTATTCATTATCAAGGATTAGTCTTCCGATAAATAAGAGATTTGAAAACTAGGAAATCCGCTCATAAATATCTATTTTCCGTATTTCTGGCACCGTATATTCATCGATATAGCTTTTCGTATCACGATGGGATGTTTGTTGGGATTTCGGGATGCCGGATATGAGGTTTAGACTCTCTCGTCTGGTTTTAATCTGTGATGACAGGATGCGCTTCATGATCTTGAGCTGCTTGCAGTGTTGAGTTTATTGAATGTGAGTTTAGACCTAAAGTAATCAAATCTTCGCAGCGTAAAGTGTCCTCAAATCAGCTGCTTAACTGTTGAGGAATTAATAAAGAAACAAAGTTTGTTTGGTTTTTTTTTTTAACTGTTCTTGAAAATTATTTTTTTAGTTTAATGTATATATATTTTTAAAGTAAGAAGGTAAAAATAAATATATTCTTCATATTTTCATTAAAACAATTTCAGAACTGACACCAAACGTGATGATTTCACCAAGAACAAAATAAAAGATCTTATGATGTGGAGTGTCAAGCCAACCAGAGTTTAGCCGGCTCCATTTTCCAAGTACTTAGTAGGGCATAGGCATGGTTGGTACCTGTCAAAAGATCTGATAGGGTTCGCCAACCTTGAACCCATGACCACAGCCCATAGCTGTAAGTTATGCTCTCAACATCTTCACCTTTCTGTCTCTTTTTCTTAAATTATTAGAGTTTAAATTCCATATTCCTTTCTGCTCTTATCCCATTAATGGTGTTTAACTGCTCATTACAAGCTCCCCACATTTTTTCGTGAAGGGATGGATGTTGAAAAGAAGAATCACACGTTCGGACATGTTTTCCATATTTTAATCTGTTAAGATTCATTGATATACTAGCAAGAAGGGACGAGTGTTTCCGGCTGCCCTAAATATTAGTAATACAAGCTTTCAATATAACATTAAAAATCATTCAAATAATTAAAGAAAAGCTTACCAAATAAAGTCCATTGAATCAATTTTTATCTATTAGAATATAACTAATTAAACATGAAATAAAAGTGGATTCATTTTGATTTGTCTTAAGTCAAAAAAAAGCTAGAAATCCAAGCCAATTAATTCTAATGATTAGATTTGATTCAAATAGTAAAAAATAGAGATCTTAATTTCAAATCCAAAAACAAACTGTACAATAATATTATAATATTAGAAATAAAAATTATATTTTAAAACTAAAAAGGCTATAAGTCTATCATGCCTAGTTCAAATATAAAAAAGGGTGCACAAAATTATAAACAACTTCCTATTCAAACTCAAATACTATATTTTTGTTTTTACTAAAAAGTCTAATATTAGAGTTTTAAATTAAAATCTTTAATTTAAAAAAAATATTAAATTAGTTTAGAAAGCAAATTAAAGAACGAATGTAATATATAATATCGCATGCTTGAAACGAATGACAGTTATTGTCGAATGTTGAATAAAATATGACAATTTAAAAAAAAATTTTTAAGTTTAATTATACTATCGTGGATAAGGATATTTGATAATTTTAATTGTTATTTAAATATTTAAATCAATTATAATTATTATGAATAACTATAATTTTTAAATAAAATATTTTGATCTAAAGCCCAAATATTAAGTTTAATTTGAGCAAATTTAAAAAAAGAAAAAAAAAAGACAGTAATGCAGATAAAATCAGGCCGTCCCGCTCCAAGTAATCAGCCAACAAAGCAGATTGATTGGGGGCGGGCGCAGTGTGTGTGATGAGTCATGAGGTTGAGGTTGAAATTGCAGGTCCCTTTCCCTTTCCCACATTCCCAGGCCCGGAGATGTGGGTCGTGATTGGTTGGGGGCTGGGGCAGAGGAAGAGAGATAGAGAGGAGATGACTAAGTCAATGATCGGTCTGGGGGCTCAGTGAGAGCCGAGGGCCCCGTCCTCTCCTCTTTCTTTTCTGCTATCTTCCTTTATATCATATTATCATGCTATATCCATCCTTGCGTCCAACGCCGCGTCGTCTTTCCCCAATTTCACTCATTTTATCTGGTCTCAATTGAGATGGAAATATCGATTTCAAGGAATATATCATTATTTAAATTTTATGATATATTAAAGATATATCGATAGATATTTTATATGAATATTGATATAATTAAAAAATTAAAAATTTGTTGTGATCGGTCGCGCGGATTGGATCGATCTGTATTTGAATATAGTCGTTTAAATATATACCGATATATCGCCGATATATATGATATATCTGATATATACCGAATATTTTATCGAAAAAAAAATTAAAGTAGCAGCGTGTTTATCACAGCAGGCTGCGATATTCCGCGATATATCGATTGAACCGTATCTGGGACCGATATGTGTGAAATATCGCGATATCGTATCCGAGCATTCTGGAATATCAGATATATTGAAAATATATTGGCGGATATATCGGATATTTTTAATCCAGTGATACCGATATACATTGCCTGGATTTAATTGGGATTCAAGTAGTTTTCATGCAAAACATCATTCCAAATAAAATTTAAAATTATAATTTCCTTTTCCAAAGAAAAGTTCAAATTTATGTCCTAACTCTAAAAACTAGTTTTCTGGTGCATTCCCTACTTTAAGTACTAATATCTAATTTTGAAAAATATTTTAAAGAAAACTAAATGGTATGATTCCCTTCCCAGACAAATCATTGGATTTTGAAACTTAGATTGAGTAAGAGGATGTAAATAGTAGAACATTCAGTGCCACTTCCCGAAAAAGAAAAAGAAAAAGAAAAAGAAAATATTGTTTTAATATAAACGGGAATTGAGTTGAGTGAAAAATAGGAGGGTAAAAAGGGAATTAGAAGAAAGGAGGAATGGTTCACAGTGAGCGTCTAGGAGAAGATAAAGAAAGAAACGGTCTCGTCCTCAACAAGTTACACCACTCATATGGATATATATAACCTCATATCTATAACTGCCACAACCGATTCTTCATCTCACCCTCTTCTTTTTTGACTTCTTCTATTCTGCTTGCTTGCTTTGAGAAATATTTTTTCATACTTTCTGTCTGTCTGCCTGTCTGTCTTTCTCTCTGCCCCTCCTGTGATCTGTCTCTCCATCTCCAACCTTTCTTGTTCAATCATGCCTGCAACTGAGTACCAAGGCTCATTTCTGGGCCGCATCAGCATCCGTAGAAACCAGATTGCTTCTATGGATGGTAACCATGAGCAAGAGATTGAGGACCTTGAGATTTTCCAAAAACATGTTGCCGATCGCTTCTCTGAACTCTTTCTGCATCTGATGCCGCTGCCACTCCTGATGCCTCTGTTGACCCTCTTCTCAATAGCTTGGCTGCGGAAGCATGATGCGTTTATCTGTTGCGAAGCGGGTTCAAGGCCCTGGTGAACATGATTGTGACCCTCTCAAATTGTCAGGCCTCCTCTAGATCGTCTCGTGCAAGCTGCTTGACCAAGTCGTGGCGCGGATGTCTGTAATGTGACCAGTGAGGTCAGTCTATTCGGCATTAGCACCATTGGCAGGGTGTCACTGCCTTGGAACAGAGGCCCATCGGTGAAGGTCAAGTTGCGTGCCAGAAGGCTTTAACTTCTCTTATGGCGGCGATGACCATGGAGGACAAGGAGAGCAGCACTTCGAAGGCGACCGAGCGAGCCTGGTCCTTCGGCCGGAGAGGCTCCAAGGACCGTACCGCCGGCCAGTTCCGGTCTCTCTACTGGAATGTTTCCAAGTCACAGTCGCGGCGAAGCGGAGTTCAGTCGTCGTGACAGCATCTCAGCGCCTTGTACTTGCAGCCTCAAGATACACCGGCCTGCCGTTGCCGGTGTTCGTGATGAAGCATAGTCCGCAATGTCGTTCGTGACATGGACCTTGATGGCTACGATTCCTTTGCCAAGAAAGAATGGTTTGCCCCTTATTCCTATTCCGGGCAACTGACGGGCGCAATCAGTTATTGTGCAAGAGCGTCAGAGGAGTGGAAGAAGAAGGAGAAGAAGGGTTCAGCCGGTTTGTTGGAGGAGATGCAGAAGATGGAGAAACTGGGGCAATCCTTGCTCGAATTCTCCGATTCTTTCCACTTCCCTGCAGAGCCGGAGCGTGTGGAGGAGGTGGCTGCCCAGGTGGCTGAACTGGCCGAGACTTGCCGGAAATTGGAGGAAGGTTTGTGCCCTTTGCAGCTACAAATCAGAGAGGTGTTTCATAGAATGGTGAGGAGCAGGGAGAAATGTGATATACTGGATCAAGCTGGTAGGTGCTACCCCAATTATGTGACCGCTTACACAGGGGTGGATCTTCAGTTTCATGGGCTAATTTGGATTTGGCGATGATATCAGTGTGAGTTTTTTTTTTTTGAAATTTTTGAGAGTGTGTTATGCTCCAAACATCAGCCACAGCCTGTGTTTGAAGCTTGTGGTGAAGCATCCATTGCTAACTCTCTCAAATGTACTCTTTTCTTGTGCTAATTGTAATCTGTTCAGAATTTTAGAAACTGCCTTTTCAAGATAAGAAAATGTACATATCCTCAAACTTTGAATGTTTTTAGCAAAGAAGCACTGCTGAACTGATTCTCTCATCCTTTTAATTTCTTTCTTCCTTGTATGACTGACCTTCCTCCAAAAGGTTGCCTTTATCATAAATTAGCAAGCTAGCCTACTTTCTTTCACCTGAAATTCATTGTGTTGAAAATTCCTTGGAAGTGAAGCATTTATCGTTCACATAAAAACAATAGTCCCCATCCCCTTCATGGACGGTGACAGGTCTCTGCCATTCCACTTCCTTTATTTAGAGCATTTTCAAACTACCTCTATTTTGATAGAGAGATATGAATAATATATCTTCGTATTTGGAGATTCATTATTAGCAATATTTAAATAATATAAAGATGATGGAGCCGGCTTGTCATAATAAATCTTATTATCTTGCTATTATTTTATTATTATATTTTATAACGTATTTTTATTTTGATATACTTATATTTATTATTTATTTATTTTATTAATATTGAATTACTTTATATGTAATATTGTGAAATAATTTTAATATATTGATTTTGTAGTATTAATTTATTTTCAATAATTTAATTTTTAATGAAATTATTTTTTATTAATGATATAATTACGTTTTATTATTTTTATTTATGTGAAAATAAATATTCTGTTGGTTGGTATTGGATAATAAAAAATTAAATTATATGTGATGTTTTGCGCATCGTTTCTACTTGTAGGCTTGGCTTCCGATGGGGTTGGCAATAAGTCTTGATGTTATTTTAACGACGGCAGGCGATGTTTGAATGCGCAGGCGGTGTTTTTCTTCCGATGGTAAGTCTTGAAATGAGGTCTTGATTTAATAATTGATGTTTTATTAAAAAATATAATTAAAAACATTAAATGAGATGTAATATAGCCCAGTTGAGAGGAACTGATAGTGCTTGGCGGCAGCTTGAATTTTGCAATCTCTCCGTTCTATCCCGTCTATAGTTCTACATCGAAGTTCTGAATATATCGCTGGCGGATAACGTTTTGCGCTTACCGATCTTCACGCTCAATTTGGAGCGATTTTTTTTTTTTTTTGTCTTTGAGGTCTTTATTTTAGCGATTTATGGGGACAGTAGCATAATAGCATTTCAGTTGGGTTAGACTTTTTAATGTATTGTTTATTTTTTAATGTTATATGTTCTTTGTAATATAATATTTATTAGTTTGAAATGCATTTTTAGGTTTTTAATATATTTTTATTTATTTAATATAATTTTATTTTTATATTTAAATATAAATAAAATTATTTCATAAATCATATTCTTAAAATATTCTAATTTTAAAAAATAAATGTTTGAATAATAAATAGTGATTTAGAATAGAAAATAAAGATTTCCTTTTGGAGTTGAGTCTCTAAAATATGAGCTTTATCATCTTTAAATATAAAAAAGATGTCAATTTAGAGTGAAAAAATAAAAATTTTCTTTTGGAGATGCTGTTAGATTCATCTATTAATAATGTTTATGTGTAGGCCTTTGTATGAATCAGCATCGGTCAGGTTTCATTTTTATTTTGTGTTTGCTTCTTCTCAACATGTTTCATATATATATATATATATATATATATATATATATATATATATATATGTTGCAAATTAAAGGATAGCATGGTGCATTCAAGCAAAGGAACAACAGAAGCTGCTGAATTTTCTGAGAGGTTCTTCAAATTAGTAGAGCACAGTGCCCTCCTGAAAACTTTCTAATGAAAAATACCTAAAAACACTTCACAAACTAAAAGCATTTCGACTAACATCCAAAAAGCTCTTATTTCCTTGACATTATTCAACGAAAAGAAGATATTTTCTCACATCTGAACTAGACTCCCACGTTTTCCTCCTTTCCATTCAATTGACGACTAACAGCTTGCAAATACAAGTCGAAAATGACACAAGACCGTATCGTATTTTTACCAAGATATGTCAATTTTTTGACGTGAATCATTCACACGACTTGAGATGAGAGATACGGCAAAGGTAAGTCGGTCTCTACGGACGACTCCTTTCAAAGTATCGATGATAAGTATTGAAGCCACCAATAAAAGAGTTAGAATTCGAAAAGAACAGTAGTGAAACACTATTAGTAAGTTTTAAGTCCCGACGTGGGCTTCGACCCAAAGACTAGATTAAAGTAAGTAGAAAAATGCTTGGGCTTATCTTACCATAATTTTTGTGGAACTAATGTGTAATCGTATTAGACACTAAATCCACTTGTTTTTTAGGGTCTTGTTTGTAATTCATTAGGGAAAATGGATTGAAGACAAATAGAAGTACCCGACGCTAGACACCAGATCAGTGTAGATATTTTATTTGGTTATTTAATAGCTGGTAGGCGATGTAATTAATGAGTGCTAACTTTGTTAAAATAGCTAATTGAAAGTTAATTTACTAATATAAACATTATAAAGATATAAAAATAATATACATATATAGAAAAGGACTACAAATAAATTGCAGAATATAAAATTATAAAGTATAACCATAAACAAAAGGAAAAAAAAATATTATTCTAAAATATATTTTAAAGAATAATTAATTCCTAAGGTATATATATATATATATATATATATATATATATATATATATATATAGTGTTATTTTGAATTAACGTTTTTATTTATTTAAAATACTTTGAGATTAAGGAATGAAAAAGAACTTTTACTTAAGAGTATTAAGTTACATGTTTTTTAAATCTTTAATATTATTCATTTTTTAAATTAGATAATCTTTAATTCTAAAAAATATAAATAGTTTTTAAGCTTATAACAAAAATAAATTGAAAAATAAAAAAAAAATTAAAATTCATAAACGATTTTTTACTTCAAATATTCTCTATTTATATAGTTATTTTTTAAGTAAGAACTAATATTTTAAAATATCTTATTTTGATCAAAAATTATAATTTTGAGATGAAGTAAAAATTAAAAAGTTGATACTTTGTTACTTAAAAAAATTGTATTCATTTTTTAATAAATAATTTTATTTTACCTTCTTCCACTCCCGTACGCTTGTTACAAAATCACGTTTTTGGGAAAGAAGACGAATTGAAGCCCGTAGCTGGTCTGATGTGGGGCCCAAGTTGTAGGCCCATTGAGAGCCCATAAGTATAGCCCATTAAAAAAAGCAAAAGTGAACTGGACGGCGAATCCATTAGGCCCATATTTCTACCTGGCCCAGGCCCATTCAAACTCGAACAGAACTTTAAGTTTCAAGTTTCAAGTTTCAAGGCTCGAATGGCAGAAGGATATCTATCTGATGACTGATCAGACTTCAGAGTGAGAGCTCACAGACCTCTTTTATCCTTCACACCCTGTTCCACCTGCGCACGTTAACATCTCATCTCTTCCACTGCGCCAATCGCCGCCAAAAGCCAAAATTTACTGTATCTTAATTGGACGTGACGACCCTTGGACATCCTCTAGAGCCAACCGGAGGACACCTCATCTCATTTCAAATTCTTCCAATTTTCAATGTCTTCAGGTCTCAACTCACTCCTTTTCGGTTCGACAATTGTTGCATTTCCAAAACCCTAGCGTCTCTGATTTCATTTTCATATCTCACGATCTACAGTTCCTAGATTGATGGCGACTATTTCAAACTCGTTGCCGCTGAAGCATGGAATCTCTCTCTGGTGCCCTCAACACGCTTCTCTCAATAGGATTCGCTTTCCCTCTTCATTCGGATCACCAGCCTCCACCAGGCGTTACAGCGTCGTTTCCTGTGCTTTCGCTAATGAAAATCGAGAGTGAGTTCTCTGATTTTTTTTTCCTTCAATTTGCAGTTTTTTCGTTTGTTTGGTTGATAAGAGAAGAGTGATTAGTATGTGGATTAGTTGAGTTGAGTTCAACTAGAGATGTTTCTCTTTTTCTGTGTTCTTAGAAACCAAACAGGGGGAGGATTTTTCAATTTGAAACGTATTATGAGCTTTGGATATGACTTTTGGCAGGTTTGTTATCGTCGGCGGTGGAAATGCCGCTGGGTATGCAGCTCGGACTTTTGTTGAACATGGTATGGCTGATGGCAAGCTCTGCATTGTAACTAAAGAGGTGATTCACTCAAGTTTTATGCTGAAAAGGATCGTATGAATTTTTCATCTTTAACTTGAAATTTGTATTTAATATTTTTATTTTTACTTTTTGCTTATGACCAGGCATTTGCGCCATATGAGCGGCCTGCTCTGACAAAAGCCTATCTTTTCCCTCTGGACAAAAAGCCAGCACGATTACCTGTAAGAGTTTTCTGCTTAACTCCTAATGTTTCAACACTCCGATACTCGTAATTCCCTATATTAGTTCTTGAATTTTGTGATTTGAAATATGTAGGAACTTGGTATCGAATATAGCTGTGAGCTTAATGCACCACTTAAGCTAATCCATTGATCATCTGTTTTGGCTACTTTTGCTGTTAACATCGAACCCATTTACTGATTAGCACAGAAAATTCTGTTCATTCCAATATTACGGTTTGTTTGAGTTCTGAACTTCTATTATTGTAGGGTTTTCATACTTGCGTTGGCTCGGGTGGAGAGAGACAGACCCCTGATTGGTATAAAGAGAAAGGGATAGAGGTATTATTTCTTGTCTTTTCAAAGTTGAATATTTATTTTTTGTGTGTCACGTTTCTGTTTTTATATTATAAATTTGTTATCTTCATGCAAATAAAATATATTCCCTGGGTCCATCTGGGTGTCCTGTAAAGATGACATTATTATGGCGAAATTTTTCTACCCCATTTTGGGTTGAGCATCACAGGCTAGAAATGTGAAGTTTGATGTAAGCTAATAGGACTAAGGTAAATCCATATAGATTAGGATAGTTGTGAAAGTTCCCAAGATGATGCCCTTTTAAGGGGCTGCAAAGATGGGCTCTTTTTGAAATATATTTTTTGAATTTTTCCTATTCCCTTCTTTTTTGCCTCCTTTTCGTTTTTGCCCACGTGTTTTATTTTATGATATAGATAATACTTTCTTTTCATGTTTGGTAGATGTTATATGAAGATCCAGTAACAGGTATTGATATAGAAAAACAAACCCTGACAACAAATTCAGGCAAACTCCTCAAGTATGGATCCCTTATAATTGCTACAGGTTGTACAGCATCAAGGTACTTAATAATTAAATTAATCATTTAGCAATAGAATTGCTAAATGCGTGAAGGCTACTTCTAAATTATATTTATCATGAAACTGATAAGTTGTTTTGAGGTAGTATTGTAAAAAATCAGGAGTTATGGAATAACTATGTCGAGAACATGATATTTATTTCTGGCAAAGCATGAACTGCCATTCATCACAATCCTTGCCCACAAAGCATTTACTGCTGATGAGCATAGAATAGTCGCTCTGTAGAGGCATTTGTTATTTTTGTAAACTTAAAGATAGAAGCACATGATGCATTTAGTACACTTACTATTTTCCTGCCTTATCTGCTTGTCAGTCTAAGCAATATCGCAAGCCTGTTGTATTTTTCATCAATTTATGTTGCACTTTCAAGTATAAATAGATGATCAAAGATGAATTTCTCTGATTTCAGACTTCAGATAAAATAGGAGGAAACTGCCTGGTGTTCATTATCGGAATATTTGCAGATGCTGATTCTTTGATATCATCATTGGTAACTTCAGTTTTTCTTTTCCTTGTTTCTTTTCCAGGGACTTCAGTTAGATTCTAATGACTCATCCTCATGTTGTCCAATGAAACCTTCTCTTTATAAGTTGTGTTTCAAAAATTTTGCTTGCTCTTCAATATCCATGATGAACCCCTGATTTCTAAAACCTGATAGAACTACATCGTTACAAATAACCCAGAATACAATTTTCCAAATTTTCTAGTTATCCTTCTCTGAATGCCTCTGCCTTTCTTGGTATCTCTTTGTATTAAATACTAAACTGGAATTTTTTGGTTAACTATAATGTCTAAGTACATAAATAAATAATACCCTAGGTTGCAAAATTGCTTTCAGAATGAAAGCAGAATCTATTTTCAGTTTTATTCTATGAAATCAAAACATGAGGCAGGCCATCATAACATGTACTTTTTCATGGTTTGCCTAATGGTTAAGAGTTTTACAGCTTTTTTCTTGTTGTAAAGAACCTCCATTTGATTTCTAGGGAAAGGCACGGAAGGTGGTTGTTGTTGGTGGTGGTTACATTGGTATGGAGGTTGCTGCAGCGACTGCAGGTTGGAAACTTGATACCACGGTATGTGTTAACTTTATTTTTCATGGTTTGATGATAAATGGGCTTGGTATTGGTGTTTACCGATCTAATGTTTGTTTAATGAAAGCATTCTGTAATCTGTGCACCTTTGAAGATGTATCTGGAATATCTATATCTGTTCATGTGAATGAGACTTGCGCACAGATGATAGCTTCCACCTTCGCATATTTGGCTAACTTTGCTTTAATCATTCAGTTTCCCTTGGCAGTCTTTTACATCTTATTTTCAAGGGTTTCCCCCATTCGGTTTCTTTGTGAAAGATTTTTTTTTTTTCAATTTAAGTATCTTCTACACAGTTGCAATATTATTAATTTTGAAGCCAGTTATGCCTGTTGATGTTTGATTTTTACACAGATGATATCATCTTCTACACAGATGATAGCATCCCAGTGACTATCATTTGGTGGCTGTAGGAACTAACTAACTACACTCACAGGAAATGAAATGCCGGTCAGAGTATTGGTAGGAGTAGTTTAGATCTCCCACTAGTCGTAGATATCTCTACGGATACCGTAGAAACTCCTTGTCGTCTGAACGACATTTGGATTCATAGGAGTGTACGGGTTTATAGTCTAGTATCTTAGGTTTCCTCCAATATATCAAAGGGTATACTTATCAAAGACATAACCACATCGGAATTGGTGAGCTATCTCAATCCACTAGAAAATAATTTAGTTTAAGTCTTTTGTTTGAGAAATTAATTTGAAGAGATCTTTGTTCAAGTTTCGAGATAACGCATCTACGATCATTGTATGTTATAACATTAATCCACATAAACAATGAGATAAGTACTATACTTGATGATACATGATGTTAATGAGTGGTTTGATGTACTCAGGAGTCATAACCGAACTCTATGTACTACTAAGCTAAAAGCGATGACCAACCAGGGATTGCTTTGAGATCATATAGACGACATGCAGCGTGCATGAGCCAGTTCTCCTGACATAAATCCTGACGTTGCTCATATATACTAATCAGCAGACTCGTCGTGGGAAATCTCTTCTTGGCGATCAAGCGATATAGGGGCGAGAGCTCATAGTAGCCATAAGACGAGAGAAAATGACGAAAGTCATGTAGCAATGGAAAAAAAAGTGTTATAGTAACGAGCCATATATCTAAAGTAACCGCAGCAGCCAAATGAGCTTTAAGACGGTCCACTCTACCATTTGGACCAATCTTAACAGTATAAACCCAACGACAACCAATAGGGGACTTGCCAGCAGGTAAGGGGACTAGCTCTCATGTGCAAGTTGAATGCAAAGCAGCAATTTCTTCAACCATTGCACATTTAGGCCCGAATGAGAGGGCTCATGTCTCTGATGTTAAGGAAAGCAGAAGACAAGGTGGAAATAAAAGCAGAATATGGTAAGGATAAACAATGATAAGACAAGAAAGTATAAATAGATGAGGATTCTGAAAGTCACAGTACCTTTTGATGAGATGGAAGAATTAGCGGTTGATATGGTAGCTTTATGGAGGCGCCTGAGAGATAGTCATTAGGAGGCCCAGTGTCGATACGGACTGACGGGTAAACACCTTAACGGTCTAGGAGGAGTAGGCTCGAGGACTCATAGGATGGAATTCGGAAGGAAAGATGAGAGGTAGAGATAAGACCTTGGATTGCGGCGGTGGGAAGAGAGAAGATGAAGGTGTTAAAAGGGAGATCAACTGACGAGTATCGTGTGTATCGGGAGGTAAATGATGGTAACCTCGTTGAAACGGGAATAGCCAATGAATATGCACTTCTGACCTTAGCAAAAGTTTACTTGGCAGAGTGAGTATAATGGATTGAAACAAGTGTAGTTGAAAACACGTGGAGTAGATGTGAAATAGTGGTTGACTAGGAAAAAGGAGAATGAAGGACTTGATCACCTGATACTGAAGAAGGCATGTGATTGATCAAATAGCAGGCGGTTAAGATAGCATCCCCTCAAAAACGTTGAGGAACTATATGGTGGAGAAATTACAATTTGTTTCAACTAGTGATGATTCTTGTGGCTCGACCATCCCATTTTGTTAGGTGTAAGCCTGAAGATCGATGAAGAATCCCATGGGAAGATAAAAAGGCAGAGAAAGGGGCAGAGAGGTATTCCAAGGCATTATCACTGCGTAAGATGCGAATAGAAGTATGAAATTGATTGCGAATCTCAGAAAAGAATTTTTGGAACACTGAAAATATCATAGTTCGACTCTTAGGTAAAAATAGTCAGAAATCCTGATGAGAGAAATCATCCAATAAATGTAACAAATACCGGAAACCTAAAGTAGGCGGTTCGGACGGACCCCCGAACATCGAGTGTGGACGATCTCAAAGGAGACTTGGTCAGGACTCTGGCAGCAAGGGAACGAAACACAGTATGTTTCCAAAGTTGACACGACTCGCTCTAGTGAAAGCTAGAGCGAGACACACCATGTTTGAGGCTTGGAAATGTTCGGATGACCCGAACTGGCGATGGGCGAAGAGGTTGATCCATTATATACAGGCGATTGGAAGATGGAAATTTGAAGCGAGATGATAAAGGCTTTGAGACTCATGTCCTATGCCAATCATCCTCCCTGTACTCTGGTCTTGCAAGATGACAAAAGAGAGAAATGGTTATCGAACAATTAAGGTCATAAATTAATTTACTGATAGAGATAAGATTAAATAGATAATCGTAGACGTAGAGAGCAAGTAAAGTAAAGATGAGAGAGGGATGGCGGACCCGATTCCTTTGGCCTTGGTTTGAGTCTCATTAGTAAGTAATCTAGTAGGGTGAAGTGATAGTAAGGGAGAGAAGAGAGATCCTTATTACGAGAAAGATGATAAGATGCATTGGATCGAATCCATGGACGAGAGAGTGTCTGCGAGATAGGCAAAGGCATTAGGTGCAGACCTTGAAGCAATTGAAGTTTGATTTGGCGGCATGGTGGCGAAAAACTCCTCGTATTCACGGGCATGGGAGTCACTCCACGAGATGGACGGAGCGATCCTTAGTTGAAGGTGGAGGCAATTCGGAGTTGGGCTACATGAGCAATCTGAGGCGGACAACCATATAGCGATAACACACTGTCCTCGGAATGTGACCCGATTTTATTCTGATGGTCTGATAGAGTCTTTGGCCTGCACCTCGATAGCTGAGTCTAGTGTTGAAGTTGAGTATCGAGCTATGGCTTTGGCAACTTGTGAACTTATATGACTCAAACAGCTTCTTCAAGAGTTAAGATTTGGGAGGGATGAACAAATGAAGCTTGTGTGTGATAATCAAGCGACCCTACACATTGCTTCCAACCCAGTCTTTCATGAGAGGACTAGTTCAATTGAAGTGAATTGTCACTTCATTTGAGAGAAGATTGCCTTAAGATGCATGACTACTAGTTTCGTCAACTCGGGTGACCAACTAGTAGACATTTTTACTAAGTCTCTTCGAGGTCCGAGGATTCAGTACATTTGTAACAAGTTTGGTGTATATGACCTATATGCTCCAACTTGAGGGGGAGTGTTGAAGATCATAGGATATTCTCTGGTTTATCTTCTTTATTTCTTGTACATTATTTCCTTCATTTTTATACTTTATTTGTTTCCTTTTATTTGTCTTCCTATATAGGTAGGACCTATACTGGTTTTAATCATCCAATCAATAAGAAAAGCATTCTTTTCTTATATCTCTTCATAGTTTTGAATCAATGAAATTTCTTTTTTCAAAAAAAAAAAAAAAAAGTTAGGATATTTTATTTATCACTCTTCATAAACTTTAGCCCACTATTTTACTATCTCATGGGAAAAACAGATTGTATTTCCAGAGGATCATCTTTGCAGAATTGTTTACTCCTTCACTTTTACGGAGATGAGGGAGTTTACCAGGAAAATGGTGTCAAATTTGTGAAGGTATGCTCTTTCACGGTCTCTGATTCTCTCACATTTGAAAAATAAATAAATAATTTTGTTTAGCAATATGACTCCATGCACCAGATTTCTCTAAATTTGGTTTAATTCATTCAAGAGGCCTCTATCCAAAAACATAGAAGCTGGTTCTGATGGACATGTCACTGCTGTGAAACTTGAAAATGGATCCACTCTCGAAGCAGACACGGTTGTTTATTGCTAACATTTAGAGATAGGACCTGATTTAGTCAGTATGTATACCGACTTTGAGGTGGCTAGAAATAGTGATATAATGAACTTTATCTTTTTCTTCTGCAGGTTATTATTGGTATTGGAGCAAAACCAGCAGTTAGTCCATTTGAAAGTGTGAGCATAAATACCACTGTTGGTGGAATACAGGTCTGTGTACATACCTGCAAGTTTGACTGAATTGTATATGTTCCTTATGTATAAGGTTGTATAATTGGTACGTACATGAAGGCTTGAAGCAATCTTATTCATCATAAAAATTAAGTGCTTTGGCCGGGATTCAGATGGACAACCATTGTTCTGATTATGTTAGAAATGACCGCACTAGAAATAATGTTATGACAGATGAAGATTTCCTAAATTATGACTTTGGTTTTCCTTCAAAACATTTGGTTCCTAATTCATGAGTAATGAACTGTTTTTCCATGAGGCACAATACACTGAGTTTGGCTCCTTAATTATTTTGTGTAGAATGGATTTTTAACATATTGTTACTTCTAAATCAAAATGGAAACTTATAACAAAGAGTTTTGTGGGTTGATGGTCAATTCGAACAAGTGTACCTGGAGTTTTGCCATTGGAATGTGGCTGCATTCCCATTAAGGTATGCTCTTCATGGATTGACTCGTGATTCTCCTTTTCTTACAAGTATGAAAATACCGCGTGTTTTCTTGCTAAACAGATGTTATAACCGTGTTACGAGTTGAACATGTTGATCATGCTCGTCGGTCCGCACAGCATTGTGTAAATGCGTTATTGACTGCAAAAACACATCTGTAAGTTGGATTGCCTTTTTCCTGCCACTTTTTTGAACATCTTGTTCACTATGTCCGTATTTTCTCCTTCTGAAAGATCCTCAATACTGATTTGCGTCACTGCATTATATCCAGATATGATTATCTCCCATATTTTTACTCAAGGGTTTTTGAGTATGAAGGGAGCCCAAGGAAAATATGGTGGCAATTTTTTGGGGACAATGGTAAGAATCTCTACTACATGTTTTGCATGCACCACATCCTAAATCTATTTACTTGATCAACTTTATTTTCTTTTCAGAATCAATAAGTTATTTGATCAACACTCACCATGTTATGTGATCAATTCTTCATGTGCTATCTTGCATTTTGATGGTTAATCCTCATTTATCTATCTTGTCAAGCAGTTGGAGAGACGGTTGAAATCGGGAATTTTGACCCGAAGATAGCTACGTTCTGGATAGATTCTGGTATCTGCTTAGACACTCACTCTATTTAATTGGCACTTCACAAAGAAAGGATTAATTTATTCTTGCTGCCTACAGGTAAACTGAAAGGGGTTCTCCTCGAAAGTGGCAGTCCTGAGGTAAGCTATCATGTTGAAGAGATTCTCTCAACAAGTATCTTAAGATTATGTTTGGTTGTCGAAAAATTTGAAAGAAAATATGAATGAAATAAAATGGAGGGGAGAGGGAAAAAAAAAATAATAATGAAAAATAAATTTAAAGTCAATCCTCTTAACATTTTTTTTACTTGCATTAATCTTTGAGGAACCAAATATAGCCTTAAATAAGTATAAATAGTAATGAAAGATAATTTTCCTTTAACATTTCTTTTCTTATGTAAACTTGAGGAACCACATATAGCCTTAAATAAGTAAAATCTCGATGACAAAAAGCATGTGTTGTAAATCGTGATGAAAGATCATTTTCCTTTAATTTTGAGGATCCATAGATAGCCTTAAACAAGTAAAACAAAAAGCATTGTACATTTCAAAAGTGTTGTTGCTGTAAGTGGATTATCAAAGTATCTGAAAGCAGCAGAGGGGAGAAGTTAAATTGACCTAGACAAGAAAGAGTTTTATTTCGTATGTTAGATGGTAGAACCGTAGTGATTCAGATTTTGCTTTTTCAATTCTCACCCCCTATTGATGTCTAATTATTACAGGATTTAACTCCTCAGTAGCAGGAGCCAAACTCATTGATATGTGAAGCTTCAGAGAGGCATCTTCAGTTGAGGAGGCACTAGGGTAATCATGCATCCCACTCCAGGCTGGGGCTGGTTTAAGCTCAAATTTGAAGTACCCTCTTAACTTTCCTCTTTCTAATAAATCTTTTTGTCACTCCCTTTTTTGACATTTATTTGATAAATAAAATTTACTCAAATATGATTTGGAGGAAATATTTCCTAAAATCATTATGTTTTGCTAGGTGGATAGTCTCTCTGAAAGAAGAGACACTTTCTAAAATGCAGAAATCTAAATTAAAGTGTCTTCTGAAAAAATGGCACTTTTAAATGTGTCTTGAAGAAATACTTTTCATTTGAATTTAGTTGAAAATGTATTTTGAAGAAATACTTTCATAAATTTAAAATTTTGAATTTATATTGAAAGTGTTTTTGAAAAGATACTTTTAATTTTGAATTTGTATCTGTACGAAAGCACGGAGAAAATTATGCAGAGCTGGGATTAATTTTTTCAAACTATGCTTTTCTTATATTTATTTAAAATTTTTATATCATTTTCTAAAACTTCGGAAAAAGGGTAGGGTCATATTATATATATATATATATATATATATATATATATATGCTATATATATATACATATATATATATATAAAAGAGGTGGGATAATGGGTCGGCCTATTTTGATCCATATTTTTTGAGGGTCGGGTTGAGAAAATAAAGGCTTAAATAGAACTAGGGTCTATTGGCCCGACCCTAATAGGCCCTTGGGCCATTAAGGCTTGGGCCGGGTCGGTCTATTTTGGCCTTTTTTTAATTTTAAATTTTTTAATGACTATATTATTGTCTAATTATTAAAAATATTAGTTTTTCTATTATGAAAAAATATAAAATAGTTGTTTATAGAAAATAAGTCATTATATAATTGTTTTTTAATAAAATAAATAATATTAGTATGAAAAATACTTTAAAATAAAATAAAAATATATAAATATAACTATAATAATTTATTTTATATAATCTTTTAAAGAACATAAGAATATAAGCTATAAGTAGAAAACATTTTACAAAATGAAATTTATTAAAGTGTGCTAATCTCATTTTAATATTTTAATATCAAGCCTATTTTGAATCGTGGCTTGCATAGAAATTTAAAGTGAAATTTAGGTTAGACAAAATCAGGTTCGAATAAAAGTGGAAGAATTCCCAAAGATTAGTTTGGTCTATTTCTCAGCTATATATATATATATATACTCGTTCTTGAGTCTCCCTTAGCTTTCTTAATGGGAGTAATCTTTAAAGTCAAATACCACAAAGGTTGGAAATTTCCAAGTGATATGAAATAAGCTCCTTGCAAATTAAAATAATGCCCGCATTCCCCTAATGAGATAAGATTTGACCAATCCATGATATGAAATTCCCTCCAAAAAAAAGTTACTCTTTTATTATGGAGCTATTGTCTTTACAGATTTGACCATCACAAATTAAAATAATGTTAACTTGCTATGTTTTAAGAAACTTACATATAGAAGTGTAAACAATTTAAACCTAAAGATTAACCTTCTTTTCCTTATTTTTAATCATAAAGTGGAAGCAAGCTTCCAATTAATCACTATTTATATAACCATTTGTCCATTAGGAATTTCATTGTCTGTTCTTTTGTCGACCTGCAAATCAAGGGGAAATAGTAAATATAGAGCATGTTTGTTTATGATTTTGAAAACTGTTTGTATTTGGAAAATAAGAATAATAAAAATATAGAGAACACAAATTGGTTTCTATGTTTTATTTTATTTAATACAAAGAACATAAAAACATTAAATTAAAAAAAGATAATTTCTAAAAAAATACTAAATGATGTTCTCTATATTTTTTAAACATAATTTTTAATAACTGTTTACAAAGTATGAGACAAATAGGTCCCTATATTTCATATACTATTGATTTTAGAGTGTTTTGAAAAAAAAAAAAAAGTACTTTTGATATTCTCAAATATTTCATGAAACTCATTTTTTTAAGCTAAACATTGACTTACAACCTTAGGTCTAATTAGCTTTGTTAATGAGAGTAATCTCCATTGTCAAATGCCACAGAGGATTGAACATTCAATGTGATAAAAAATAAGATCACTTCAGAAATTAAAATAATTAATATCTTTATACATTTCCCTCAGATTTGACCACCCCATGTTGTGGAATCCCACCCCAATAAAAAATAGGCTTTTGGTGTAGTTGAATCCACAGACTTTTATTAAGCCTTTAGCCAGCATTAATCACAGCTATCTTCTTGGAAGAAATGTCAGCATCTGTTAAGCTGAATTAAATACTAGAATGAGTTCACAGTTTAAAACATTAAAATGGACTATATTTTCTCAATGATAGTGCATCAGTTTGAAAATAGCGATGTTTAGAGAGTTTGTTTTGTTTTTATTTGTCTGTCGTTTAAGATTAAGAAAAAATTTATTACTTTTTTCAGTTTACCTTATTCTACTAAATTACCTTGTTAATTGATTTTCAATTTTCTAAGTTATTCAACAAGTACAAAGCATATTTTACACTTTCCCTAATATGGATTACTAAAAATTTTAGTCGTCGCGTATGCTTTATAAATTTGTTTAAGCAAAAAAAAAAAAATTATCTCCATCAAAAATGAAGAGGAGGTAGACTTTATAGATTTGGATTCACTATAACTATCTATAATTTTAAATTGAAATTTTTGGCACAAAAAATTCAGTTAAAAGAATGTAGAGCGCCAAATTTTTTGGAAAGAGAATAAATCGTGAAAAAAAGATAGATTTTGGGGAGAAAGATAAAGTTAATGAGAAAAAAGAGGATAATTGAGTCTTTTTGTGGAGAGAAAGAGTGCTGTTTCATAATTTTAATAATATATGTGTAAAACCTTAAACAACGATTTATTTCAAATGGGGGAGTATTGGCACTGACCCAGTGATCATAATGGAGACCTGAAGCTTCAATGTACAACTATGTGATCATGACTGGAAATTGCTTTTGTGTTTTTATGAAACATAAAAGCAAATTCATTTCTCAAACTTTTCATTAGACTTAGGCTATGTTTGGTTTTCAGAAAATTTGAGGGAAAATGTTAGAAAAATAAAATAGAGAGGAAAAGTAAAAGGAAAGAAAAGACAAGAAAATAAAATTAGAGTTAAATTTGATATGTTATTTTTATTTAACTGCTTCAAAATATTTTTATTTATTTTAACCTATCAATATAAATATTAATTAATTTAAGCATATACCGTAAGTTTTTTAAATAATTTAATTGTTGATTTTCTTTAAGACTCTTCATTTGTAAATAATTTTTCTCAGATTTTTGGTCTGTTCTTAGTATTTTCAGCAACCTAACACAACCTTATAGCTTCTTTAGCTTGTTGCTGAATGACCACAAGATACAAAAAGAGCTCTCTTGAGGTGGGAAGGAGGGAGACTTTTGAACAACATTAGCTGGGATTGGAAGACTTTTCACACAAGTTGACTCAAACCACAGGTTTTGGTCATCACCAATGGATTATGGATTAATACAAATTAAAAAATGGATTAAAGGCGCAGTAAGCTAAAGATGAAATTCATCCTTAATTAAACAATAATGAATTGGGACTATGGTTTAAGCATATAGATATAGATCATGAAAATTACATAAAATGTGATAAGAAACCAAAAATTCAAATGAAATAGAAATTACTAGTAAATCACTTGCATTTCACATTCTGAATTGATCTGTTCTAGGTGTTTGTTGATTTTCATGTTGCAGTGCATGATTTGAGCAGACTGCTTCTTCATCACCTTCCATCAGATGCCTTCCCCGCTCATGGTGTGCTTGTCAATGGCAAAACCCCCCTATACTAAGATCAGTCTCTAACTGTGAATATGGATTGTCCAAATTTTGTGTTCTTCAAACCAAGTTGAGCTTCCATTTTCATGGAGAATGATATATTTTATGTATTTCTTGTTGGGAAGGAAACTTATGAACCTATTCCCTTCCACATTGGCATAATATTGTCAATTTTGGGTCTGAGCCCTTATAGGTTTGCTTTAGCTTCTCAGACCTCATACTAATTGAATATTGATTGTATTTATTAATTCATAATCATCTGTTTGCAACCAATATGGGGCTTGAGGCATCCTCCATATTTCTAACCAATGTGAGGCTTTGGGTGTAGACCTAACATTTCTTTTGGCCGAGCTTTGCAGCTGATTATGCATGCTAGCCATTGGCACTATGGTGCCAAGAAGTAAGCATCTTTCTCAGCCATAGTTAGTGGTGGAGTCACCTAGTGCCCCAGGGAGGACATATGCTCCCCTCAAATTTTTTTGCAAAAATTTTCTCTTTAATAGGTAAGGTGGAAATTAGAGACCCAAAATCTTGGTTATGCCCCTAAAATTCTTGGATCTATTTCTGCGGAGTTACAATATCACATTTACCAAGGTATGCCCCTCCTAAAGATTAAATCCTAGTCACTTTTGGCAGGCTTAAATCACAGCCACCATTGGTCATGTTTTTTTAACTTCTTTCTCTTTAGTTCTAGTTCAAAATTCAAGTGATACTTGAAAGAAGTGAATTAGGTGTGGAGGTATTTTGAGTTAACAAATTGCCATACTATATATATATATATATATATATATATATATATATATATATATATATATACATACTATTGGGTGATAAAAGGAAAGAAATTAAATAGAGATACTTCTTCTTAATTCATTTCTCTTGATCGATTCTTTCTCATGATAAAGGAAAGTCAATGGTAGAAAATATTTTCTCTATAGACCTTCCCTTAATTGATTGAACTATTTTATATTGCTTGATTCTTTCTCGCATATGGATAATTTGTATAGCACTAATTGTATTTCCTTTGTGTCAAGGATGCTTTGTATGTATATATGTACCCTTCTGATATAATGAAATACAAGCCATTCTTCTCATCCTTTTATGCTTCATGGTATCAAAGTAGGTTTTGAAAAATCAAATCCATTTTCTTTTCTTTATCTCGCTCTATCTAGCTCTAGCCGTGGCTGTCGACGACAGTCATAATCTCAAACTCTCTAAAGTCAACAAACGCCCTTGTTATCATCAATACCAACAAACATGGTCAGGCTTCACTCTACCAATTATCTGTGTAGAAAACTTGAGTTGAAGCCCTCCTTATTGGCTATGATCTTTTACAAATTCATAGATAGTCAAATCCTTCCCCTCCTCCATTATCCACAAAACTTTTAGTCAATTGTCAAGCCCACCTCAATTATGCCTCATTCTCGGTTTACCTTAAGCCTAGGCTGGCGCTTTGTCGGCTTGATGTCGATAATGCATTTTTGTAGAATTTTTGCTATCTAAGGATGTACATATGCTCCAGCCTCATGGATTTGTTGTTCGAACTCACCTCGCTTTGTAATGTAAACTTTTATAAGGAGCTGTTTAGACATACAGAAGTAAACCTCGTGCTTAGTACCATGAGTTATGTTGTCACTTTTTTGTTGGCATTCGACTCTTTGAGACCCTCTTTGTTCATCTAATAATGGCGAGTTTGCACCATCTATCTTCTAAAATTCTATGTTAAGTGATATCATCATTCAAACAACTTGAATCAACCACTCAAGACTTCATCGCCACACTCTTTCTCATTGTTCTCCATGAGGACCTTAGTTCTTTGCCTTTCTCGGTGTTGAGGTGTTACCTCACCAACACGGGCTCTTCTTTTCGCAACGCCAATGCATTTGAGATCTCTTGACCAAGACCTAAATGACTAGTGCTAAACTAGTTGCTACTCTGCTAGCCACTTCTCAACTCTCACACTTAATGTCGGCTCAATCCTCTATGATCCTTCGGAATATCGTATTTGTCTTCAGTACTTGTCTCTTACTGCCTTAATGTTGCTTATTCGGTCAACAAGTTGTCTCAGTTCATGCACAAGCCAACCATTAAGCATTGGGGTGTTGTTAAGCAGTTGCTCCGCTATCTCAATGCTACTTTGGACCACGATATTGTTCTTTATTGTCACTCTCTACTCATGCTTCATGCATTCTCTGATGCCGATTGGGTAGGCAACAAAGATGATTTCACGTCTACTAGTGCATTCATTATTTATCTTGGTCACAATCCCATTTCTTGGAGCTTTAAGAAACAACACAATGTTGCTCGTTCTTCTACGGAAGCATAATATAGACCAGTTGCCACCATTGTTGCCGAAGTTAGGTGGTTGTGCTCTTTGCTAATGGAGCTTAGTATATCTCTCCTGCTTTCAGCGATAAAATCTATTGTGTTAATGTTGGTGTGATGAACGCTGCGCCCCGATCTAGTATTCCGCTCCAGATGAGCATGTTGCTTTGGCTATCCCACTTCATTCATGAACAGTTCATTGGACTCTGGAATTTAGCTCATATTCCCCATCGATCAACTCATTGATACACTTACTAAGCATCTTCGGCTTGCTTTGGCTTCTTAGTGGCAGTTAGATTTCCTCATAAAAATCTATCTTGAGAGGGTATGATAAAGGAAAGTCAATATGAGGAGATGCTTCTTCTCCATCAATGGACTAAGCCAATCTAAAGTATCCTCAAATGCAGGAACAATATGAAGACGAGATATGGAACTTCACTGTTAGGCATGAGTTGTGATATCGTGATGGTATGCAATCGGGGTTGAAACAGAATGAAACACTTCCATCATGTTATTCAAAGAAAGAAATATATATTATTGTATTAACACCGGAAAAAAATCACACAAATCGGAATCATTTCTAGTGCAAAAAGATTTTGTCTTTTGTATTGGAAGTGCTGAAAGGTCCCTCCCAATTGGGAGATCATTTGTCCAATTCTTTGTCTTTAAAACCAATTAATAAAATAATATTCCAAACAAACTCTCATTCTTCAAAGATTTTCCTCTTTATTCTCTTGTTGTAAGTCTGAGCCACTTTATTTTTCTAAATCAACATGTAATTTAAGGTTTGTATTCTTCTGTCATCTGTTGATTCGAGTTCCATCATCATGGCCTCACTATACTCTTGTGAAGTAAGATCCTTTTTCCTGGACACTCTTAGAGAAGGCACTACTACTTTCATTGGGAGTACTGCATCTTGTCCATAGACCAGAGAAAAAGGATTTACCCCTGTAGAGCTTCTTTTGGAAGTCCTATAGGCCCATAATGTCTTTGATAAAATCCTTTGCCAATCTCTGGGATTCTCCTCTAGCATTTTCTCTAGGATTCCTATTAATACTTTGTTGGATGCTTCTACTTGTCTATTAGCTTGGGCATAAAAAGGAATTGATATGATGAGTTGTATTCCATAATCCACAGCAAAATAATTCATCTCTTCCCTAGTGAACATTGTTCCCATATTAGTAGTGATGGATTGAGGAATTCCAAACCTATGAATAATTTGCTCCACTTCACCTTTATATTTCTCTTGTATTTTTCTTCTTTGCCTTATATTTTCTACTTTTTGCAGGTTTCACTGAGATCAGCTTTCTAGATAAAAGCGAGGCAGATTTCTCCTTTGGACTTGTCTTTCTGGACGGTGAACTTCTCCTGTCTCGGTGCAGCCTCCTGATGATTCGGACGTGGGTACGGCTCGTTCTCTTGTGACCATTTTCTTGGCTTGGACCTACTTTCTTTAATACACGCGGAGTATGCCTTTGGCAGCTCTGGCGGTGTTGACATCAACTCCCTAAGGTTTTTCATTCCAGAGGCTTTAGCTCAAACTTCTTATGTTTTCCCTGCATTGGATCGTGCTTTGAAATCTAACATGAATCTTCTCCACATTATATGCTTTAAAGAGGCAGAAGCTAGGATTTGATTAAGCCCGACTTTCCAAGAAACAAGCTATGCGAGTTGAATGAGCTATACCTTGGTATGATGCTCGAAAGAGCGTATCAACATGTTGACTAAAGAAATGGAAAGGGAAAGATGAGCGGCTTCTTTGGTGAGCAGTGATGCCATAAGGCTCAGCATGTGAGCATCTATAGAAAGCTGAGTCCTTGGGCCTTTCTTAGCTTCCCAATGCGTTGAGACAACCAAATTGGCTATAGAATTACAGGAAATTGATGCATCCTACCAACATTGCCTTGGATATTGGGATTCTCTTCGTTCTTTTGATTTTTCCATGATCTGAATTTGACATTTCTGAACAATTATAAACTGATGAGACTTTGACTTGGGAACTTTGTAGCCATTTATTTGGCATTTTTTTAGTTGTAAAGCCTGTTTCTCGCCTATGCTTCTTGTGTTATCTCATCTTTTCTTTTGTACTCTACAGCTTATGATGATAAGTGATTGTCTTGAGGCTAATATCTCCTTTTCCTACCTTTGCTAGGCGGCCATCGGCCTACCATTTTGCTTGATGAAAAGTGGAGAATTGGAATGTATTTTTGAGATGTTGTTGGAGAATCATTAAGCACTACACTGCACAGGCGCACTACAACCATGACATTACATTAGTGGATCAAGGTGGCACTAGACCTACCTTTTGATGTGTGTTGAATTGTGGAAAAATCACTGACACCAACACACGTACACTACAACCATGACATTGCATTAATGGATTAAGGTGGCACTAGGCCTACCTTTTGATGTGTGTTGATGGAATGAATTGCGAAAAATCACCGACACCAGCACACGTACACTACAGCCATGACATTGCATTAATGGATAAAGGTGGCACTAGGCCTACCTTTTGATGTGTGTTGATGTGTGTATGGAATGAGTTGCAGAAAAATCACTGACACTAGCACATGTACACTATAGCCATGACATTGCATTAGTGGATCAAAGTGGCACTAGACCTACTTTTTGATGTGTGTTGATGATGCAACTCTATTTTTTTTTATTAAAAGTGGTCTTTGAACCTATTTTCTATGAGAATATATACTGCGATATCAGGTACAGGTACACCATTGGAGAGATCCGGAAAAACAATGGCTGCAAAGTCTATTGATATACTAAGCATAGGTAAGTTGTTGGACACATTTTATATTTTCAAGAAACAGTGGCTAAAAGCCTACTAGATATAGTTTTCTCCAAAACATAGAACAAAACAACATACTAGAAAAAACTTGAATGCTTGAGAAACATTGGCTAAAAAGCCTAATTTTCTCCAAAACATAGAATAAAACAAAGTACAATATTAGAGAACTTGAATGCTTGAGAAATAGTGGCTAAAAAGCCTATTTTTTTTCCAAAACATAGAACAGAACAAGATACAATGTTAGAGAACTTGAATGCTTAAGAAACAATGGCTAAAAATTCTACCTTTCTCCAAAACATAGAACATTCTTCGAACATTACCCCTTAAAGGCCGTGGAATCGACCTAATTCTTTTGGGAATTTCTCACAATTTCCCACATGGTAGGGAAATACTTCTTCAAGTATTTCCCATTGATAAACCTCTTGTGTGGCTCTCCTTGTAGGTGTGTTGTACTGGTAACCAAATCACGGGACACACACCCCTAAAGATGATCGAAGAGTCTCAAATCTGAAAGCGTCAAGTCCTTTGGTGAAGATGTCAACTAGTTGATGCTTAGTGGATATGTGCTTTAGTTCGATCACCCCGTCTTCAACCAGACTTCTGATGAAGTGATAAAAAATGTCGATATGTTTTGTGCGAGAGTGCTGAACTGGGTTTTTGGAGATATTGATGGCATTGATGTTGTCGTTGTGCAATGTCATGCTTGGTGATGCATCATTATGATGAACACCATAGTCATTCATCATGTTTTTCATCCATATGAGTTGTGAACAACTGCTTCTAGCGGCCATATATCTTGCTTCAGCGGTGGAGAGAAAGATGCTAAAATGAAAAAGTAGAAAAAATGAAAGTATAGAAAAATTAAATTGAAAAACAGAAAATGATCCATTACTTTTTTAGAATTCGAAAAAAATGGATGCTTCTAAGAAGTCTTGAAGAAGTAACCCATCTCTAATGTATCTCTAGACTTAATATTCCAATTAGGTATCCAAAACAAATAAATAAAGAGGGCGAAATCCAAATAGCTCATTACTACATGCAAGTGAAATCAACATATTGCCAATACCAATATGATTATAAGTTTTAATGCTAAAAAATAGGAGGCATTTGTGCTTTTTAATGTGTTAACCGTTTTTACAAGAAAAATGGGTTATATTGTTATTTTTTTTTCTCACTACTATTCACTTTTGAATATCACATTATAGTGCTTTCCGTTAAGGATTCAATTCTAGTTATCTCGTATGTCCGTTTCATCCCTTTATCACTTTTGAAAAGTAACTTTTTATATGATAAAAATTAACGGATTATATGAGGGAAATTTGAATGAAGCACATAAAAATTTCTTTGCATATTTCCTTATCAATTGAACAGATTTTTAGACAGGTATTTGCAAAACAAACCACTTTTGTGAAGAAAAAAAAGATGTTTTATCTTTATCTCAAAACGAATAGATCTATTAGTGTAAGACATTTTTTTGTTAAATATAATTATTTGTTTTTGTCTTACAGTACATGCCTTTATGTCATTCTATCCCCTTTGATCAATGAGCGTATGATTTAAGACCACCTGGTACCTTATTTTAGATGTTATAAAGGTGTTGTGGTGATTTTTGAATTTTACACAAACATATAAAATACAAGTGTGCGGGTATGCCAAGAAATTATAGTGTTTCCAAACTGTATTGGCTCATAAGATCAAACTTCTAATCAGACTATATAGACTCTCTGATTTCCTTGACAATTCCCCAAAATCAAAGTAGAGAATGTCATACGAATAGAAATATTGTAGGAATTAAATATTAAAAAAAAGTGTTAGATTTCCTTATGAATGAATGAAATAACACGGTACTGAAAATTAACAGATTTGAAAGAAACTTGGAAATAGAGTGCTGAAATTGCTGACGTAAACATTGGATTTCACTGTGAAAAACAATATTGTATTGGAAAATTGACAAAAAAAAGGCAGATGGGGCTTAAAGCAAGGAATGCTGGAATTGCTAGAGAAAAAATTGGATTTCACTATGAAGGAATGAAATAATACTGTGTTAGAAATTTGACAAAAACTTGACTAAAACTAGGAAATCGAGTGCTGAAAAACGATGAAGCTTATTGAAAAGTTAAGATTTGTTGAAGTAGATTGACATTGAGTTGATTGATTTGTTGAGTTGTTGATTGATTGATTAATTGTTGATCGATCTTCTGCTCCTATTATAGATCTTGACTTTCTGCCAAAGTCTCCACTCTCTCCACTTTTTGAAGTAACTGTCCATGTCTTTCATTAAGAAAGCTTGCTCCACAAGAACCCATTCACATCTCTATTATGGAGGTTTTTTCCTCGAGAATATTCCACATCAGCACATAACTGCCCCACTTCTGATAAAGCTTCACTTAACTTCCAAAAATTTTAAAAATTTCAGAAATACCCTTGGACTTTTCTATGGGCTCGTTTTTATGGATTTGGACCCCTTTTATTGATGAGTCAAAAACTCATTGAATTTTTAGTCCATCTTTATGATTTTATTACAATGTAATTGCTTGTTTTTATGTAGAAATATGTACTATTTATCAAATTTATATTTTGTAGAAATTTATAGCAGAAATGAAAATTCCAACAAGGATAAGAAGTGAAAGCAGTTCAATGGCCAAGGTGAGGTTGTGATAGAGAATCGAGGTTGCGATCAGAAGTCATACTATCTTGAGATGAAGGCATTTGCGACGGAAGAGAAAGTTGTTGAGACGGAAAAGGGCTTGAGGAAGGATTTCATGCTAGCGACACCATTTTGGTCGCGACAGGAAGACAACTGGTTGCAACGAGGTGGTCGGGACTATGGTGGGCGATGATTAAACACAAGGTCTTTACCAGGAAAATTGATGTTGCGACAAAAATATAAGTTGGAGACTCCAATCGAGGTTGTGACCAGGAATTCATGTTGCGTCATACATTTAAGCAACTGGGACAAGAGCATAGATAAGAAAAGCCACCATTAATGTCGTGACACCGCTTCGAGGTCGTGACACATAAAGAAGACATTGTTGGTAGGAAACCAAAATTGATGTTGCGACAAAAATGTAAGCTGAGGACACCAATCGAGGTCGCGACTAGAAATTCATGTTGCGACATAAAAATGAGTTGAATAGTTAAAACTGTTGTGACTAAGAAGTGAGGTTGCGACAGGATGGGGAGAAATGATGTCGTGACATGCTTTTAAGGTCGCGACATAAATTTCGGCAAGGAGAAGAAACGATTAGGTAGCGACCTAAATCCCATGTCGCGACAAGATAATGAAAAGACTAACAATTTTAAGTCGTAACATGAAAAAAGGAGCTGTGACCAAGAATGAGCGGCTGACAACAGAAATGATGTCGCGACATGGTCAGTCGCAACACAAAAATCGATAGATAACAAACAATTATGCGACATGGGCGAGAGTCGTGACATATGTTGCAAAGGAAGCAGTTAAGTCGAGACCGGAAATAGAAAATTGAATGAAACTATTGGGGCCCGAAATGAGGTTCTTGGCCCGGATAGGAAGAAAGCATGGTCGCGACATACTTTTGAGGTCGCGACAGGAATTGCAGTGATTAAAGAAACTACTTGGTTGCGACCTAATGTCCACGTCGTGAGAAGAAAACAAGCAGACCGGCAATTTTGAGTCATGACCTGCTTGAAGGCTCAAGATAACTGAATGATGTCGTAACCTAAAAGAGAAGCTATGACCAAGAAGCAAAGAGGCTAACAACAGAAATGATGTCGCGACATTGAATCGAGGTAGAAACAAGAAATATGAAGTAAAAGCGAGAGAGAGTCGGGTCGCGACATGGGTGAAGTGTGACACGATCTGGAAATAAGAAAGGAATTCGCAACCCAGTTTCTTATTGCGACGACGCTAACATGGTCACGGCAAAGAATTCATGTCGCGACCACTAATTAAATGCAACTAAAGAAACAAGTCGCAATAGAAAACATTAGGTCGCAACTCACAATTGCAAGAACAAAGTGAAGGAACGTTGCGATCAGATTCCTGAGATCACGACAGACTTGACAGACCAGACCAGGGTTTCATGTCGCGACACCATTCTCAGGTTGCGACCTAAACAGAGGGCTGGGCCATTTATTTTAGGGAAATCCACCTAGAGCTTTGAATCAGGCCCAATTTTTGAAAGTTATAAATAGGTGTAAACAATTTTAGTAAAGTAGCTTTTTCTTTTTGGAACCCAGAACTAAGGAAGAAGAAAACTCACTGTATATTTTTAGAATAGATTTTCTTTTCTTTTCTTTTCTTTTCTTTTTTTGGATCTGAACCAGTAATCTTTGTAGAAGTGTCGAAGCTGGATTTAATTTCTGATTTTCTTTTACAATTACTGCCTGAATTTAATGAAATCTAGACAAATTCTGGAATTTGTTTATTCTCAGTTCATTGCAATTACAGTGGGTGTACTTGATCAATGTTCCATTGTAGATTGTGATGCAGTTTTTTTTTAGAACACAGCTTCACTAGATTGGATTTATTGTTAGCTAAAGTCTTTTCTGCATGAATTGGAGAGAGAATTACCTGGATTAGAATTTATGGTTGATGTGTTATTGAATGGACTTGTTCCCAATAGTAGTATCGAATACCCTTCCAAGGTATGTATCCTGCTCTGATTTTCAGGAGACCCTTTGAGTGACACAGAGATGGAGATACCTGAGAGTTTGGAACATTCATTTGGTGGGTATGTTAGGCTACCATTGAACAACTATTGAGCTCTAAGAGTTCACTTAGATAAATTCCCGGTCCTCATAATTGATGTTGGAGGGAATAATTATTAATTTAAATAATCGGAGAATTTCACCTTAATACATTTGAAGCTCCACGAACTGTGTTAAGCCGAGATCTAATCAAGGGAATGGAAATATCCACTAGATTTAAAGGATGAGTCATCAATCAAGTTGTAGAAATTTGCAACAACCCTTACTTGGGAAGCAAGAAATCTACAGTCTCAAGAAATGAGTATGAAGTATTGAGAAAGAAAAGTACCTAGATCTTGTAAAGATTGTGTAGAACACAAGTAACTAGTTAGACCCTTGTCTTCGAGAGAAGCAAGGACCTCTAGTCAGTGAATTATGGAGAAATCCAACCGCATTGTTAGAGGCATCTTGGACAAATCAATCCCGGCCAACAGGTAACAATGCATGATGGTGCGAGAAGTGGGTACATTTCCACAGTACTTCCTTGATAGTGTTCATTTCTTATAGAGAAGCTGATTTAGTCAGTATATATATATATATATATATATATATATATATATATATATATATATATATATATATTTTATTGTTTTATTATCCATAAGCTTCAACTCTCTTACTTTTAGGTGTATTCTAGAACAATTATTTTTCTAGTTAATTTGAGAAAGCATACATGGAGGTTCAAATAATATGGATCTTGAGTAGTTATAGGGTGTTTGACTTCAAATTCTTGTCAATCTACGTGGGGAATGTCATGTAGAACTTACATCCAATTTACTACTTGAATGACTTGTGCACTTGCAGTGTCATAGACTAATCCCATTATTAATTCCATAACATAAATTCAGTTTTATTCATTTTCAAACAATTCTCTCCAACTTTGACATAGATGCAGGAGAATTGTAAGGCTCCTGTATAAGTGTTAAATTGAGTGGTTTAGTCTATATCTTCACAGGCAAACATTTATATGAACTTTTATTTATGGGCTTGGGCTTAGGCCTAATCCATTATTGGATCAGGCAAAATTTCAATTTAGGTGCAAACAATTGTCCCCCACATACATGGTGGCCTAAGGGCCATATTATGCAAATATTAAAGCCCAATATTCTTATGAGTTTGTTTCCAACCATAAAACCCAAAATTCAGCTTTCAATCCATGATGTGGAGTTTCAACGAGCAGAGCAGAGACAAGTTAAGATTGATAAGAATCGACTATTGGTTCTCCAAGAAAAAGTCTTTGTAATCATAAGTTTAAACCTCCAAGTTTTGTTCTTCCTTCACCAAAGGATATTGCATCTCCAAAGAATAACCATCCGACTTCTTCTCCAAGCAACCTAGGATCATCTTCTTTCATTTCCAGCAAGAATTTATTTTTACTTTCCAAAACAACCCCTTTTGTTTGGAGAAAGGAAACTTTTTTACTTTGCCTTCTTCATCTACTTCCTTCTCTCTTCATGTCATCAATGCCATTGTTGACACTGCTACCGTTGCCGACACTACTACCACCATTGCCGACAAGCCGTCGACACTCCCACGAACATTGTTGTTCCATCTTTCCCCCTTGTTGAACAAGTCGTTGATTTCGTTGTTGACGTCGCCTCTCTAACCGACATTGTGGCTGCCACCGACACAATAGCACTGCTCGTCCCATCGGTGCTGCTGCTAGTATATAAGTCAACGTTGCTAGAGTTGCTAGCGTCATCGTCGGGGCTATCGCGACGTTCGAATCTATCAGATCTGTTTGCGTCATTAAAGAATATGTCATCTCCATCGTCATAAAAGATCGTCAAACTGCTGTTAGGATTGTTGGCGACGATATCGGTCTTCATCCTGTCGGCGTTGTAAATGCAACTGCAAGGATCGTCATTAGAGCTGTTGGAGTTGTCGAGGTCACCACTGCTCTTCCTTTGTTGTTCGTCGCCGTTAGTGGAGAAGAAGAAGTTGCCACGGTGAGTATTGCTAAAAGATCAATTCTTTTCTAATTTCCTTGATGATGAATTTCTTCTTGAAGAAAATTGCTTTGGATGCCATTTTCAAGCTTTTTTTGATGCCAAAAAATCCAAACTTTCTTTGATGTCATTCAAAACTTTTTCTGAGTGCGAATATTTTTGAAAAATAATCTTGAATACACTCTTGAAACAATTCTTTGATGTTGTTCGGCTATTTCGAACATTTTCTGAGGTGCATCACTTGAAAAAATTCTTTGAAGTCGTTTGGTTGTTTCGAATATTTTTCGGGGTGTATATTACAAAGATAATCTTAAATACATATTCGAAAAAAAAAAATCTTTGAAGTCGTTCAGCTATTTTCAAACACCTTCAAATTTTTTTTTTGAAGTCGTTTGACTGTTTCGAATATTTTTCAGGGTGTATATTACGAATATAATTTTGAATACACCTTCGGAAAAAAAAAAATTCTTTGAAGTTGTTTGGCTATTTTCGAAACTTTTCTTAGGTGCAGATTTTCAAAAGATTCATGACACACTTCGAAAAAATTTCTTTGAAGCCATTTGGCTCTTTCAAAATTCTTCTTAGGTGCGACTCTATAAAAGATCTCTTAATCCACATTCGAAAAAATTCTTTGACGTTGTTCAACTTGTTTTGAAAATTTTCTTTCGTTCAATGTTTGAAAAGATTCATGAATACACCATCGAAAAAATTCTTTGAAGTCATTTGGCTGTTTCGAATATTTTCTGAGGTGTATATTATGAAAATAATCTTGAATACACTTTCGAAAAAAAAATCTTTGAAATCATTTGGCTGTTTCGAATATTTTCTGAGGTGTATATTATGAAAATAATCTTGAATACACATTTGAAAAATCTTGAAGTCACACATTTTCAAACCCTTTCTTAGGTGGAACTTCAAAAATTCGCACAACATACCTTCGAAAAATTCTCTCTGAAGATGTTCAACTTGTTTCGAAAATTTTCTTAGGTGCAGACTTCAAAAATACTTATTAATACACCTTCAAAAAAAAAAATTTCTTTGAAGCTATTCGGCTTATTTTGAAAATTTTCTTAAGGGCAGATTTCACAAATAAACCTGAATGCACTCTTGAAAAATTCCCTTGAAGCCATTCGACATCTCAAAATTTTCTTGAGTGCATATACTGAAAATCATCCTGAATACACTTTCGAAAAAAAAATTCTTTGAAGTCGTTTGGCCGTTTCAAAAATTTTCTTAAGTGCCTATTTAAAAAATAAATATGAATGCACTTTTGAAAAAATTATTCTTAAGCCGTTTGGCTATTTCGAAAACTTTCTTGAGTGAATATTGAATGATTTTCAACAAATTTCAGCAGTAATCCTTCGTCTTAAACTCAATTTTTCTTCGCGTGATTGTGTCACAGATTGCTAACAGTATCGACTTATTTATCGGTGAAACGGCTTGTATGTAACTCTTTGCTGATAGACTTTGTCTTGTTGAACATTTCCTAGCCAAATGGATTTAAAACCTTTGTGATGATCAGAATTTCTTAGATTTATTTTCTCAAGAGCTTCTTGTGCTGGTTTAATGGTTTACAACCCAGTCCCATCTTCATTAATGCTCATTTTTCCTTAACTTGTGCTTTTGTACTCGATAGTCTATGATGACAAATGATTGTCTTGAGGCAAGTTTGATCCCTTTCCAACCCTTACTAGGTGGCCATTGGTCTACCATTTTTTCTAGTACGTCTTCCCATACGCATTTCTGACTTCTGTTGAAGACTAATTAAACACTACACGCATTGCTACATTCTTACAAAGAATGGCATTGCATTAATGGATCAAGGTACACTAGTCATTCTTTGATGTGTGTTGAATGTTTATGGAATGAATTATGGTAAATCACTAAACACCAACACACGTGAAATCTCATACCCATGACATTGCATTAGTAGATCAAGGTGGCACTAGGCTTGCCTTTTGATGTGTGTTGATGCTTGTGGAATGAATTGTGGAGAACTCATTGAACACCAACACACGTACACTTACAGCCATGACATTGCATTAGTGGATCAAGGTGGCACTAAGCCTACCTTTTGATGTGTGTTGATGTTTGTGGAATGAATTGTATAACTTTGTTGTTGATTAAAAGTGGTCATTTGACCTACTTTCTTTACTTGAAAATATATACTGCGCATATCAGGTACAGATACAACATTAGAGAGATTTGAAAAATAGTGGGTATATATCTTACTGATATATTGAACATGTACCTTGTTGGACAAATTTATCTATTTGAGAACACAAGCTAAAAAGCCTACTTTTACCCAAACACATAATAGAAACAAGGTACTATGCTAGAAAACTTTGAATGTTTGAGAACACAGTGGCTAAAAAGCCTACTTTTACCTAAAACATAGAATGGAACAAGGTACTATGCTAAAGAAACTCTGAATGCTTGAGAAAACAGTAGCTAAAAAGCCTACTTTATTCCAAAACATAGAACATTCCCCTAACATGACCCCTTTAAAGGCCATAGAATCGACCTAATTCTTTTGGGAATTTTTTGCAATTTCCCACATGGTAGGGAAATACTTCCTTAGGTATTTCTCATTGATGAACCTCTTGTGTGACTCTCCTTGTAGGTTTGCTAACCAATATGTATTTCCATGTAGTACTTGATGCCCTTTGAAAGGTCCCTTCCAATTAGGAGACCATTTTCCTAATTTATTGTCTTTGGAACTAACTTACAGTATAATCTTCTAAACAAGCTCTCCTACTTCAAAGTTTTTCCTCTCGATTATCTTGTTATAAGTCTGAGCCACTTTATTTTTCTAACTCAACATATAGTTGAAGGCTTGTACTCTTTGTCATTTGCTGATTCAAGTTCCATCATCATGACCTCATTGTACTCTTGAGGAGTAAGGTCATTTTTCTTGGAAACTCTTAGAGAAGGCACCACTACTTTCATTGGGAGTACTGCATCTTGTCCATAAGTCAGAAAAAAAGGACTTACCCTAGTAGAATTCCTTTTAGAAGTCATGTAGGCCCACAATGTCTTTGATAAAATTCTCGTGCGCTCCCTAGGATTCCCTTGCACATTGTCTTCGTGATCCCTATCAACACTTTGTTGGATGCTTCTGCTTGTCCATTGGCTTGGGCATAAAAATGAGTTGATATGATAAGTTGTATTCCATAATCCGCATCAAAGTAACTCATCTCCTCCCCAATGAACATTGTTCTTTGATCAGTAGTGATAGACTGAGGAATTCTAAACCTATGAATAATCTGCTTCTTGATGAATTGGATCACATCCTTCTATTATGCTTTCTTCAGTTGTATTACATCCATCCATTTAGTGAAATAGTCTATAGCAGCTAAGATGAAGCTATGTCCTTTTGATGATGCTAGATGAATCTTCCCAATCAGGTCCATAGCCCATCTTCTAAACGACCATGGTTTTACTATTGAATGTAATTCAACAGCAGGAATTCTCTGTATACTTCCATAGTTCTGGCACTATTGACAACCTTTAGAGTAGGTGATGTAATCTTTTAAAATGGTCGGCCAAAAATGGTCGTGTCTTCTAATTAACAATCACATCTTTACTTCAAATTGATGGGCTCCACAAACTTCTTCATGAACTTGTTTCATAACTTCCATGCTATGTGGGAAAGATAAGCACTTGAGTAATAACCCATCTAATCCCTTTTTGTATAACTTTACTTCTAGTAGAACAAAATTCTGATCTTGAGCCTTCGTTATGTGAGGAACCCTCTTATTTGGATTCTCTAAAAATTCTCTGAATTATGTTCTCCACCTTCAAGAATGTCTACGCCATTCTTTTGAAGATGTCCTGCTGATCTTAAAAAATTTGAAGGGTGATTCATTTTCTCTTATCATGATGAGCTTATGGGTCAATTCTTTACCTATTTTTACACTAGAGGCTATTTGAGCAAGCTTATCAACCTCCCATTTTGATTCCCTAGGCACATGTTCAAATTCCACATTATCAAAGGAGTCAAACAGTTGAATGGCAGTTGTAAAGTAAGGTGTTAATAGCAAACTGTTGCATTTAACTCTTCGTTTTAATTGCCGAAGTACCAATTGAGAATCTCCAATTACTCGAACATCTTTTGCCCCAAGCTCTAGTAGGATCTCTAAACCAATCACCAAAGCTTTATACTCGACATGATTGTTGGTGCATTCAAAGGCCAGATTAAAAGACAATGTAGTCTTTACTCTCCTTAGTGAAATAATCACTATTCCCGCACCAGCTGAATTCTCTGTGCTTGAACCATCAAATTTAAGGATCCAATGTTCCTTTTCTGCTCCATAGATTCCTAGCTCCACACTTTGCTCCGTTCCAATCTCTGAGGAAGGATGATCAGTTAGGAAATCTACCAATGCTTGTCCCTTGACTGATTTTGTGACGCCCCATTTCCCGGGGGTCCGTTGACTACCCGTAAACCTGCGGAATTTCTATATGTCTCGTATCATGAGACGCATATCTGAGTAAAAATGCCTCTTGGGCTCATAAGTCAATACTCATCAAAACAATTATCACAACTATATTCCAATTATCTCCCAATAATTTAATAGTTGATTACACTTTTATACAAACATATATTAAAAACTAAAATTCTAATACATGTTATATCCAAAAGTATCAAAGCCATAAACCGGCTTCTTCAAAATCAGCCTCTAAATGCGTAGTCTCCTCAAGCGCTCCCTGTACCTGAAAAATATAATCCTCTATTGTGGTGAGCTAATGCTTCAAGAGTGGAATCACCCTAAATGGGGCTACTCCACCTAAGTGCATATGCACATCTTAAAGTGCAAACACACACTCAAGTAAATACGTTGATCCTACTTGAATGTCTACATGATCCCCATGCCGCCAGTCCTCACTAACTCACTCACACTTGCCTAAGCCATGTATGAGAAAATACTCATTTTCAAAACAAAACCTGTTGTTCTTTAAAATATACTACCGAATTATTCGGTAAAAGTATGGGACTACCCTCCGAGGTGAATTGGTTGGTGAGCTTCCGAAATGTTCATGGTCCTTGTTGACTAATTCAATTTGATGTATATGTGGAAAATATGGCCAAGGGAGTGAATGTGGTAACACTCAAAAACTGATTTGAAACAAAAGTAAGTATACTCAAACTCGAAATGAAAAGTATTACTAACACTCAACCCCTTTCCGCAAGTGCACGGGTCAAGTAATAAAGTGGACTTCTAGAGGTCCGGATATCGCACTTACCGAGGATTGGAGGTTCTTCTAATTGAATTTGATCACTGACATAAGGGCTCTTCACTATTTAGGCGATCAACAGATGTGAATTAAAATCAATTTAATTGAAACAAAAACCCATTTAAAACTAATTCTTAAAAATCTACCAAATAAACAACTACTTAATTTAAAAAGGTATGAAGAGAGCTCATTAGGATGGGGATAATTATTTACAAATAAAGCCAGGCCTTTGAAAGTGCAACATCTGGTGGAGTTGAATGATGGATTTTGTCCAAAAGTAAATGTAGTATAGCTTGGATTTCTCCATACACCATACATTTCACTAGTTAGAGATCCATAGCCCTCAGACAACGGGTCTAAATAGCTATCGGTAAAATTTGCACTCTTTTAAGATTTGATTGTTTTTCTTTTTCAATACTTCACAACCATTTCTTAGGACTCAAGAATTCTCGCCTCTCATAGACAGGATAATGCAAGCCTTCTCCTGTTTCCAATGTAATTGGTATCTCGCCCTTCAAATCTAATAAATTTTCATCTTCTTGATCAGATCTTGCTAACACGATCAAGATTCTTTCATCGATTTTAAGAGAAACTTCAGTCATTTAAATTGATACATCATCTAATTAATCCTCACACCATGAGTAAATTAGTGATCTATCAAAGTAATTTTTCAGAGTTCATTAGTTCCAAGATATTAGTCTAGCATACCCCCTAAGTTACTCAGCCTCTTATTCTCGTGAATCTCCCATCTCTCGTGTCACCTGCAGGGCCTCTCCTGAAATCGTGAGCAAAGATACAAATTCTTGTGTGCAAGCCACTAATATTCCGAACAATTCACATATGAACTATACCACTATATAAATTCAGTTTTCAAACCTACAAAATAACTGAAAAACTCGCAAATCTGAATGTTCAACAATTAATCCTCAACCCTGTAGGGTATTTACTGTTCCATTACTGATTTCCACCATCACTAATCAAACAAAAAGTAAGAAAATGAAGAAAGAAATCCTGGAAGAGAAAGAAGAGAAAAACCTAGATTCGGTTTAAATCTTCACCTCAACAAGAATAAATTGAATATCCGAGTACAAAGACCAAAATCTCTTCAATATAAATAAAAATCACAAAACTATTCTAAGATCTATTCAAAAATAAAAATCATGAAAGAAAACCAAGAAAATGCCAGCTTTAGAGAGAAAACCCATAGAGAGAGAGAAAATCCGCATTTTTAGCTTCAATCCTCGTCCAACCTTAGTGAAATCGACCCTATTATACAAGACCGAAATCTCTTCAATAGAAACAAAAATCGTTTAAAACTGTCAAATCCAAAACAAATAAAAATCTGGCGTAAAAATCGGAAATGGGTAAAGCCCAGAGAGAGAAACCCCAAGAGAGAGGCTTCCAATCTTCCCGCTTGCCTTCTTACCTAAAAAAAAACGAGTATAAATATGGTCCTAGGGTGAATGGGCTGTGAAATTAGGTCAAAACTCAATTTTCGCCTTTTTCAAGTTTCGCAAAGATTTCCGTCATGAATAGCTGACAGGTTTTTGTCACGACACACTGTCATACATCGTCACTTACATATTCTCCTCACGCGACATCGGCCACGACATACTCGTCGCTGACAAATTTTCCGGGATAAAGAATCGGGTTTTTCTTCTCTAACTTGTCGCCATAACTTCGTTTAACTCGGATTTGGGCGCAGAGTACTCATTGAAAGATCTTGAATGCAGAATGCGTACTATGAGGAATTTTAAACCATTTGATGTCTAGATGGTTCAGAAAATTAATCTTTCCAGTAGCGCACGTGAAACTCTCCGTTGACTCTTTGGAAATAAATTGCTCATTTCTTTGCCAAATCATTCGCTTTTCATCAATAATCCTACAAAACCAAGTTTAGAGTGAAACTTTACGAGTTTTACATGAATATATAAATGCACAAAATAGCATGTGAAATGAACTCAAACATAGATGAGTTTTGCACTCCATCGGGCCCCTCATCCGAAGTGATCTGCTGGCCCATCTCCAACCCAATTCCTCCGAATATCATCCCGCGAATTCTTTCGCAACCATGTCCGTTTTAATAAAAACCATGTCATGTGCATTATGCCATTTTCAAAACCATTTATACAATATGTCAATATGCATATTTTCAATCAACTACAATTACACACATGTAATTCAACACATCACTCATCACCCAATTTACCAACTGAAAGCAAATCATAATCATCTCCAATGTCGGCTTACAACACAATTTAATTCCATAATCATGGTCATTGTACTAACACATTAAAATACTGTCTTTAACCTATCTCTTTCCACACATACCAAGCCATTCACATCAAACAATTCTTTATACAAAACAAATGGACATTTATAGTCCATTTCATACAAATTGGGACTGCTTTACGCCTCCCAAACAACAAGTGGGGCTGTCCACCCGCAGCCCACTCTTCTCCAACATCTGCCTCTCTGTGGAACCGAATCTCAGCTCTCCCGACCATACTTACCAACACAATTTAATTCATAAATTATCATCCAACACCCAAAAACAGTCCCTGCAAACCGCCACGGACTGGCACAAATGGGTCTCAACACCACCACCCCTGCCTCCAAGACTGGGAACCGATCAAACGGCCCTCACGCTCAATCAACTCAAACATCACAAACACTTAAATAAAGTGTAAAACAAGTAGGATGAAACTCCCTACCTTATGGAGTTTGTCAAAACTCAAAACCGGTGTCTACGCTGTCCTCCGAGTAGAACAACTCTTCTTGTCGCCATGAACTGCCGCCTGACGCCTACGATTCTAGAGTATGAGGACACTCTTTCAAAATGTGAGAACAAAACCTTCTCGCATGTTTTATCCTCTCCATTTCTTCCTCCTCGCTTTTCCTTTGTTTTATCCCTTTAGCTTTTCCTTTCTTTTTCTCATTTCTTCTCACCCTCTCACATTTTCTCCTTCTTTCTCTTTTCATTTCTCTCTCCTTTTGGAGCATTAAACGTGAGGACAAAGCTTAAGTTTCCTCCTCCTTCCCAAGCCAAATGAGTGGCTACCAATTTTCTACCTTATTCCTATTTCTTTATTTTCCTTTTACGACATCATGTCCTACATGGCTTAATGATAAGCTTATGGAATCATTTTCTCACACATGGCTAATTGTGAGCCACTCCTTTAATGCCAAGTGTCATTCTCTTAGGGTGCCATGTGGCATCGCCTAACCTTGCCATGTGTCACCCGACACCCTACGTCTCGAAAAACGTGAAATCCTGACCACCTCGGAATCCAACGAAATTCGACGCCGTTGCTTTAATTCGTGAGACGCATTTCAAGTGAAAGTCCGTTTGTCATCCGAGATTCGGTAAAAATTCCTCGATTTTTACCTAATTGATGATTTTACCCATTAGAAATTAGATTTTTCTCGGGGTTTCACAGATTTATGTGGAAAATCAACAAAGGTGAATCTTGATAAAGCAAGGGACCATTTACCAATCCTCCTTGTAATAGTGGCCGATTAAGCATGTACTTCATAAGGTCAGTCTGAGAAACCACAAAAACTCGAGACTTGATCAAGTAATGTCTCTGTTTAGTACATGCAAAGTACAAGACCAAACATAAATTTTCAATTGGAGTATATCTTGTTTTTGCTGGATTTAAGACCCTACCCAAATAATATACAGCCTGCTCTTGACCTTTAGAATTGTTTTGTGCTAAAAGACAACCTATTGACTCATTTGCGGCTAATAAATATAATTTAAGTGAATGGCCTTGTATATGAGGCATTAAAACAGGAGGTTTAGAGAGATAGTCTTTGATCTTGTCAAAGGCTACTTGATGTCGTCCCTCCCACCTAAACTGTTCCATATCTTTCAACTTCACTAAGTTAGAGAATTCCTTGATTTTACCTTCCATGTTATAGATAAATCTTCTTAAATAATTTACTTGACCCAAGAACTTTTGGAGTTCCTGGCTGCTTTAGAGCTTTGGCTGAAGCAATAGTTTTTGCTTTGTTCTGATCCACTTCTATCCCTCTTTGGTGAACTAGAAATCCAAGAAAATTCCCAGCGCGAACTCCAAATGCACATTTGAGTGGATTAAGCTTCAATTGATGGTGTCCCATCCTCTCAAAGCCTTTCCTTAGATGATCCACATGCTCATTGGCTCTTCTAGATTTAACCACAATATCATCAATGTATACTTTCATGTGGTGGCCTAGCATGTCATGAAAAATGACATTCATTGCCCTTTTGTAAGTTACACCTATATTTTTTAGACCAAAAGGCATGACTCACTGTAATGTCCTTGGCTGAGTCAGACATCTAAAGTGTCTTAGGTATATCTTCTATTGCTATTAGAATTTGATTGCAACTAGAGAAATCATCCATAAAGGACAACAATTCATTATTAGCAGCATAATTAACTAACATGTCTGCAATAGGCATTTCATACATGTCCCAGAATAAGTAAACATTTGGATCTCTAAAATCCTACACATACCCGGGCTTTCCTATTTTTCTTCATCATAGGAATATTTGCTAACTATTGACATACCTTTGTAGGTTCATGACTCATTCTTCAAGAGTTTCAATCTCTTCACACTCACTCTACTTTCTTGGAAATTCTTCTAGGTGGTTGTTGAAAAGGATGGAACTTGGGCATAATGGGAAGGCGATGTTCCACAAGGCCCCTATCCAATCCTGCCATTTCATCATAATTTCAAGTAAAGAAATATTTGAATTCCTACAATAGTGATATGATTTGTTGCTTCAAGTTAGTGGGTAAGAAAGAATTGACGTAAGTAATCCTTGGCTCTTCCATAGTGTTGAGGTTGACCTCTTCCATAGGATCATGAACCTGAGGCTTGTTGTCTTCCATTTTAGGAGGAGCTTGCTCCAAATCTTCAATCTGAACTTCTTCCTCCTCTTCATATGATTCTTCTTCATAAATCACTTCAGCTCCACAAATGTCTTAGAACTATTCTTCTACAATTTTTTCAGTAACTTGATGCATTTGCATTCTGAATGTCGTGGCTGCACCGACTGCATTCTCTTCATGAGAATTCTTAGTCATTGATCTCCTTGATGATCGTCCCCTTTATCGGCCTGAAAGGCACGATAATAGTTGTCTTAAGAAGTTTGGTTGCTTGGTCTTGAATCTCACCAGTATCTCTTAGCTCCATGTATATTTCTCTTAGAGTCTCATTCTTGTTTTTGCCTTTGAATTTTATTAGACCAAACCCTTGGTCATAGTAACTAGCCTCCACAGAATCTGAAGTTGCAATGAAAGGTTGTTTGTCTGCCCATACCACTTCTACTTCATCACCTTTCCAAAACAGTAAAATTGGTGAAGTGGAGGATCACACACACCAAATTGGATATGAATCCATTTCCTTCCCTAGCAAAGCATTGTAATTAGCAGAATTAATAAAAAAGAAAGTTGATAAGGAAGTCTTACTACCCACAGTGATGTCAATAGGGAGTACGCCGCCTATAGTCTTAAAGATTTCTCCAGTAAAAGCTGGTACAGACACTTCTGTCTCAATTATGTGACGCCTCAAAATCCGGGGGTCCGTTGATCACCCATCAACTCATAGAATGCCTGTGGATATCGTGTAACTCGATACCACACCGTTGTGTCCCATTTACCGGGATCCAAAATTTAACAAAAATCGGACAAAGTTTCATTTGTACGGGGAGCTCTATCCAAAACCCAACTTGTACAATATACAACAACATGACCCATCTGAGGCCCAATATAACACAATGACCGCATCGGGTCCATTTATGAGTAAAAATTGACCACACCGGGTCCATTTATCCACATTCATATAAAAACATGCAAGGCTATATTAAAAACAGTTCATATAAGTTCATTTACAACTCTTTTACATAAAATAAACACACATGAGTTCAATTTCACTCATTAGTACATTAGTACATGCCAAAATGGATTTTTTTTTCAAAAATCTTTTACAAAAATGATCACAAAAGCCACAAGCCGGCTTTCTTCATTCTTAAGGCCTCGGATGAAAGCCACCCATCAGCACATGTCCCGTACCTGAAATGTTATCTCGTAGAATAGTACCCTGCCCGGTACAGACCCGAGTTTGACTAAAAACTTGATTGACCGATTTGGTATAAACCGAATCTGCTGCTTTTTTTTTTCATTTCACTGAAATAGCAAACAATAGTGCTTCCCAGAAATTTGTCACTATTTTGGGACTGAAATTTCTACTGATGGTTTTCTCTATTTAAAATACGATTAAAATGCAGACTAGTCTAAATAAATTGTTGCAAGTGCATAGGTCGTACAAGTAATAAAGTGAACTGTTAAGTCCGGATATCATACCCATAGGGATTGAGCATAAAATCTATAGATCAACTACCCCTACTACTCGAGATCCTCGCCATCTGAGCTTCTTAATTTACTGAAATAAAAACTAAAATAAAAGTAGTTTAAAACAAAAAGGAATTAAAAGGAATCAAAGTGTTTTACTAAGAAATAGTAAGTACTAGGAATGGGATCGGTGCCTTGACTATGAATGTAGTATAGCCTTGGAATGCCTCATGACACTATACATTTCCCTATTTATAACACCATATTCCTAATCCATGTCAATGTTTATAAATAGGTACTTGTAGGATTTTATCCTCTTTAAGATTTGACTGTTTTTCCTTTCCAGTACTTTAAAGCTATTTTTATGACTGAAAACTGCTTGTTCCCATAGACAAGATAACACAACCCTCCTTCAAAGTAATCGGTACCACAATATGCAAGTTGAGCAGAATTCTCCATCTCCTTAATTAGGATCTTAGCTAACACGGGATCAAGATTGTTCTGCCCAACTGAGACGACACCTATAAACATTAAACTGATAACTTAGTAGGTGGTCTTTATGTCTTGGGAACACACTTCTATTGTCACCTAGAAGAGAACCTTGAAGTCAGAGGTTAGAACAATCAACTAATGATTTATCAGATTGACATTCAAAGTTTATTAGTTCTAAATATATTAGTCCAATATACCCCAAGTTACTGCTCGTGTGTTCTCAGGAATCTCCATCTTTGTGTCACTCAGAGGGCCTCTTGGAAATAAGAACACAGATGCAACTCTATTCTAGGTATAATGCCCTGATATCAAGACCAATTCACTACATGAACATATATTAATTAAATACGTCCAATTTTGGAACCCAAAACAACATTTAAATACTACAAATCATAACTAGAACACCAAATCCCATCCCAATAAGAGCTTAGCCTTCCATCACTGGTTTACGGACAATAATGACTCGCCGATCGATAAATTCATCGGGTCAGATACAAAAAATTAAAGAAAAGGATTCCATAAATAAATTCCAAAAAACCTTGAAGTTTAGACAGAAAATGGAACTAAATATTCTTTGATTTTAGCTCAATATTACATTTCAGCTAGACACATCTAGTCCTAAAAACAAAAGAAAAGAAAAATAAAAGAAAGAAAAGAAAAGAAAAGCAGAAAAGTCTCCCCAGCTGCTAATCTTCTTCCCACTGCGAGCTGAGTAGAAGCCCTCAAAAGTTGAGCAAAAACTCTCCCAAAGTTGGGCCAAAGCTGCGCCCTAATCCCTAGGAGTTGCTATTTATAAGCCCTAGAGATTGGGCCTTGAAAACAATGCGGATAACCTGGACTTTGAAAAGCACAAATTTCTACCCTAGTCGTTGATGTCATTGCTGATGTCGCAGCTGATGTCGCGACATGCATTCTAGTGTCATGACTCTGAATTCTACATGTTTGTGCAATGTCATTGCTGATGTCGCGATATCACGGCGTCGCTGACATTACCGGGCCGTGATGTCGCGACATCGCTTTTCTTCGCGCTTCTTCTCGTCTGACATGTCGCTACTCGATGTCAATGTCGCAACATTGCTGTTGGTATCTTCACTATCACAACCTTGTTTTGATATCGCGACTATCTTCAGCTGATGTCACGACATTCTATTTCAATTCTAATCTCTTTAGCCGATGTCGCGACTCTGCACTTGATGTAGTAATGCATGCCGCGACATTGCCACCGATGTCGCCAACATTCTTCCGTCAATGTCATGGATATCGAAGTTTTCTGTGTTGCTTCTTTCAACCGATGTTGCGACTTTGAACTTGATGTTGCATCATACAAGACTCGATGTAGCGACATTCTCCACTCGATGTAGCGACATTAGGCATTTGACCATTTTATGCTAATTTTTGCTTCTTTTATTTAAATTCCTACAAAACATAAATTTAGGTAAAGACTCCATAATTATGCAATAAAATGATCTTTAAAGCCTTAAATATGCATAAAAAATGGGCTTAATAGTATATGAGTTTTAGACTCATCAGAGTCTACACCCAAGTGCATGTCCTGCACTGGAAAATGCTATCCCCATGTGGTGAGCCACGCCGCGCAGTAATTCCTATAGAGGTTACTCTCTACCTAAGTGCACATGCAATGTTCACCTTTGACACTTCACATTCACATCATCAATTCCAAGCAAGAATATGCAATCCTAGGTTGGAATTCTACATGTCATGCCATGAAATGAGATGAGACCCACTCATGCACTATACCCGAGTCTTTAGCGACTCCCACCATAATCGAGTCTTTATCGACTCCCACCACACAATGCAATGCCAATGTGTGACAAAATCCGCCATTTATGGATTACATCCAATGATAATTTTCGAAACAAAATCATTTGTTTATAAACCAAAAGCTTTTTGGATGTTAAACCTCGAATAATCATTTCATTTGCAAAACCATGTGTCTTTTTGTAGGCAACAAATTTTTGGGGTCCCACCTCAAGCTCCGCACGCCTTCCAACACTTTTTGGACTTTCACCTTTGAAGTGTCTGAACCAATCCGGGTCTTTCTCTCGAAGGAGTATCTAGCCATTCTTCTTATTACCCGACACAAGTTTTTTTTTATTATTTCATGCAACAGTGCGACTCTGTTGGATTCGTCCCACGGCACCGAGCCTACTCATCAATCACCAATTGTGGTGTTTGATTTCAACCATGCACCTACACCCATGAAATGCGATGTTCCCGTGCATATGCAATGTAGTGTACCATTGCATATCAATGTCATGTCCCATATGTAATGAATGTCATATGGACAATGTAATTTATACATTTTACCATGTATCATGGACAATTATATCACATGCATATAATTTCCAATTCAACACTCATAACAATGTTAACACATTTAGAACACATATATTAACATTTCATCAAACCACAACAAACCAGCATGCTATCACATATCAAGCAATAACACACTTAATCCTCAAGGCAAAACGTGGCATATAGAGTTCCCACAACAACAGCCTAACAGCCCCTTAAATCGAGCTCAAAACTAGCTAAATAAGTCCTTAACATTATGGATTATTCTTTTTAATCCTAAACAATTTTTTGGACATACTATACACAACCACAATTCAATTCACCAAACAGGCCACAAAATGACCATTTAAAGCCATTTAAAACAAGCCACACAGTCCCTAAGAGCAAGTATTTCAGCCAAACAACCCTTAATTCAGCCCCAAATAGTCTCTAAGGGTATAATTAATGCCAAACAACCCTTAATTCAACCCCAAACAACCCCTAAGGGTAGAATTAATGCTAAACAACCCTTAATTCAGCCCTTAAGGGTAGAATTAATGCTAAACAACCCTTAAATCAGCCCCAAACAGCCCCTAAGGGTATAATTAATGCCAAATAGCCCTTAATTCAGATTTTTAATCCATAAAAAAATAGGAATAAACCAAAGTAGGAAGAATCCCTATATCTTGGAACACAGTAGCACGGGTAGGAAGCCTCCCTAGCCCGAAATCTTTGATTTCCCAAAATCTCCTCCTTTGGATCTTTGGTGAAATCCTTCCTTTTTGGTATGTGCTTGTAGCCCTCGTCAAGGTGATGAACTTTCATTATTTGCTCGATGAATTCTGATTGAGGGAATTCTGTAGATAGAAGAGAGAAGTCTTTGGCTTCTCATTTTCTCTCCCTCTTTCTCTCTACGATTTCTCTTTTCCAGAAGAAAATATGTTCTTTTTTGCCCAAAAATATGATTTTAACCTTATCCACAACTTAAATGCTTGGCCCACGTCGTGCCACGTGTTCACGACTGGTTCAGGTTCGTTTCTGCCCTGAAACGATTTATTTCATCCCAACTTAAGTTCAATTTATTTTAAAATGAACCTTACTCAATTTATTTTCCACTTTTAAGGTTTTTCTCAAAAATCCCGTTTTTGGGGTCCACCAGGCACATGACGCCCTAAAAATCTTGAAAATCCAACTATCTCGAAATTAAACGAAATTTGTCTGGGTAACTAGATTTTGCGAGAAAAATCCAGCGGCGAGGTCCGTTTCACCATCCAAGATGTAGAAAAGTTTCATATTTGCAACCTGTATTGTAGCTGCAATTTGTCGTTTTACCCTTTTTTGAAAAAGTTCAAATCTACTCGGGTTTTACAAATTAGATCACCAATGCCCCTTCCTAATGCTCTCAACATTCTTAATAGAATCACATTGACTGTTGATCCATTATCCACCAATACCTTGGACACTAGTTTACCATTAAAATGTGCTCTCACATACAGAGGTCTTATGTGCCTTATCATCTCCACAATAAGTTTTTTCAATATCACCTTTTGAGCTCTGCTTCCTTTAGAGGAGTCAATGGTGATTACCCTCTGCCTATGCTTGAGAATGTTCTTTCTCTACCTCCACTAGGCTTTCCTCCATTTATTTTGACTTGAAGAAATATGGTAAAGTTAGAAATGGTAGAACATTCCAAATAAATAGGAAATGTACCTACCATAATAGTTCTCAAATCCATTTCTTCAACAGATCCACAACTAGACTCATCTTCTGGTAGCCTTCCGTCTAAATTTGGTTTTCTTTGGAGTAGGCCTCACTTCTTTTGGTTTTCCTGTGTTACTCTTTAGGTAATTTCTTTCTCCATTGCTCTCGGGCCTACATCCTCTTTGAGTTCTGTTTAGCTCGGGAAATTTCTTATGCCGCACCACATGCTATAGACGAGGGACAAAAACCTTGGAGGTATTTTCCTTTAAGTGTTCATGCTCCTTTCCTCAGACAAGTATGTTCTCTTGGAGAATGATTACTTTTTGAAGGGTTTCTCTTTCTGATTTCCTATTTGAATGGTATGGATACCTTCCATTCTTCTTTCTCCTCGGTTGCAGACATTTCTTCCTTTTACCTTAAATTCATCCTTATAAACCAAATATTATTTAGAAATCTATACGCTTCTTTATCCCCGCATTAGAGAAAATCTTCTATTCTTTGCTATCTGCCAACACGCTCTCAAATTAGTAGTTACTATGTCGATTAGCTACTGGGTGGAAAAGGATCTTCATCAATCACCATGACCTCCTTTTACTCGTGAGAACTTCGCATTCCCTTATTGATCCCGTTCGATAATATTCTCAAACTCCGCAACAAGAATTGGGGTGACTCAGGCGATCTCCAGGAGTTATGATACTTACAAAGATACTTTTCCTCGAGTTCCTTTGCCGATTTGGTGTGATCTAGGGGAAATGTGATGAATTTCTCCTTCAAAAGGAAATCAATGATTTCCTCAAATTTTGTTGCATCAAAAGTATATTGTACATGTGTATTGGAGGTCTGTGACTTCTTCCATAAGTCAAAATTAACTCTTCACCGGTGAGGTAAATAAAGGAGCTTGTACTTAGGAGATGCTATTTATTGCGATTTCTTGAATTCACCTCCTGGCAGTAAGTTCCTATGGATGTCTTTCTCCTTTGACTTTCTTCCATGAGCAATTTTTCATACTCTGTAACCTTAGCAGCAAGCTCATAGAAGTCTCTGAACTCCATACATTGGAACTTCTTCCTCAACTCTATATCAAGTCCCCTTTGTGCCATCTTCACGTGCTTTGTTTCTAGGAGATGGATTTTGTATCTATTCTTTATTATTTTGAAACGAGTAATAAATGACTCTATTGATTCTCCACCCTTTAATTCTTATTTTGATAATTTTTGTCATGCAATCTTAGAGTTCAACTTTGAAAATTTGTGTGGAATAGTCTCTTATTTCACCTTGACTCATAATAGAATTCATAAACTGTAAAGTGCATGCAAATAAAGCAATTCTAGTTAGTGAGTTAGGAAATAACCTAAGTTTGAAATAAGGGAAATTTTCATATTTGTGATTCCCTACAGCATTGTGAATCCCCAGCAATGTACTCCAGGTGGGTATCCATCTTTCGGAGAATAAAGAGAATTCGAGAATTCTATACCCCCTTAGATGAGATTTTCTCTATCCTATTGCCTCACAGATATGGCTTATAGAGTGCAGGCAATAACTTGTCTAAGGCCAGACTCGTATAGTTCTTGTACCACCTCTCTTATTGCCTCCAAATCTGGTGGTGGAGGTGGTTGCATAAAAGGTTAGGAAATTTGTTGCCCTCTATTAATACCTACCCCTAAGGATGGTGGAATAGTGCCCCTCCTGCCTCTAGCTAAAGGAAGTGGCTCATTATAGGCTCTAGAATGTGTAACCGGATTGGTGTTAACAAACACCCTTTGAGGAGTCATTGTTTTAACAAGATTATAATGTTCTCCATTGAAATTGGTCAAATTTCCATCTTCTCTCCTATGGGGAGGAAGATATCGACTTTCCACCTGTCTAGGAGAGAGGTGAGATCAACCTCCTTCCTGAAAATTCCTGGGGTGTTGCCTCCTGGGCTCATTAGATAGTTGTCTTGTAAATCGAGAAGCAAATTTTAGCCTTTGTTGTCTAATAATATTTGAGATTGCCTTTAGGAAAGTCCCTTGTGACGGGTGTTCTTCGGCTTTGCCCGCAACTGGTGTAGCTTGCTTGGATATTGTTACGGCACATTCATCGGCTAGCATTTATCACTTCCTGTGCATACTTAAACATGGCTTTAGTTTTCTCAACAAGAAATTTGAGTTGTTAGACTCAACCTCTACTTGAGTAGTCATTCTTTCATCAAAATGTTGTCCAATCAATGTGTTCAATCTGTAGATCATCGATCATTGCCTAAAACTCATCTGTAGTAGGAACATGAGTATCATCATCATCTACGTGCATCACGCTTCTGTGCAGATTGGTTGTTTGATGCGTATTCTTCTTAGAGAAAATCTATTGTATTTCTCTCAAATTGTTCCACCATGGCTGGAATGAGTCTTTCATGTGCTGCTTCTGCAGCATCAGATACTGAGTCTTGAGACTCCAAAATGATTTTACTTCTTAACTCCAGTGGCATCTTCAGCAAATAATGGATCCATCGGGCAATGTTTCACAAAGATGTGTCCCACCAAGCGTGCCAAAAATATGTTGTGGTGATTTTTTAATTTCATAAGAACATACAAAATACAAGCATGTGGGAGTGCCTGGAAATTAAAGTGTTTTCAAACTAGAATGACTTGTAAAATCAAACTATATAGGCTCCTTAGTTCCCTTGACAGTTCCTCGTAATAAAAGTAGAAAATGTCGTACAAATATAAATATTGTAGGAATTAAATGCGAAGAAAAATGTTATATTTCCTTATCAAGGAATGAAATAACATGGTGTTGAAAATTAACAGACTTGAATGAAACTTTGAAATATAGTGTTGGAATTGCTGAAGTTAACATTGGATTTCACTGTGAAAAACAATATTGTGCTAAAAAATTGACAAACCTTTAATAGAACTTGAAAACATAATGCTAGAATTGTTAGAGAAAATATTGGATTTCACTATGAATTAATGAAATAACATTGTGCTGGAAATTTGACAGAAACTTGACTAAAACTAGGAAATAGAGTTCTGAAAACTAAAGAAACTTATTGAAAAGTTAGGATTTTCTGAAGTAGATTGACATTGAGTCAATTGATTTGTTGAGTTGTTGAATGATTTATTGATTGTCGGTCGATCTTTTGCTCCTTTTATAGACATCTTGATTTGTTGCCCAAGTCTCCACTCTCTTCAATTTCTGAAGTAATTGTCCATGTCTTTCATTAAGGAAGCTTATTCCTCAAGAACTCATCCACGTTTCCATCATGGAGGTTTGTTCCTCAAGAGTATTCCACATCAACACATAACCGCCCCACTTCTTTGCCACTTATAATAAAGCTTTGTTTGACTTCCAAAAATCTTAAAAATTTCATGAATACCCCTAAACTTTTATATGGTCTTGTTCTTATGGATTTGGACCCCTTTTATATGGACTTTTATTCATGGGTTTGGGTTTAGGCTTCAGCCATTACTAGATCAAGCCAATTTCAATTTTGGTGCAAACAAATGGACACTACAAAAAAAAGAAGATATAGTAGCATACTTTTAGTAGGGATCAACAAATTTCATAACTAAATATACATATAGCTAGGTAATTAATGGTGCGGTACTATATCAGCACATATGGTTAGAAAAATAAAGCGGCTCTGTATAGTATTGATAGACACACCCATTTGGGCCCTCGACTATGTCTGACGAATTGAACACGTTGATGTTTTGTAGTGACTATATCTTGTATATTATCTTCTGCTTTGCCCTCACTTCTTTGTCTCTGGGATTCTGAGACACGTTAGGAGTTAGATCAACTTTGAGGAGCATTGTTTATGGCTTACCCTCTACCTTGAGACAAGGCCTCACCTTGTCTTTCATCTTCCCTATTCGAATAGTTAAAGATTTCATTAACTCTAGAGGTGGGAAACGGGTGTCAGAGCTGGATTTGGCCGTGGCTGTGGTTCAAGTCAGTAGACTGCTTCTATTCGAGACTAAACAAAGTCAGGCTTTGAGCCACTGCACATCAGGCTGTCACGCCCCGGGTCGATCAGGCAGATTAGCCGAATCAGAGGCAGGTTTCGAGTGTGAGGAAACCATATCTTTGGGACTTCTTACCTTTTTGTTTTTTGGTACTTATATCGCATGGTATACAAACAGAACAGCAATAACCAACAATCATTTACATTTACAAATGGTTACCATAGGAATAGTATCCATTAAATTTATACACATATACTAAGTCCCGATGTATACAAATCATATACATATCTAATACAACATCGAGGAGATCGCGGAGCAAGTCTTTGGGTGAGCACACATCTCTGAATGGCATCTCATTTGAGTGTGGAATGTCCTGTCCTCTTCATCTCTCTTGTTTTCTGCGGGATTGAACACGTCTTGGCTTTAAACTTGAGTGGGAACATATGAGCGATACTTGACCCCGATACAATAATCACGCGTCACTATCTTTTTACATTTACTTATGCATATAACGAAGCCTATTCTTATGTGACTTCTAACTCATCTCATATTATACATGTAGATTTTTATTCTTTTCAGATTCCTTATCATTATCTTGTTCATAGTACTTTCCTGTGTCATGTATTTTATAGGTTGTAACTCATATCTACTACATGTATGATAGATCAGAATATAATTGAGTAAGCTTATAAGTATCTGATAGCGATTCAGAACAAATCAAATCATATCAATTTCATACGAGGTTCAAATCGGACTAATACCATACATATTAGACTCGCATCCTTTATCACGATGACCATTAATCGACTCCTTTAGAAATTACATTTTGGTGATGCAGGGATGCGGGTTGATCCTTTTAGTTTTCGTTTTATTAATTTTCATTTTTTCGAAGTGTCGCGACCGAATCCTTACTTGGCAGGTTGGCGGATCAGTACGGAGCGGTTTACTCGACGTTTTCAATCAAAACATTTATTTCGTCTTATTAAATTTTTCTTTTCAAAAGTGTCGCGACACAGATCCCAGGCTTGACCGGTTGGCGGATCAGTGGGCCGGTTTACTCGGAGCATTTTCAATTATCTTTCCAAAACATTTGTTTATGTTATTCCATTTTAGACTTTTTAATTATGCAAAAGCACTTCTTTTCGAGCAATCCCATAAACACTTATAATTTCAAAAGACCCTTAACATTTACACATTCCAGCAAAATGCATTTACAAATGATGCCTTTTCTTATGTCAGTGTAATGTAAAGATGCTTAAACAATACAATTTTTAATGTCATTTTTTAAGCTTATCGGTTTGTGATTTCACGTATAAGTATAAGTGACATTCGCGACCAGTTCACTTGGGGAATCCGCCTTTATTTGTCGTGATATGATGTGATTCGCTACTGATTATTATCGTCTCACATATGATTTTATAGAAGTGGCGTTCACGACGCATATTCGCGGGGAAATCACCGCCTGTTGTCATTGATAACAATGTGATTCGCATTTCTATTATTATCGTCAGCGTGTTTATGGAAATTAGACATTCACGACGATTCACTTGAGGAATCTGCACTGTTTGTCTGGTAGCAATGTGATTTCGCATTCCGGTATTACCTTCCTGCGCGCCAACGCTATAGAAGTGACATTCGCGATGAGATTCGCGGGAATCACGCCTGTTTGTCATTGATGCGATAATGATTTACGCATTCAATTATTATCGTCTCACATATGGCTATAGAAATTAGGCATTCACGACAGTTCACTTGGGGGAATCACTCTGACAAATTTGATCCCATAGCCACCTTGCTAAAGGCGGCATTTTTGTAGCGTCGCCGTAGTAGTGTACCAACATTTGCCAGCAACCATTCCATAAAGGTAATCTGACCTTCCAATATAAACGTACCAAGTGATACTTTTTGTGATAATTTAACAAATGTTGCAATATAGCAAATATTAGCGACATCTTCTACGACATTTTAATAAACATTGTTATGTTTGTGACATATAACCAACAATTATATAAATTGTAGTTACAAATTAATTTGTCCCAACGTTTTGAGCAATACGCGCGCCCTTATATATACCATACCATATATATATATATATATATATATATATATATCTCTCTATATATATATATATATATATACATATATATATATATATATATATACCATATATAATATGGAAATAATTTATTTAAGACATTTTAAAAGATGTTTTATAAAGCGTTGCTCTAAGATTTATATGTTTATAGTGTATGCAGTGACTTTTAAGTATATTGTTGTAATAGAAAAAAATATTAGTGACATTGTTTGTTAATTTAATAATAAACATTGCTATGTTTTGTGATATATAACCCCAATTTAAACAAAATGTAGCTACGAGATATATTTGTATCAACGTTTGTAAGCGATACTTATATATATCGATAATTAATTCGACATTTAAATGTCATTTATAAATCATAGCTAGAGGCTATACTTTGCGACATATAGTGACGTGCGATAAAATCTTGCAACGAAGTGATATTGTGATGACATTACTTATGGCAATTTAACAAACATTGCTAAAAATATCATGGCTGATTGTACACATCCAACAAAAATATCAAAATCTTCGTTATCCAATTAGATTGAGTATAATGGGCGCGTTTTTAATAACGTATTTTTGTATTCGGTTATAACTTAGTTGATAAAAAGTAAATAAATTACAATTTATGACTAAATAAATAATAAAAATTTATGATTTTTTAGAATAAAAAAATAGAGATATATTATTTATGCAACCCCTAAAGTAGATCAACTATGTTTTACTTTTCTTGATCACTTATGTACATATATTAGTACCGTATTTTCCCCTATTTACCCCTTACACTTTACATATTCAAGAATGTTGTTTTTATAAATAATATAAAGTGCTTTCTTTGTTTTTTTTTATTTCAAGAATAAAAAAACATGTTTTTTAAGTAAATATTATTAAATGAAACTCTGTTTTAAAAAGATTTTGATATATTCTATTTTTTAATATAATAATCTAGTCTCTTACTACTTCTTATTCATATGTTTAATAAAAAATGTAAATATAATATTACATTAGTATGCTAGCGGTTACCCTATATTTACTATATTTCTTGCGATAATAGAAAAAATATTTGAGTTTAAAATATATTAAATAATTCAAAATTTACAAATCTAACATTTTCTATGTTTTCTTAGAAAATAACTCATTTAATCTAGAGATATTTTTTTGTGAACTAAAAATTGATAGGGTTAGGAAATTTGGGTTTGAAATTCTTTTAAATTAAATCAAACAAAATAAAAATAATCGATCATTATTACAAGTTCTAATACAAGTATACATAGCAGGTAATAATTTTTATTAAAAAAAACACAAAAACTAAGGAGTTGAAGTGTGTATATAAAGGAAATGATAAGCGAGCACCAGTTTACCATCCATCTCTTTCACTCTTCGTTATTTCATCTCGTTAGGGTTAGGGTTAGGGTTAGGGTTTGTGGGTTTGTTTAAGCTATGGAGGAAATTACTGAGGGAGTGAATAACAAGGGCATTCATAGATAACCATGAAGAATCGGTCGGTCTCGACACCGGCACTTGTTTTCTATCTTAACCTCGCCAAGGTATGTATTCTCTTGCCTTTTCAATTTAAACATCTATGTTTTCTCATTATTAACAAGTTTGATTGATGAGATTAGCGAGTGAAAAAAAAGTTAAATTGAAAGTTCAAATCTAGGATTGCCCTGGACCCGGTGATAAAAGTTAAATTACCCCACTAGGTTGTGACAGGCATGCATTCCTTCAGAATACGAGGCTCTAGATCTTGCTTTTTTTTTTTAATTTCCTTTGTTTTTGTTTTAAGTGGAAACTGACGGAGGTTGATCTGCAGGTTGGGCGTTTTGGGATCCGGGGTTGGGAATCATTCCCTGCACTGCCATCTCTCAATATGCCTAATTTACCAATTTATATTGTTATTAGGCTGGGTATAGCATTTGAGTTTTGATCTGTTATATTATTGTGGTGTTGGTTTGCGAAAGGTACATCTCTGTGGCACAGGTGGAAGCTTCGGCCTAGGAATGGGTATTCTTTAACTTCTCTACGTATCCATAATTTACTGCGCAATGTTAATTTCATTAACTCCTCTGCCTTTTCATGCCTTTCCATATTTGTAGTTTTGAATGTGTAGTTATTTATAATTAGTCTCTTCATTAATACTAGGTTTGTCTATTGAGTAAAAGAATTATATAAGTTCTTGCGATAGATTTTCCTCCTTCATAGTATTTAGTTGAATTTATATCTATCTGAAACATAGTTAGTATTGAAGTTTGTTTTCCTCCTTTATTTAACATTTTTTTCGTAGGCTGCAGCATCTGGCGCTCTTCCTTGCTTTGTTTCTTTTCTCTTACCCGATGAAGTGTTTCTTTGTGTTGTTGTGTGAAAGATAGGTTTATCCCTCATCGAGTTTATGCTAATCCACTTGAATATCTTTGTCTTACCACCTAGATATATGTTTAGGCTTTTCATCCCGAGCCATTTACGCCTACAATTTCAATGGGGCTTATGCGATTATATTCTTTAGATTTAAGAGCTACACATCTTTTATTTTTGTATAATCTTAATTTTTAATGCTAAGGTAGTTTTATTTGCATGCATTTTAGTCACTTTTTTTTTTCTAGTTCCTCAATGCATTTGTGAGATCTATTTTTGTACTTTGCATGTATTGTATAGATTGAATTTCTATGTCATGGGATTAAATCCTTGCATTCTATTCTAGAAATTCCATATTGTTTGGAAATTGTGTCTTGGTCCAATATTGGACTACGTATATGCACACTTCATATTTCTCCTGGATATACAAAATATCTTCTTATTCTTCTTATCCTCTTGCTTTAGACTTCTTGTTCTTTTTCTTATAATTGGTACTCTCGCCTCATACATGGCATTACCTTATTTTATATCTTTTCAACTCTTTATGTGGATCATATCAACATCTTAGCAGTTTATTTTGGCAGTCACTGTGATTGATGTGTATCTCTTGTCTCTGCAACTATTGCTACTGTTGTCACCATTGCTGAAATCCTGAAAAACAATGGATTGGCTGCTGAGAAAAGTAAGTTATGTTTTGTTTGTTTTTTCCTGTATTTTAATCTTCTGTTTGATCTTTGATTTTGTAAAATTTAGCGTTTGTACTATACGAGAGATGCTGACATCTCTTTGTTGATATGAAGGATTGAATCGAGAGTCGACCATCAGCGAAGTAAGCTTGCAATGTAGCATATGTTTGTGTTTTTATGTTTCCTAAGTGAAATCGTTTAGAAACTTACGCAGTAAGTCCTCCAGCTTGATATCCAAAAAGGACATAAGGTCACATATGAAAATGTCATATACTTTTGAGACTATTTCGCCATGCTCAGAAGAAAATTTGAGTAAGTATTAATTTTTACTATCCAAAATTTTATTTATTTATTTATTTGAATTATCTTGATTTTGAAATGTTATTTATTTATTTGAAATTGAATTGAAGTGATGATTAATTTTGTGTTTACTACAGTTTAAGAAAAATGGGCGTCGACCAAATTGAATAAAAATCTTTTGAAGTATCCTGACATAAAGGACGGATCGCATGTATCTTCGGAATCTGTAGCAACTTTAGTTAATTTATTTTTCTCACTCTTTGGTCATTTTGAATAATTTAAAATTCGTTGTTTATATTTGTATGTATTTAGACTGAATTCATTTTTCAGGAAAAAATTGAACAACTTTGCAGTCGATGAAGAACGGTGAAGAGCTACGACGGATGAAATTTATAGTTCCTTTGAAAGAGAGATCGCGATTTCAAGAGTCCTTGGTCTAGATAAAAATGGTAAGCATAGGAATGTGTTTCAAAATCAGTCCCAAAATGCTTGAGAAAGAAGAAGCGTTAGTGAAGGACTTAAATGGAATACAAGAGCCCGACAAGGAGCTTGCCTGACAAGTTCTGCGGTACTAACGGCTCATGAGAAATCGACATATATTATTCTTGGCGTGATGGTGCTACAGCCTTAGAAGGATTGCGATTTGAAGAAATACTTTACTTAGTTTAATATTTATTTTATTTTATTTAGATATTTGACTTATGTGTTGGATTAAGAATATGGATAATGCTTTTTATATTATTTAATGACATAGCATTGTTTTATTTTTTAATTTATATCGTTATATAAACTTTTTTTATTGATAAATTTAAATGTCTTATTTATACAGGTATGCATATTTCATCGACGATTTCTCTATTTCAATTAATATAAATATGGCATGGTATACATATATTAATTACTTTATATGTAGGTAAAGAGATTAATAATAATGATAAAAATGACAATTATATGTGTAATGGAGTAATTTATATATTATGACACGTCATATTGTTATGGAGTTGTTTGTTAACACTTACAAACGTTAGTAGTAACATTGTAAAGATTGATATGACGACAACTAAATGTATCGAAACATTATGTTCAAGCGACACTACCAAATGTCGCCATCATAGTATACAATGACACATAATAATATTGTAACTGAATGGATGTCACAACATTTAAAAATGTTAGAAGTCATATCATAATAAACTAATACAGCGTCATTTGGAAGTGTCGAACCATTATCTTCGGAGCGACACGAAAACGCATGTCATTATAGCGAGGTATTATGACACATATTAATTCGTGGCGGCTTGACTCTAATAACATAAACATGTCACAAGTTCTATCATAATAAACCTAATATGAGTGACACTTGAAAGTATCAAAATAATAGTATAGTTAAGGAGACCTTAATAAAATATTATTACGTAGCGACGTTATGTGACAACATAATTGAAAGATTTAACCTTGCCAAAATGTCATAAGATCGTCTGAGTACATATCTGGAGCATTTTCTTCTTGTGATGTTATGAATAAGTGATGACATTGGCCTAAGCAACATATAAAGCAACATTTATAAGTAAAAATGTTGGTACTCAAGGTAAAAGTGATATTTTAGCCTACTACGACATAAGTCAAACGTTCGATAAAACCATTTTTGTTGTAGTGAATCCTGCCCTGTTTGTCATTCATTAGCAATGTGATTTGCGTGAACAAATCACGGTTACCTTCGACAATTCAATTGAGTGAATCCGAATCATGTGGTCAACTAAATGATACATTTCAAATCAGGCAATTTGCTTTTATGCGAAACAATTAAAACATCGTTCAAATACATGCACACATTTTATCACGTGTAGCGGTTTGTTTAAATAACATTGAATTACGATACCGATATATATATATATATATATATATATTTTACAATTAACATTCATGTCGATCACAATCGCATTTTTTCTTCATATCACATTTATGTATGACAAACATTTCAAATAATAATCATTCTTAAATAATATATATATATATATATATATATATATACCATATATATATATATATATACATATACCATATATACTATATATATATATATATATATATTTCACAATTAGCATTCATGTGGAGTCACTTAATCACATTCAGTTCAATATCCTTTTCGTATTATCTTTTCAAAACATTTACTCTCAATACATGTACACATTTCTTATATAGTACTAAATATACTCGTTTATATATACATTCCGTATACTCATTTTATGTATACTCATTCATATATTCACACTCCATTATACTCATTCCCTATACTCATTCATGTACTCATTCCTTATGCTCATTTTTGCATTATACTCGTTTCATTTATTTATCATTTCTGGTTATATGTGATAATAATAATATATCCCTTAACGCTGCCACATTATGTATTCATGACATATTGCCTGCATGTTTTAGTCGTTTTCATTTTCATTTTTCCATAATCATTTTCATGTTTCATGAACACATCTTTACATTTTCATTTCTACATTTTCCTTGTTTCATACCTATTTACATATGGCACTTCATATTCAACGAAGTATGATGTATGTGGAATCACACCTCATTCTTATAAATTCTTAATCTCTATGTATCTACTTTACTTAGGAAATTAGAATCAATCCAATCGGATCATCGAAACTAAAGTTATGGCATTTTTCATGCCAAACTAGTAGATTGCAGGATTACACTAGAGCAGATTCGTATTACTAATTTTTCGGGATCCTAGCACCATGTGTTTGACTCTAGGTCATTGTATTCTTTTAAAGATAAAGGTGCTAGGGGTTCTATTCAACTGGAATCACTTGTCAGAACCTTGCCGAGAAACTCGAAGTTACGTCAGAAACGACATTTCTATGTTCAAAATTTGGAACGATTTAGCTTGCACATGGCCCCACTTTGAGTGAATTTTAGGCCGCATGATCAGAATTTTGGCGATGCACCTATTATAAGTGCGATCCTTGAAGTCTATTTTCACGTAGCCATGAATCACTCAAATGTCGGATAAGAAATAGGCAAGTTATATGGCTGAAAATCACGGTCGGCGGGAAGCGAAACGGGGTGTCTGGTACATGTCTAACATGTACGGTGTTTATGATGACAAAAACGACCAGAACACAAGATCATGCGGTGACATGTATTCGGGGTGTCTGCGATGCGTATCATGAAATGTCCGAATGTGTATTTTTCTGCGTTTTATATTTTTGATAAATTCGATTATCTGCCCCGTATCGCGCCAATAGATTTAATTAAATGCTATAATCTCTCTTCTACTTTCCGTCATCTTCGATACATATCTTTCATCAAAACCTTTCATGTGATTTTACGCGAGACCGGAAAATCGATTTCTAAGGAAGGATAAACGGTAATTTCGGTCAAAATCCGAATTTTTCTAGATCCCGGATGGCCAGAAGCGGACTTCTCAGTTAGCAGGAACTCGTCGCGAGGAATTGCTAACCGCGTCGGTGCCGTTGGATTAGAGGTGAGGAGGTGAGTTTGCGTTTTTCGAGGCGTGGGGTGTTGGATGACCGCGTGGTAGGTTAAGGAGATGCCACATGGCTTTCGAAAAGTGCAGCTTGGCGTAAAAGAAATGGCTGCATTGAAGTACATGGGTCAATGATCGTATTCGCGTTAATTCATGTGGTTCAATGATGTCGTAAAAGGAAATATTGAAATAAGGAATAAGGAGTGGAAAAAAGAGCGACGCGTTTGGCTTGAGAGAAGGAGAAAGCTTAGCTTTTTGCATGCCGTCCAGATTAGTGTATGAAAGGGAGGGAGAAAGTGAAGGAGAAAAAAAGGAAGAGAAGGAGAAAATGAAGAGAAAATGTGAGAGGATGAGGAAAATGAGAAAAGAAAAGGAAAAGAAAAGAAAACGAGAGGGGTAAAGCAAGGAAGAGTAGAGAAGCGTGGGGAGAAGGGAGTGAATCTGGAGGCTTGTTCTTCCGGTTTTGGGGGAGAGAAAGTGCAGACTATATACCAAGATCTCTGACGATCGGATAGTCGGGTGCCGCCCGGTAGCCCGAAAACGAGTTCAGCCGCAGTGAGCGAAAGGAACTGCGCGTGGGTCTGGATTTGGGGAGTTTCGGCAAACTCCGCGGGAAAGGTAAAGGTTTTTCTCCTACTTGTTTACTTTTTTCTTTAAGGGTCTTGTAATGGTGGGGATTTGTTGAGGCGGGACAGCGAAGCTGGTTGAATTACGGAATTTGGTAGAATGAATAAATCCCTTGGTGTGGTTTGGACCGGTCGCGGGGCCCACATTTGTGTGATTGTGTGATGTGTGTTGTTGCCGTGGGTGAATAACATGTTGATTGTGGTGTGAAATTTTACATTTCCCGAGGAATGACAAGTAGGATTGTGTGCCATGTAGCCATGTGAGCTAAGTTTATGTTATTATTATAAAGTAAATAACATGATGTATGAGATTTGGTGTTAATATATGCATGAGTGATATATTAGCATAGGTTACTTATGTTTCGGTGTGCCATTGCATTGCACTTAGGTGGGGAGTAACCCAGTAGGAAAATTAAATCTTGGGGCTTTGCTCACCCGAGTCGTGGGACTATTTTTAAGTCTGAAGACACACTTGGGGGATGGGACGCATCCGGGACCTTAGAGGCGAAGAAATGGCCAAATCGGCCTCATCTTGTATTTTTTGTTCTTTGTAAAATTCTGGGCAAGAGACCCAGTTTTGTATAAATTGTAATTAAATACAATTGTAAATAAATGCTTTTGTACAAAATATACATTTTTATGAGGCATGGCTAGTGTAGGCCCAAGTGGCCATTTTTATCACGTGCCTCGTGACATGAGACATGTAGATTTCATGAGTTGGCGGGTTGTCGACGGTTGCGCTACCGGGATTGGGGCGTCGCATTTTTACCAAAAATAACTCTAATATGATTAACCCCTTTGACCAAATAAAAAGTTTATTAGGTTGTTACAGCTTGACTCCTTTGCTTTACTACTAATCTAGTAAATCGACACCGAGGAGGATTCCATGTTTTTCTTGTACATTTGGGGTTTTACCCACCTTACATTTGGGTTAGGATGAAATCCTATCAAAACCCTAGGTTTTTTGGGAACAAACTAATAACCATCAAAGCATGGAAATTCATACAAAACTTTAGAATTCCATGTAGTTCCATACCTTTTTGGAGCTTGGCTTTGCTTGATCTTGGCTCCTCCCTCTTCTTCCTCTTCCTCTTCTTCTTCTTCCTTCCTCTCCCTTTCTCTTCTCTCCTCTCTGTTTTCTCTTTTGGAGACCAAACATAAGATATTTTGATCATCTTCCTTAAAGACCATGTTGCTTGAGTCAGATGAATAAAAACCCATTTGCTTTAAGTTTCCTTGTTGCCTTTTTGTCCTTAGGTTCCTCACCTTGCAATTCGACTATGCCATATTCTAATTTGACCCACTAATCTTTTACCTCAAATTCCATAATTGCTTTTCTAGCTTGTTTATTTGTAATTGTATTCACTCAGTGGTAATGACCACTTTGCCCTTGTCTCTGAGTATTGCATTTTGGGTCTCTGTGTTTATTCAGAAAATTCATGTTGAGAAACATAATATACCTCTTGGTCATTCTTAGAGTATATTAGGATATTCTGATTATCCTCATATAAGAATTTTCCTCTTATAAGAATTTCGTCCTCGAAATTCATACTATGCACTTTGTCTGTTCTATATCAAGTCCTTTCTTTCCTCGCATCTTTACATACGAATCTTTCTTATACTTCCTTTTCATTTCTATTCTCTATGTCATGTCTATATCACTTCGTTGTCATCTATACATAACACAAGGACATCCACATCAAGGGCCAACACTTTTCTATACATACGCATTTCTATCCTTTCTCTCATATACTCTATCTAGAATCGCCTAAACATAGGCTTTTTCTAGAAACGCCTAAACCTAGGCTCTGATACCACTTAACTTGTCACGCCCCCGATCCCGGTCCGACCCGACATGAACTGAACCTGCCGGTGCGAAACCATATATCGGGACTCTTACCTTTTGTTTTTTTCGAGTCGCACTTATATCTCGTGGTATACAAACAAGTTTTGTAATAACCAACAATCATTTACATTTACAAATGAACTACCACACCTAATGGTATCCATTAAAATTTATACACATATACTAAGTCCATTTCACTTATACAAATACATATACATATCTCATACAACATCGGTAGATCGCGAACAAGCAAGGCCGGTGAGCACCTGTCTCTGAGATGGCCCGTACACCGGTGTGGAATGTCCTGGCCCTCTTATCTCTCTTTCAAGACTCCACACCTGATTGAACACGCGGTTGAAGCTTTACGATTAGTGGGAACATATAGACAAGAACGACCAATACACAATCGCCGTCACTATCTTTGGAAGACTTTACTTATGCATATAACGGCTTCATTCTTACGCGACTTCTAACTCATCTCATTATACATTGCAGATTTTATTCTTTCGTATTCCTCTTATCATTATCTTGTTCATATTACTTTCCTATGTCATGTATTTTATAGGTCAGAACTCATATCTACTACATGTATGATAGATCAAATCATATGCCCGTAGTAAACTTATACGTACATACAATGGCAATTCAGAACAAATCAAATCATATCAATTTCATACAGGTTCAAATCAGACTAATACCAATACATATTAGACTCTTTATCACTATCACGACCGAAGCCATTACAATCAACTCCTTTAGAAATTACATTTCGTGATCCGGGATGCCCGTTAAATCCTTTTGGGCTGCTATTAATTTTCATTTTCAAAAGTGTCGCGACCTGAATCCCCTACTTGACCCTGGCGGATCCAAGCTGGAGCCCGGTTTACTCCGACGTTTTCAATCAAAACATTTATTTCGTCTTATTAAATTTTTCTTTTTCGTGTGTCACAATCTCGAATCCTCGACTTGACCCTGCATATCCAAGTCGAGCCCTACATCTCGACATTTTCAATTATCTTTCCAAAACATTTGTTTACGTTATTCCACTTTTTTTAATTATGCGAAAGCACTTTTTCGGGCAATCCCATAAACAAATATAATTTTAAAAGACCCTAACATTTACATTCAACAAAATGCATTTACAAAATGATGCCTTTACTATGTCCTGTGTAATGTAAAAAGATACTTAAACAATACAATTTTTAATGTCATTGGCGATCGGTTTGTGATTTCAATATTATAGTTATAGAAGCCGACAGCATTCACCTACGTATTCACTGGGAATCCCTCGCGCCCCGCTTATCATCTCGCTAGAAGAATGGATTTCCCACACCACCATTACCCGGGCTCTCACATATGGCTATAGTAGCTCTAATATCTCACCTACGCATTCACTCAAAATTCTCGCCCCGCTTGTCATCTCGCAGCAATGATTTCGCATTCACTATTATCGCTTCAATATACGGTTATAGCCGACATTCACGACATATTCACTGTGTAACTCGCCCCGCCATCATACGCGAGCAATGTGATTTCTCGCATTCAATTATTACCTTCTCACATATGGTTATAGAAGTCGACATTCACGACAGATTCACTTCGGGGAATCCTCGCCCCGTCATTCAAGAGGGCAATGCGTATTTCAAGATCTAATTATTATCGCCTCACATATGGTTATAGAAGTCGACATTCACGACAGATTCACTCTGGGGGAATCCCGCGCCTCGCTGGTCATTCATTAGCAATGTGATTCGCATTAGGACAAATACGGTTACCTTTCATGACAAATTAATTGGTGAATCTCCGCCATGCTCGTCATTCAATGATACATTTCAAATCAATTTACTTTTATAAAGTATTCTCTCGCTTTATCGTTAAAATACATGCACATGCATACGTGTGACGTAGACATTTTCAATAACAATCATTCAAATCAATATATATATATATAAAGAAATATATATATATATATATATATATATATATATATATATATATATATAGCATAGAGTATATATTTATATATATATATATATATATATATATATATATATATATATATATATATATATATATATATTTACATTCATAATCGATCACAATTTATTTTCTTCTTCATATCATTTATGTATGACAAACATTTCAAATGGTAATCATTCAAATCAATATATATATATATATATATATATATATATATATATAGCATATATATATATATATATATATATATATATATTTCACAATTAGTATTCATAAATCGAATATAATCACATTTCAATTCCAATATCACTTTCAGATATCTTTTCAAAACATTTACTCAATCTATGTACACATTTCATATACCATTTACGATACTGCTTATATACTCATTCATGTATACTCATTTATGTATACTCATTCATGTATGTTCACCTCACGTATACCTGTCTCATGTTCATTCAGCTGTACTCATTCATATGCTCATTTACGTATACTGCTTTCATTTGTTATCATTTTTCTCTCGTTATATGTGATAATAATAATATATCACTTAACCACATTATGTGTTCGCGACATATTGCCTCGCATGTTTCAATTCGTTTTCATTTTCATTTTCCATAATCATCATTTTCATGTTTCATGAACACATCTGCATTTTTTCATTTTCATATTTTCCTGTTTCATGCCTATTACATATGGCACTTCATATTCTTGTGAAGTATGATGTATGTGGAATCACACCCCATTCATATATTCTTAATCCTCTATGTATCTACTTTACTTAGAAGTGGAATCAATCCAATCGATCATCCAAACTAAAAGTTATGGCATTTTCATGCCAAACTAGCTCAGCTGCACCCCTGACACTAGAACGTCTCGTATTAATTTTCCGGGATCCTAACTTCATGTTTGACTCTAGGTCATTGTATTCTTTTGATAAGGTGCTATGGTTCTATTCCAACTGGAATCACCCAATCCGAGCACCGAACTCGTTGACAACCAAACAACCCGGACTACTCTATGTTCAAAGCTGGAACCAGAATTTACTACACATGGCCCCACTTTGAGTGAATTTTTAGGCCACTTATGATCAGAATTTGGTGATGCCTATTCTTTAAGTTTTGTTCTCCTTGAAGTCTATTTTACGTAGCCACTTGAATCACTCAAATCGGATAAGAAATGAGCAAGTTATGGCCAAAATACGAAAACTGGTCGAAATTGGGAAAGCAGAACAGGGTGTACCGGTACATGTCTAACATACGGCACATGTCGCCAAAACGACCGTAACACAAGACGCACAGAGCATGTTCAGTGTGTACCGTACATGTCACGAAAAATGTCCATAATGTGTATTTTTTTCCCATTTTTCCATATTTTTGATACCCAATTCAATTCTATACTTCATATACACCTCAAAACCATTTCAAATTCATCTTATAATCTCTTTTCTACTCAAATCATCATTCAATACATATCTTTCATCAAACCTTCTGGGCGATTTTGTCTCCCCAAAATAACTCTAATATAGTCATAACCCATACACCAACCAAATACGTGATTTATTAGGCTTAATTTAACCCAACTCCTTTACTTACTACTAATCCATAAATCCAAACTCAGTGCCGAGGATTCCATGCTTTCAGACATTCGGGGGTTTTACCCACCTTTACACTGGGGCCAAAGATGCAATCCTCTATCAAAACCCTAGGTTTTTTCAACAAACTAATAATCATCAAAGCAATGGAAATTCATACAAAACTTGGGCTCCACGTAGCTCCATACCTTTGAGTTTCGCTCGCTTGATCTCATTCCTCCCTCTTCTTCCTCTCTTCCTCTCTTCTTCTTCCTTCCTCTCCCTTTCTTCTCTCCTCTACCCGTTTTTTTTCTTTGGAGACCAAAATATAAGATATTTCGATCTTCCCCCTTAAGGCCATGTTTGGCCAAGTCAATCAATAAAAACCCATTTTTGCTTTTAAGTTTTTATTGCCTTTTTGTCCTTAGGTTCCTCCTTGCAATTCAACTATGCCATATTCTAATTCTGACCCACCAATCTTTCCCCTCAAATTCCATACAATCGCATACTAACTTATTTATTTACGTCATTTGATGCCCTCAGTTTCTGCACGACCACTTTACCCCCTTCGGTTCCTGCATTCATTTTTGGCCTCTAATTTTTATTTCCGAAAATTCATATTTAGCTTTATAATATACTTAAACTGAAATCAAAACTACAGTGTTTCTGTTACATGGGTCGAGAGTCAAATTGGCGTTAAAATGGGTCAAAATATATAAAAATACTAAAAAAATAGCATTAATACATAATGAGTTTTGGAAAGTATAAAAACAAGTTAGTCCATTTTATTTTATAATCATAACTGATTTAGTGGTTAACAACACACTAACCCTTTAAAAATAAGCCCTAAAAGGGCCTATTATCTACACAGATCGCTCCATGTTAATAGTCAAACTACTTAAATTTTTTAATTATATAAAGATTAATTAAAAGGTAATAAAAATTTAAAAATAACCAAAACATTCAAATTCCTAAAAAATTGGAAATAAACATATTTTCTATCAAAATCCAGTCAAATATAATTTCCTAAAATCATAAAATGTCTCTAATTCTAAAAACAGGAAATAAACCTATTTTCATCAAAACCAATCAAATATTATTTCCTAAAATCAGAAAAAATGTCTCTAGGGCATAGTAACATGTTAAAGCGACATCTTATCAAATTGTTATTCACAACCAATAAAAATTTAAAAATAGCCAAAACATTCAAATTCCTAAAAAACAGGAAATAAACCTATTTTCTATCAAAATCCAATCAAATATAATCTTCGAAAAATATCTCTGTGGCATAATAACCTATTCAAATGACATCTTATCAAATTGTTATTCACAATCAAAGCCTAGACAAACATGTGCAACTCAATTTTCTCCCTTTCTTCCTCTAGATACCCTTTCTCCCATCGGTGCACAAGTACAACAAAGGAGTCCACAGGGGCTAGCAATTTTTTTTTCTTTCCCGCCTTTCTTCCACTTCAACCCAGCAGCACTTTAGGTTTGTATTTTTCATTTATTCTTCTATTTCTTTTACTAAAAATTCTAACAAAAATTACAATGATGTATCTCCAAAAGTTTTGGGGGGGTTTTCACATAAAATATCTTTAACCTGCGTTGATTAAAAAAACATGTAGAAATTTTTAGGAAATTTCTTTGAAATTCACAGTATTTGCATTTATAAAAAAAAAAAACCCACATATATTTACAAAATTTTCTTGGGATTTTGATACAAAACCATAAAACCTAACCTAATCTCCCAAAGATAGCTTCCAAATCGCAAACCCTAACCCTAACTAGACCGATCTTCTAAAAAAAAGTGAAGCAAAAATAGAGAATGAGAGGCAAGTTGGCATATCGATATCTGTGGTGTGTGGTCATGACCGTCGGATCCGTCAGGATGGATATAGAAAAAAATTGAATGCCCAAATTTAGATCTTCATGGAAACACAAAGATCTGCAGAAAAGTTTCTTGACATTTTCTACTCTTCTAGGTCCAAGGTTTTAAGAGAAAGATGAAATGTTTCAAGAGAAGATGAAAGAACAAAGATGAATTAAAGCAAAGATTGAAAAATTAGAAGAGATGAGAAAAGGGGCGTGGAGGTGAAAATGAAAATTCATATTTAATCATTTATTTATTTTTTAAATGATTGGGCCAACCCGGCCCGAACCCGAATGGGCTGCAGGCCAATTTAGGCCTGCAACTTATTCGGGCTATCAAAATGAGAGTCCGGTCCAACCCACCTTGCCCATCGGGCCTGACCCACTTTCTCACCTCTAGTTAACTCCAAGGTTTAAAATATCTGATATATTGGATATCAGATATTGGTAAGGGTCAAAATGATATCAGTCATCGATAATCAGTTGAACGAAAAATTAAAAAAAAATCGATAATATCAGCGATATATTGGTCTTGAACCGATTTATCGTGGAAATTTCGACTAACTCACATGCACACGTGAATGGAGTTTTCATGCAAAATATCGCCGATATTTCGGCGATATTTCCATATATATTGCTGATATATCGCCGATATGTCGACGATATATCGGCACTCTCATTACTGACTTGTTGACTAATCTAACGTTTGAGATCATCCTACAGATGATCTAACGGCCCATATTTTGTCCTCCGCGCTTTTACATTTCAACTGCTATTTTGACCAACCCAATGGCCGTGATTTGAATTGTTTTGATCCAAACTGACCCACTTTCACTCGACTTCGACGTTATCCAATGATTTGTGATCCAACGGTCATATTTCTTGAAATCCCGACTTGATCCAACTACATATCGGGATCTCAATCCGCTTAAATAAGATCCAACGATCAAATTTTCACCAAAATTAAATTCAACGGCTATAATTAAATTACAAAGATTTTTTGACCATCAAATGGCTAGTTTGACATAAAAAAAACCTATAAATACCTCTAAAATCATTCCATTTTATCATAAATTTCACTATATCTAATCTTCAAGCCACACTCTTAGTCTCTTTTTTGCATATATCTAAAAACAATGTGGGAATTTTGGTGTAGAAGGTTTTAAGTTTCAAGTTTCAACAAGGTTAATTAATGTATTTATTTATGTTAATTTACTTTTAAATAGTCATTATTGTATTTATGTTTTGTGTACTTAATAATTAATAGTAATGTCTTATTTAAAATATAATTTTATATTAGATTATAAATTTAATAATATAGTTTCTTTATATTAGTTTAAGGTAATGTCATATATAGTATAACAATACTATAGTTTTATAATATAATAAAATTTAATAAGAATATTTTTTAAAATAACTATATGTTAGTTTTATTTGATAATTTATTATTCTCTGATTATGACGAAATGGTCGACCGGTTTGTCGATCAATTGACAGCTTAAATGCTATCGAGTTCCTACTCTATAAATAAAGTATGGAGGATCAATTAAATTATATATTAGTTAATATTGTGTATACATATTATAAATTTATAGTTTTATATGAAGCTTTAATAGTTTAATGTAGTAATAATATATTAATAAATCTAACTTTTCATGCTAGTTAATATTTGAAAATTAAGTTATATGTTAGGTAAATAGCTTGTGCATATTATTATAAATTTGTGTTTTATATGAAATAAATTCATTTTTGAATTGTATAATATGTTTATATAAGTTCAATTTAATAGGATGACAAGTAATATTGAAGGCCGAAACTAATATGAAAATATTGCACACATGTGGGAATAGAAATGGAAACAAGATGCACCATCAAGTGCTAATGATAAAGAGTAGCTGCATCGTCGCTTTTAAATTCCTCACCTATAACACTCAAATCCTCACAATACAAAAAGGTCTAAATGCGCTCCGGAAGTGAAACAAGAAATCAGGTAGCTTTTAGACCAAAAAAGTAAAGCAAAAGCGCCAAAGGTCGCATATAGTTAGGCATCTGCTCGAACTATGAGGCAATGGGGGATCTTGGAGACATCTTATCATGATGACGGTGATGGCGGAGGAAAGCAGGCGGTAATGTACTATATGTATTTAGGTGACATGACCCCTAATGAGAGCTGTCAGCAAAGACGTCACGTGATCAAAAGCTAGTGAACGGAATTACAAATGTGCTAAGAATTTTACTTACAGGTTGAAAATAAAAATGGGTAAATCTTTAACTTAAATTAGTTTTTATAAAATAAATGAATTCACTTCGATTTCTAATTGAGATATTGAAACAGGTGAGCCTTCACAATCACAGTCAACTGATCCAATAAGGCGCATGCAAAGATCTCAAAGTATGAGACAATCGGATCCATCACCACCTCTTGCTCCATCATTATACAAATACAACAGCAAGACAAAAGAACTTTAAAAATATTTTCAAAGGTGGTGCAATCAAAGAAATGATGGGTCGAATTAATCGCAGTTTCTTCATATATGAGAAAGATTGGGTGACCTTACAGAGCGTATCTTTCTCTGGGCCACTTCAAGAAACATGATTATTGGTGTACAACAAGTTAGCATGACAATCGGCTGGGCCAATAAAATTGTTATCTTTAAATTATAATTGAAAACCATATAATTAATTCAATTAATTCTACTTAGGCATGAATAGAGTCGCCATCTCCATATGAAATCAAAAACAAATACTTAGATACTGAAAGTATAAAGACATAAGATTACGCGAACATTCAAAGTGGGAGAATCAAGACTTAGTGGTGCACAATTATGTGTGGATGATGGGACCGGCCCACGAACAGCCATTAATTTCATGGTATATTATAAAGGAAGCACAATATTTCTCAAGTCCGTTGATGCATCCGACAAAGATAAAAATACAAATGCATGATTCAAGGATACGATCATTGGTCATGTTGTTGAGCAAAAAATGTTTACAGACAATGGATCAACATTTAGAAGGCGGGAAGTTGCTAATGAAGTACAATTTATATTGACTCATGCGTAAAGCACAATCGCATTGACTCATGTTCAAGATATTGCAAAAGAGCTACTGCTTTAGAATTGATTACTAATGCGTAGAAAATCATCAACTTTACATACAATCATGGTCAAGTCGCGAGAATGAGAAAGGTCTATAGAGATATCGTTTCTGGGGGCAACAAAGATTTTGCAACAAATTACAACGCCTCTAGAAAGTCTTCAAAAGATGATTTGAAGTCGTGCCAAGATCTTTATTAGTGATGAATGCGTTTCTCATAAGCTTAGTCGATCGACCATTGACATGAGGTTGAAGTACTCATGTTTGATCATACATATTGGGAGAATGTCTATAAGCTAGTGTCAATCTATGAGGCACTATATACAGTTCTTCGCATTGTTGATTCTGAAGTAGTCCTAACAATGCCATTTGTGTATGAGTTGATCCTGCAATAAAGAAAATTTTTACATCAACTCAATGCCAAAGATCAATAAACAATCATCGCAGACGTTGGGCATAGAACCTCAAACATCATTTTCACAACAGGCACCAACCCCATCATAATTTTACATCCAATTATCTTCCTTTTATCACATACTAATTTAAATCACTTTCAGAAAAACCCTGAAAATTGGGGAATTTTGAAAAATGACATAGCGATAATAATAATAATAATAATAATAAATAAATCGCAATGGCTCAGTGGTTTTAAAATTCTAGATCTCTGACGACGAAACTGGATCGGCTACCGTTAAATTGGCCCCGCGAAATCTAATGACCCGTAGTACTTCACGGGTTTTATGACAATCGAATTTTTTACCAGCTTAAGTCAGAGTCGCTAATGACTCAAGGGACGAGATTTTTACGAGAATCTCGAGAGTCAGGATATAACTGGAGTTAAGTTCATTTAAAATGAATTGAACTAAAAAAAAATAAATTGTTTTGGGACAGAAATGAACCCGGATGGGTTATGGACGCGTGGAGCGAAGTGGGCCTTACGTCCAACTTAAACTTAAAAATAGGGAAAAGAGAAGAAAAATCATATTTTGTCTCCCATTTTCGGCAGTGGGTGTGAGTTAGAGAGACATATGAGAGAAACTCCTCCTTCTCTCTACTACTAGCAACGGTAATTAACCGTCGGAGCCAAGATTTAAAGTTCATCCATTTCGACGATTTCGCCATTGCGCATCGAAACAACAATTTCGTCAAGATTTTCAGGTTTGAGAAAGAAGTACTGGCAAACTCGACTTTCTGAAGATTCACGAGTCGCTGTCGTTCGCATCTGCCAAGACTTGAAAGTCGGAGTACTGGCGGTGATCACGGGGCCATGGATACCAGAAACTCCAAGTTTCACCAAGGTTTCATGCGAGGTTCTGAGTCAAGTTTCGGTGTTTGCGTTGTTCGTGAACCAAGTCGTTGCTCACGCTTCAAGAGGTAGGGATGTAACACCTCTTTTTTTTTTTCTAACAATTTAACTGTAGTCTGGGATACCACTCATGTACGACCGAGCCGCCCAACTGATCATGTCCAACCTATCTTAGAGACTCTGCTACTCACCAATCACTTTATCAAAAACGCGTTGAAGCAATTTCAATTTAGGGCAAGCCCATAAACATTTACAAATTTAATAGGCCCATAACATTTAACAAAATATATTTACAATGAAGGCATTCCATGCCTTTTCAAAATGATTTACAAAATAGGTGTTTTGAGTTCAAATTGAATTTACAAGATATCAATGTTAAAAAACAATGGAGTGAATGCATATGACGGAGCATACTCCGTGATTCTTTCTTTATGACTCGAGCTCTAACCTCGGGTCTCGCCCTTCACTATCAATCACTTCTGCAGACTACGCATTGATAAAATAATACGCTAAGCATTTTCATGCTTAGTGGTTCTATACAATTCCATTCATCTGTTTCAGTCTAAATCATTCTATGCAGTTTTACTAAACAAAACTTTCAAATCTTTTTGGATGATCAATTTCGATGCAATACATATACTTATTTCATATGCAATCATTTACGGTTCATTGATCATCCCAAATATACACTTTCATATGCAATAAATAATTTATAATAAAATCATGCATTTCACAATGCTCTTTTCATTTCAATTTGCAATCACACTTTTCAATACCAATATGTCAATAATCTCAAATCAATTCAGTTATGCTCTTAACGAATTTAGACTATGTTTTCGATATCTCAAAGATTATCCAATCACCGACACGGTCCCGCCGGGTCAGATGCAAGATAAAAACACTTTATAATACAGCACGGTCCCGTCGGACTTCATCGACCGTTATTAAAAATAAGTTCGTGGAACACTATCGGAGCATCGGTCCCAATCGTACTACTGGACGGAACAGACACATCAATATCGCATTGTTCACAGCATCGCTAATTTGACCCTTATTGATATATTAATCTATCCTTAATGCGAATTAAACGGTTAACATTCAATTAAGGGCGTTCAAATCCTTTATATCAAAATACAGTACAATATGTACATTTGTGTAAACATTTTGTTTCCAATACGCATGCAATTTTTCATATGCAAACATTTCACAATCATTTGCCTCAAATCAATTAAAACAAATCAATATGCTTTTTCTTATGCATTTAGAACAAGCATTTCAAATATTGAAATGAGAATAGGAGAAGATAGAACAAACCAATCTTTCTCTTTCTTTTTGCCTTGACTTCAATCTCAATCCTAGGTTAGGTGATCCTCATCGATCCCTAGCAAATCACACACATCACATTTAGTGAACTAGCACTAATCACACTTAACGCTTCGTCTCGACGGCGAGATACGATACGTTTTTCACTTAGTTTCATTCTTATTTGGACTCCCATTAATAATTTATTAGGGTTCCTAAACAATAAGTGTACGAATACGAGGCTTTAGGAATAAAATCCGAAAATTTTTGCCTCTGTGAACAGTGCCTTTGCCATAGAGTAGCCAACGAACCCGTGGGGTGGCCTTTTTGGCCCTCGGCCTCATCGCGGCGAGGCAACCTTCGCTGCGACGAAGGACTTCGCCACGGCAAAGGTGCCCTTAGCTGTGGCAAAGGCCCAATTTTTGCCCAGTTTTTCCTTTGCTCCTTTTTGCGATTTTCTCCAAAAATCACTCAAGAACCCAAACTAAAACATGGGATTCACTCCCAAAGACATCCAAATACCATCCTAAACCAACCATGAGCAAAACCCATGGATGGATTAGGGTTTTTCTAATCCAAATATCATTTAAAGAAAACCAGTGGCTCAGGTACCTTGAAATCACTTTGAACTTGAAGCCCTAACTTTCTTTCTCCTCCTTCCTCCTTGCAAGATCTTGCATAAACATGGAGTGGGATCTCACACAAATCTTCCACATTTCCCAAACCCTAGCTTATTCTCTCTCTCTTGTCTCCAAAACGTTTTTTGACACTCAGGTGGTTTCTAAGACCAAAGGCCTAATACCACTTATCCAATATAAGGCCATGTTTGGCACTTCCATAAATCTCATTTCTCATTTTTGGAATTTTACTTTATTTCAATTTTCACATCATTTAATTCACTTCGTACTTAAGCTATTCTCATTGCACTCTTAGGTTCTTATTATTTACACATTTCCAAATTCGCTCCTTTTCACTTGGATTTATTTCTGTTCAACTAACTTCTCATTTTTAGCATATAATATTTAATCATATGCTCACATATTCATTTCACAAGCCACAATTTAAAAATTTATCAAGCCGGAAAAACCTGTTGCTCAATTTTTACCCATAATATGTAATAAAAATTATTATAAAAATTCTAGGGTATTTTTGGGGCGTTACAAGGGAACCTTCCTAATCAGGTTTATTTTCCATATATGAGTCGTTTTAGTCTTGGTTGAGCCTTAGGGGCTGTTTGGATGGCGTTTAGAGAACAAAAAAACGCATTTTTTTGGGTTCGCGTATGTCACTGTTCACGTGAAGCCTCAAACTTTGGACGACTATAACTTTTTCGTCCGAACTCCAATTCGTGAGTTCTTGGACTCTATGGAAAGCCCTTTGAGTTTATAATCCATCCATATATAGCTTAATTCCATTTGAACTCATACTATGTCCAAAAATGACGAAAAACCAGTAGGCCCCTGCTATTTCTGCGCGTACGTCATTGTTCATATGAGGCCTCCAACTTTGGACAGCCATAACTTTCTCGTCCGAACTCCTTTTCGTGTGTTCTTGGACTCTACGGAAAGCCCCTTGAGTCTAAAATTTGGTGATATACCTGTGAATGACATTTGGTGCCCACATATTTTCTGAACAATTTAATTGTAGCACCAAGTGTGAAAATTGCTTGGTTGTATGTTGGTTGGTGCTACATACCAAGCAATATCGGAGTATGTCCACTAATTAATATCAGAGGGTTGTCCACAAATAAAAAAAATATCTTTGTTTTGAAGATTGTTTTTCATACATGGCATATTGCATGTTCGAGGGAGGCTTCGGTGAGGACTTAGCTGGATCATGAGGATGTCTCATCCATGTCATGTAGATTCCATTCTAGGATTGACATAATCGTGATTAGATTGTGTTTGTAGTATGACCATTGCATGTGCACTTAGATGGGGAGTAGCCCTTGTAGGATTTCACTCTATTGGGCATTGCTCACCCAGTCGTGGGACCCCCCCTGTAACACCCCGAAATATACCCTATCAGTTTTCGGACATGTTTAGGGTATAATAAAAGTAAAAGTATATTATCCGGAGTAAAATAAGCAATAACTTGGAATTAATACCTCAACAATTAAGGAGTAAATTACTAAATTACCAATTCATGACCCAAAGGTCATAATATAATAAGTTCATATGTCAAGTAGGATTTTGATAAATTGAACTAGAGGGAATAAAGGCGAAAGGAGGACCAAGAGTAATAAAAAAATATTAGAATAAAATAAGGAAAGAAAATTGTGGGAGAGACAAGTGGCTTGAGACGAGAGGAGAAGTTTTATCTTGGAAAGTGAAATAAAAAGGGGATAAGATCGAATAAGGAGAAGGCCCAAAAAAGAAATATCTCATTTTGGTCTTAGAGAGAGGAGAGAGCAAAAAAAACGGAAGAAGAAGAAGAAGAGAAAAGAAAAGAAGAAAGAAGGAAAAAGGAAAGAGAAGATCACAGGTATGGAACTGTGAATATTTGTATGAATACACATGTCTTGAGGTGTATGGAACTACTAAATTTGAATATGGATACATGTCTTGGGTTTGGAAACTCCCAATCTCGTTTCTTGTTAGGATTAAGTTGAGAAGAGCTCTAAGGATCCTGAATGTAATGGCTGGAAAGATTACAGTTGCGGAGTTTAGGCAGAAAATTGCTATTTTTGATCATATACGTAGCGGACCTTAGAACGAGTTTTTAGATCAGAAGTAAAGGGAATCTGAGTAGTCCTTCTGATAAATTATAGCCACATCAATTAACTTGATGTTAGGCTCAATTTCTCGATTTGGACCTGTAGACTAAGTTATAGTCCTTTTAACAGAGGTCAGCCCAGCTAAATCTGGTTAGATCGATTACGCAGTCGGGTCAACTAATAGGACCTTAGAATGGAGTTTTTAGATTCCGGAAATAAAGAGGAATTTTGCAGTAAGTCCTTCTATGAAATTATGGCCACATCGATAGAACTTGATGTTAGGCATTTGAATTTCTTAATTCGGGACTCCGTTAGACAGAGTTATAGTCTTTTTACTTTCACGAGCAGTCAAATGGGTGCATTAAAATTATATAGGTCATCTGTAGAAGTCGTCAGAGTCTTGTAGAAGTCGTCGGATCACGTGAAGAGATAATCTGTGGAGATTCGTCGAGATCTGTAAATTCGTCAGAGTCTGTAGGGGTCATCGAGATCTGTAGAGGTAAAATTAGGAGTCTGAAGAGCTCGGCTCGTCGAGTGACTGGCAGCGTGATCTCTAACCCGGAAGGTCATATCTCCTTCGTTTTGGGAACTGGAGTTGGGTGTTCTTGGACTCGCCAGGCTTATTGGAGTCAAGAATACGATCATATCTCTAGGGAAGATATTAGATGTCAGACTGAGGTGTTAGACTGAACCAATCGCTGGTGCAGCTCGTCGATCGGTCGGCTCGTCGAGTTTAACTCACGGTATGACCTCCAGCCGGAGGGTGTGTAACTCCTTCGTCGAACTCCGATTTGGTGTTCTTGGACTCTATGGAAAGCCCATTAGTCGAATCCGCTGCCACATGCAGAAGGTGTGGTGTCAAACCGAGCTGTTAGTGAGCTCAAGCACTTCAAGTACAGCTCGGCCGGTCGGGTCGGCTCGTCAAGGCCAGCTGCGCGCTGACACCCGGCAGTCATATCTCCTTGATTTGTTCCAGATTTGGGTGTTCTTGGGCTCTCGACCCATTGAGTCAAGAATACATTCATATACCTGAAGATATTAGATGTGGGCTAAATTTATTAGACTGAGCTCAATCTTGGTCGGCTCAAATCGGTTCAGTCGGCTAGTCGAGGATTTAACTACGATATGACCTCCAACTTGGAGTCTGCTCCGCCCATCGAACCGATTTGGTGTTCTTGGACTCTATGGAAAGCCCATTGAGTCAAGAATGCATTGATATTCTGAGGAATTATAGAAGATGTTTGACTGGGTGATAGACCAGAGTTGCTGAGGTCGACTCAGCTCGTCGATTCGGTCATTTCGTCTGGGTTGATTATGCATGACCTCGACCGGAAGGTCATATCTCCTTCGTCGAACTCCGATTCGGGTGTTCTTAGACTCTATGGAAACTCATTGAGTCAAGTACAGCCATACATAATATGATAAAGTGGAACTCATATTGGGTCGAAATAAGGAAAAAGAACGATGAATGTGACGAGGCATAACGTAAGTAGATTTGATATGTAAGGAATATAGAAAAAAAGAATAAAATAGTAAGTTCGAAAAAACGTACCAATTGTGTGACTGCCTAAGACCGGATATTGAATGATAAGACATATATGATCAGTGCTTCTGCACTCCTGCTAGTGCTACGGCGCTTCTATCACGTGGGCAGGCACGTACATAAGATTAATGGTTTGGCACGTATACATGATCGGTGTACGCTCACTGCTAGTGTTCTACGCCCATTACGTGGGCAGGCACGTCTCTGTTCTGTACTATACTGTACCTTCGGGTATATGTTATGCAGAGTCTCGTTCATTCCTTATCTCAGGTCAACAGCGAATATTTATACGTGTGTATCTGAATAAAGAGAAAGGATAAAAGGTAATAGTTTGGACACTGAAGGGTACCTAAGGGTATTTAAAGAAAGAGAGAGTCTAGGTTCCGCACTCTATGTGAGATAGAACAATTTGATAAGCACTTAAAGTAAAGCATTACAAGTATAGAAATGTATAGGTATATGTCATAAGATATGATAGTATAATAAAGTACACATGAAGATATAAGTTAATAAGATATAAGATGTTACTTAGGAATGGGCAGTACACGAATGATAAGCATATATGAATATAAGAATGAGTAAATGCATGCATGATGAAACTATAAAGGAATATATGTATTATAGAAATATGATAGCCATATGCATGAAGCTACGGATATAAGAACGAATAGATTTAAAAGAAATGATGGCATAAATTGCATATGTAGTTTAAGCGAAACTAAGGAATAGGTTTTGTTCTGCCTCATATTCCTCGTTGATTTTGCATATTTGTTCTAAAAGCATATTGAATTGATTTAATTGGTTGAAAGTGATTGTGAAATGTTTGCATATAAAGTGCATGATTATTGAAAATAAAGCCCCATTTACTCTGGCGTACATATTGTACTATATTTTTGCTATAAAGGATTTGAGCATACATAATAGAATGTTAGTTTATTTCACATTAAGGATAGATTAGTATACCAATGGTCGAATAAGCGATCTTGTGAACTATTGATGTGTCACTCGATCAAGCGGCCCGCGGGATACATTATCGATAGTGTTTTACTATATTATTGTTTATAACGATCGACCAGTGGGCAAAATGCTGTGTTATAAAACTATTTGATGTTTTTGCGGCCCGGAGGGGGCCGATCATGGTGACTCATTATCACATTATATCGAAGACATAGGTTAAATTAGTTAAGGACACTCTTGAATTGATTCTCATATTGAATTGATCATGGCTGGGTGAATTACGAGAGCTGAAGCTTGAATTTGTAAGCATAATTGAATTGATTTGAGATTGCGAAATATTGAAAATGAAAGTGTATTTTTGGGATGATCAATGAACCATGACTAATTGTATATAAAACAAGTATATGTATCGTATTTATATTAATCACCATAATGATTTAGAGGTTTTTGAATTGTTAAATTGCGTAATAGGATCACGGAGTATATGAAAACAATACATGAAAATGAAACCTGACAAATGGTATATAGTATATAACCATGAAAGAAATATATATATAAGAATATGTCATGCATATAATAGGATATGTAATATGAACACATGATAGAAATGCATGTAATTGCTAAAACGATAGAGATAAGTAAAAGATGACAAAGCACTAGAATCTGAGTAAGTATAGATAGGAGATATGTCAAAGACAAAGAACATGTGACATGTGATGGTAATGTAAAGATGATAAGTAACATAAAGTTACATTCATATGTATAAGCTTGTGACTGTCACCATAGGTGGTTATGCATGCTATTTCCCCACCAGCGTAAAGCTTATACAGTGTTCAATCCATGTAGGTACGAAGCGAGAAGACAGGATGAGGATGGGACATCGATCGAGTAAACGGTAGGTTAGAGATAGGTCTGCTCCCTTGCTTAGCGCTCCGCCCGATCCACGATGTTTTGTAGAAAGAAAAAAAATGTAGCCATATAAGTAAAGTGGGGCTACATTATGTATCTGAATGTTGGACACCACTCGATTAGTTATTTTATATATGGAAATGATTTTTGTTATTACAGAAATTGTTTGTATAACCCGCAGTCTGAGTTCGGCTACGAGAAAGAAGCAGGTCGATGAGTCCCAGCGATTATATAGTGTCGCACCAGGACTCGGTTTGGATCCATGTCGGGTCGGATCGGAAAAGAGTGATCACAAGTTAGTGTTATCAGGCTTAGGTTTAGGCGTTTCTGGAAGAGCCTATGTTTAGGCGAATCTAGATAGAGTATAAGATATAAAAGATAGAATTACATAAAGTATAGAAAATTTTGGCCTCGATGTGGATGTCCTTGTGTTTTGTATAGATGGATCGTCTTAGAATCTAGTTGAGAAGGATTGTTGAAAGTGTTGCCCACGGAACAAGGGTTACCGACACGATCCTTCGAATCTATTAAGTGAGGGTCGGCTCATTCGCCAAATGAAGCCTTAAGAATAGCACAAGACTTGTAAGCTAGGATATTGGATGGGTATGAGTCTAGCCAAGAAATATATAGTACCTGCGACTACTTTACAGCAGGTGACGTTTTGTCAATTGGTACAAGATGCTATGAAAGTAGGAGCGTGCGAGAATAAGGAACGAGAAAGGAATCTCGAGGAAGAAGAAGGGTAAAAGATTTAGAAGTATCAAGCCGAGCCATCTCATGGATTCGCTACAAAGAAAATAAGGCAAAATGTAACACCTAGTGCAGGAGAGACATGTCCACGGAGACGAGAAAGAACTGGAGTGCCCTCATTACCATAGGCATACGGGTGTTTGTAGAGTGTAGACAGGAGGGTGCTTCAGATGTGGGAGTATAGATCATTTCATGGCAAATTGTCCCGAGAGAATCAGTTAAAAGATAAATCCATGAAATGGCTAGGAGAAGATCGGTTGCTACACGTGGGTGGGGTCGAGTGGTCAGAATCGACACATAGGACATGGAGGTCAATGTCGAGGCAGTGGATCATCAGGCACCCTATAGCGCCCGGCACGATCTTATGCTATACGAGGCTGCGGAGGAGACGGATGCTCCAGATCTTGATTAACTAGTATGTATTCTCTATTTAATAATTGAGATGCGTGTATAGATGATAATGGAGTAGTATAGACACAACATATAAACTAGAAATGAAAAGAAAATATAAAAGACATGAAAAGAAAGGATTTGACATAACACATGCAAATGATAGAGTATGAATTTCGAGGCCGAAATTCTTATAAGAGAGGGGAGGATTATGTAGTGAAATATCACTGTCAGTTTTTCGGACATGTTTAGGGTATAATAAAAGTAAAGTATATTTATCAGAGTAAAATAAGCAATAACTTGGAATTAATACAACTTGATTAAGGGTAGAGTACTAAATTACCAATTCATGACCCAAGGGTCATAATATAATAAGTTCATATGTCAAAGTAAGTTTTGATAAATTGAATAGAGAATAAAAGCGAAAGGAGAGGGCCAAGAGTAATAAAAAAAATATTAGAATAAAATAAGGAAAGAAAATTGTGGGAGAGGCAAGTGGCTTGAAGGAAGGGAGGAAGTTTATCATAGAAAGTGAAATAAAAGGGGATAAGATCAAATAAAGGAGAAGACCAAAGAAATATCTCATTTTGGGTCTTAGAGAGAAGAGAAACAAAAGCGGAAGAAGAAGAAGAAAGAGAAAAGAAAAGAAAGAAAGAAGGAAAAAAGGAAAGAGAAGATCGGAGTATGGAAGGCTGTGAATATTGTATGAATACACTGTCTTGAGGTGTATGGAACTACTAGGTGAATATGGATACATGTCTTGGGTTTGGAAACTCCCGTCTCGTTTAGCACATTAGGATTAAGTTGAGAAGAGCCACAGGATCTAGATATGTACTTTAGGAAGAGATACAGTTGCGGGTTAGACGAGAAAATTCCCTATTTTGATCATATCTGATGTGGACCTTAGAACGAGTTTTAGGTCAGAAGTAAAGGGAATCTGGAAGTAAGTCCTTCTAATAAATTATAGCCACATCAATTAACTTGATGTTAGGCTTTCAATTTCTCGATTTGGACCTGGCCCAGACTAAGTTATAGTCCTTTTGCGAGGGTCGACCAGTAAATGCGGGTCGGTCGGTTAAGCAATTCAGGTCAACTAGCCGGACCTTAGAATGGGTTTTAGATTAGAAATAAAGAGAATTTGACAGTAAGTCCTTACGTGAAATTGTATCCACATCAATGAACTTGATGTTTAGGCTTTTAATTTCCTTAATTAGGACTCGGTAGACGAGTTATGGTCTTTTTTACTTTCTGAAGCAGTCAAATGGGTGCGGGATTAGCCATAGAGGGTGTCTGTGGAAATTCGTCAGTCTGTAGAAGATTAGATCTTGTGGAGATCGTCAGGTCTGTAAGTCGTCGAGGTCCTGAGAATCGTCAAATCTGTAGAGTCGTCAGTCTGTGAAATTCGTCGAGTCTGTAAAGAATTCGTAGTCTGAGAAGAGCTCGGCTCATCCCGAGGCGGTAGCGCGTGACCTCCCAACCGGAAGGTCATATCTCCTTCGTTTGAACTCAGATTTGGGTGTTCTTGGACTCATCAGGCCCATTGAGTCAGAGAATACATTCATATACCTGAGGAAGATATTAGATGTCAAGACTGAGGTGTTAGTGAGAGCTCGTCACTTCAGTCGCGGCTAGTGGAGTCGAATCGGCTCGTTAGGATTGCCCGCCGCCGACCTCGACTTGGAAGGTCATAACCAGCCGTCCGAGACGATTTTGGGTGTTCTTGGACTCTATGGAAAGCCCATTGAGTCAGAAATCCATCCATATTCTTAGGGAGGATATTAGATGTCAAACCGAGGTGTTAGACTGAGCTCGGCGCCGGTGCGACTCGTCGATCCGAGTCGACTGTCGAGGTAGCTGCGCATGACCTCGACCGGAAGGTCATATATCCTTCGTTTGAACTCCGATTTGGGTCTTCTTGGACTCTATGGAATGCCCATTGAGTCAAGAATACATTCATATACCTGAGGAAGATATTAGATGTCAGACTGAGGTGTTATGCGGGCTCATCACTTAGTCACGGCTCGTGTCGATTCGAATCGGCTCGTCGAGTTTAACTATGTATGACCTCCAACTTCGGAAGGTCATAACTCCTTCGTCCGAACTCCAATTTGGGTGTTCTTGGACTCTATGGAAAGCCCATTGAGTCAAGAATACATTGATATGCCTAAGGAGTATAGAAGATGTTTGACCGAGGTGATAGACGAGTTACGAGGTCATTTCGGCTCGTCTCGGTTCGAGTCATTTCGTCTTAGGTTGATTATGCATGACCTCGACTTCGGAAGGTCATATCTCCTTAAGTCAGAACTCGGAGTTCGGGTGTTCTTAGACTCTATGGAAAGCCCATTGAGTCAAGAATATATCCATACATAATATGATAAAAGTGGAACTCATATTAGGTCCAGAAATAAGGAAAAACAGTAAGTAGATATGAACAAGAACTAATAACGTAAGTAGATTTGATATGTAAAAAGGGAATATAGAAAGAAAGAATAAAATGATAAGTTCGGAGAAAGCATTATAATTGTGTATTGCCTAAGGCTAGGATATTGAATGACAAGACATATATGATCGATTAGCCTGGCATCCCTGCCCCAGTGCTCTGGCCTTCTGCTCCCGCGTGGGCGGGCACGTACGTAAGATTAGTGGTTTGGCACGTATACATGATCGATTATACGCACTCCTGCTGATGTTTCTACACTTCTGTATGTGGGCGAGGCACGTCTGCGTGCATGCCGTCTTGTACCTTCGGGTATATATTGTGCAGTGCCGTTCGATTCATATCTCGGTCGAGCAAGCGAGGTATACGTGTGTATCCCGAATAAGAAAGGATAAAAGGTAATAGTTTGGACATGAAGAATTTACCTAAGGGTATTTAAGAAGAAGTCTAGGTTCCGCTCCATGGGGAGATAGAAACAGTTTGATAAAACACAAGTAAAAAACGTACAAGTATAGAAATGTATAAGTATATGTCATAAGATATGATAGTATAATAAAGTACGTGAAGATATAAGTTAATAAGATATAAGATGTTAGCAGGAATGGCGCGGTACACGAATGAGAAATAAGCATATATGAATATAAGAATGAGTAAATGCATGCATGATAAAACTATAGGAATATATGTATTATAGAAATATGATAGCCATAATATGAAGCTACAGATATAAGAACGAAAATAGATTTAAAGAAATGATGGCATAAATTGCATAATGTGATTTAAACTGAAACTAAGGAATGGGTTTGTTCTACTTACTCATATTCCTCGTTCAAGTTTTTGCATGTTTGTTCTAAAAACATATTGAATTGATTTAATTGATTTGAGAAAAGTGATTGTGAAATGTTTGCATATAAAAATTGCATGATTATTGAAAATAAGAAAGCTCATTTATACAAGCGTACATATTATGTATATTTTGCTATAAAGGATTTGAGCGTATAATAGAATGTGCTTAGTTTATTTCGCATTAGGATAGGTGGTATCTGATAGAGATTGAATAGCGATCTTCTTGGTATTGATGTGTCCTCCGTCGTGACCCCGTGGGCAAGTATCAGTAGTGTTTACTATTTGATTGTTTATAACCGATCGGAGCCCGGCCAGTAGGCCGTCTTTGTGTTATAAAACCATTTAATCTGCGACGCTGCGGCGGAGGGACCCGTGCGGTGACTCGATATCTGTATATCGAAGACATAGGTTAAATTCGTTAGGACATAGCGGGTGGTTGCATAAGCGAATTGATACGCACAGGCCAGATTGAATTACGGGCGAGATTTATAAGCATAATTGAATTGATTTGAGATCGCGAAATATTGAAAATGAAAGTGTATTTTTGGGATGATCAATGAACCATGACTAATTGTATATAAAACAAGTATATGTATCGTATTTATATTAATCATCCATAATGATTTGAAGGTTTTGAATTGTTAAATTGCATAATAGGATCCATGATATATGAAAACAGTACATGAAAATAGAGCACAACAAATGGTATATAGTATATAACCATGAAAGAAATATATGTATAAGAATATGTCATGCATATAATAGGATATGTAATATGAACACATGATAGAAATGCATATGTGCTAAGAACGATAGAGATAAGTAAAGATAATAGCTTAAGAATACGGTAAAAGTATAGATAGGAGATATGTCAAAGACAAAGAACATGTGACATGTGATGGTAATGTAAAGATGATAAGTAACATAAAGTTACATGCATATGTATAAGCTTGTGGTGTCTGTAGGTGGTTGTCCATGCTTATGTCCCCATAGCGTGTTCCCAGCGGGTGTTAATCAGGTGTAGGTGCGAGAAGCGAAGAGGAAGCGAGATGGGGGCGGGACATCAGCGTCCCGATGAAGCGGCGGAGTTCGGAGATGATTACTCCGCCGTAACGCTCCGCCTGATCTCGATGTTTTTGTAGAAAAGAAGTGGGACTCGGTATGTATACGGATGTTGGGGACACCACTCCGTTAGTAGTTCTTTTATATATGGAAATGATTTTTGTTAATGCGAATTGTTTGTATAGCAGCGGGTCTGAAGTTCGGCTACGAGAAAGAGCGAATTGATGAGTCCCGGCCGGTATATAGTGTCGCACCGGACTCGGTTCGGATCATGTCGGGTCGGATCGGGGAAGGGGCGTCACACCCCCCTTCCCCTTTCAGTACCGGGAGATGTGCATGAGATGATGCTCACTAGAAGCTAGATAATGAGAAGAAATTCGGATTGTGGCTTTAATTTATATTTTGTAAAACATGTATTATAATTTTAATTTTTGATATATGTTTTGTATAAAATTAATAGTGTAAATTTAAACTCTTATGGACTGTAGTCTATAGTCATGTGCTTATGTGTTTGAGTATGGGTAAATAGGCCCTATGTGGCCATTTTACTCGTGTGTGGACCCGGTATGGTCGTTGTATAATATTGGGACAGGTTGTCATGTAATTGCACGGGTTGTATTTTGGGTAGAGCTCCCCGTACAGAGGAAAATCTGCTCGATTTTCGTTAAATCCTGGGTCCCGAAAAAATAGGACTCAATGGTGTAGTGTCGGGTTACCCGACATCCACGAATCTTTTGCGGGTTGGCGGGTTGTTAACAGACCCCTGGGATTTAGGGCATCACAACTTTTGTAGCATATTATTTGAATCCGAGATTTCAATATAGACCTGGAGTTAGTAGTGACCCTGAGCTACTCTAACCTGATCACGAAGTATTTGCAAGATTATCTTCTACTATTGAAGACCTTAGTAATATTGGAAATGAAGTACATTAATAGGTTACAATTCTAATTAATTGATTCAATTTATTTGATTACATTTACACTTATATTGATTTAAAAAGTACATTTTCAATTCACAACTTATAATGTTTCAAGATGCGAAAAGAGGATTCGGTGATAGAGCAGCAAAAGCCTTAAGAGATTTAATAGTTTCTGGTCAGTGTTATTTCTCATTAAAACTTCAAAAGTAAAGTCAATTATCATGTTATTATTAGATTTTGAATGTTAGTTATTTATATTGCAGCTAAATGGTGGTTTATGTATGGAAAACATGCTCCTACATTGAGGAATTTGGCCTTTAAGGTTCTTTCCCAAAGGTTTGCATCTTTTGACGTGTGAGAGGGGCGGAAGCGCATTTTGTCACATCTGAAAGCAGAAAGAAATTGGCCTAGCACCTAGGCTCAACAATTAGCTTTGTTCTTTATAACGTGAAACTAAATATCACGTGATGTACAGCGAGGAGATTGATAAAGATTCTGAGAAAATTCGCAGCCCGGTTATTTGACATTTCGGTAGAGTTTGGTGAGAAGAAGGGATGTCGATTATTCAATGGGTTACACCTCTCTATTTGGATGATGAAGATAATGTATCATATCCCACAATTACTGCGCATGTTCGAAACGAGTGTTGATGTTGAGTGTGTTTAATCTGAAGAAGTTCATAATGAAAGTTTTAGTCAAGACATGCGAGACTCATTTAAGCCTGTTGTTACTTCTCGACTCTCTTTTGATTCAAGTGCTAAACATAGTAGTAGACCTAGTTTTGCCGCTAAATCTACTACAGGTTATGATGGCTCAAGAGGAGAGGAGACCAATGATGGTAGTGATATTGGAAATGATGTTAGGTATATTGCAGATTGACAAATAAGTCAATATCCATTGAGTCGATTCACTAGTGAAGATGATTTCACATACTACACAAGATGAAGACCACGAGTTTAAGAGAGCTGGTCCAAGTATTGGAGCCTTTGGAAAGCCATATAGAGATCGGCCAATGACGAAGGATGTCGCGGCCCATGATGAGAATTCATTTTATTTAATTTTGAGTCCATGAGCATTGACACTGTCTGATGATTCGTCGATAGCGACAACATTTTTTTTTTTCGCAACCTGATGAGTTATAGTCAGCGATGCTTGAATCCTTAGACTTTAATTTGATGAAAATATGGAATGAAATAAATTATCCTCATACTAAACAAATGTCATTAATTTAAGTATCGAATCTGATAAGGATTTTAAGCGAAGCGTGTGGGGGTGAGCGTTTCTATTCGTAGAAGGTTGTGGGTCTGGTTAAGGCGTTTATGCGTGGCGTATTCGATCATAATTAATATTATCGAAAGCAATTATTTCTGGTATGAGTATTATGTAGCGAATGGAATCACTTAAATCAAATATTATAATTGAAGTAGCGTCGATCTTTATTTTTGGTTTTAAAAGGTACCGTTCTGATATAATACCGATGTGTATGTTTGATTATTAGTGTCTTTTTTTATTTTTTTATAAAGTATTTTCATAAATTTCAAAGTATTTTTATTAATTTATGATATATTGATACTCATATAAAAATATATATCCGTAAAAACCGATGTTTTCAACCTTACGTTAACTCACCCCATTCGAATGAAGATTTGGAAGATGCTATCATCGGTAGATGACATTTTGTTCTCTTGATGCCTCTTTCAAAACCGTGAACCGAATTACGGGCTGTGATCAAGCTCCAATCCATCACCTCAGAGCTAGAGGTACCTCCGATTTCTTAGCCTTTTCATTTCCATTTTTCAATTCTTTGCCCTTTTTATTTCTCTTCAATTCCTCTATACAATCGTCAAATCTTTTAGGGTTTTACGGAATTAAGGTTAACAAATTTATTTTTAGGTTTTCATTTGTTTAAGCTAGGGTACGAAAAATTTTTTGTGGCACTTAAATGCCAATTCAGAAATTCATTTCAGTTAAAATTCGATTCATTTTGTTTGGTTTAGGAAGTGCCCAGAGAACAGAGGCGTGATTAGGAGACTGGTTGCAGGACAGGATTCAATCCCATTTTCTACTGTAAGTAAATTTTGCTGCTGTTTCGTATATTTGTCTGTTGGTTGCGGTTTGATTGAAAGATCTGGGATGAATTATAGAAAATTTTGATCCTTATCAGATCAATTTCAACTAAATGATCATAACCCTAACTCTCTGGTGACTGATGCCACCACTTATATGAGGTTTTTCATTGATGTTCTATCTGCCAAACCGAAAATTAGTTAAATTTTTAGATTTTTTAATCCATATTTAGAGGATGCTAAGATTTTAATTGTGCTTGAATACTCAGAAATGGAGCAAAAGTAAGCAAAAGGAGAAAGTGAATAACATGGTTTTGTTCGACCAAGGTACCTATGACAAGCTTCTCTCTGAAGTTCCTAAGTACAAGCTCATCACTCCATCGATCTTGTCCGACAGACTGAGGGTAATGTTCTGGTTTTGCTTTCTTTGACAGTGTATGATGCATCTATCTTTGTGTTATTTTATAAGTGGTGGCATCAGTCACCAGCGTATACCGGGTACGCTGATTTCTCTCCTTCTCAACGTTATATATCAGTAAATGCTTGATATTTTAAGTTGGGTTTCTCGGGATTGTAGTTGTTTTTCTTCTGAATCTGACGTTTCTGAATTTACTTCAGTATTGAGAGTCTATATTAGTCTTAATGGATTTTTGTTTTTTGTTTAGTGTTGGATGATGTGCCCAAGGTGTTTGGTGGCCCAACTGAAAATTTTGATGATTTACCAAGAAGCGTTCTTATTAGGATCAGTAAGAGTAGAAAATGAGTTGTAGTCATATGAGATCAAATCCGCTGGCAAGACTTTTTACCAACACAGGACTTGGAAGGGGTATCACCTGATTCACCTATTCTTTTCTCATCTAAACCCCTGGTTAACAACTAAACAATAATGGGGGTTGCTTAGTTATTTTATATTTTATTTAATTTCTGACCTTTTGAAATCCAAATCCCTTGCTTTCTCAATATTTGTTTACTTTTATTTTTAAATTTGGGTTTTGGGATTGTGGCTCTTCGTTTGTAAATTTTCTTGCTGAATTTTATCAAGTACATAAATTCAAGTATGTGGGATTGCTCTATTAAATATTTCTTTAATTGGTTGAATGTTTTCTTTCCATAGTTTCTGAAAACAAAGAGATCAAAATAGTTATTAATTTTCCTTTTCTATCCTTATTTCAGCGTTATCTATTTCTTTTGGAGACACCATGGGTGTGGAGGTTATGGGATTTGATGGAGCCCCAGCATCTGTGGAGGTTGTAACTGAACCGGAAAGTGCCTTTTTGCATGACAAGGAAAATAGGATACTCAATCAAGTACCTGCAGTCACTGAACCCATAAAATTTGGTACGCATGGAGATGAGTCTGTTAAAGGGGAAGGAAATAATGTTTCTGATAACTTTCCAAAGGATGTGGTTGATGAGTGGCCTGCTCCTAACTAGATTCATTCATTTTATTTTATCAAATATAGATCTTACGATGATCCAAAAATAAAAGCCAAATTGGATCAGGCTAATAAGGAGATTCAGAGGAGGAATCAGGCCCGATATTAAATCACGGAAGCATTGAAGGCCAAAAAGGTAAATTATAGGTTCCTGGTTTTGATTGCATGTGGTAAATATGATAAAGTTGCCTCTATTACAGCTATAAGTCATGTGGGGAACAAATTTTATTCAAATATATTTGTTATAAGAAATTTTGCTTGGTAAGTTAGAGATCACTTTATCTCCTTTTTAACATACATTATTTATCCCTGACAACTATCAGCAATAAATTTTGAAAGGAAGATAACTCTGACTCTCTATTTGCAGAACTTCAAAAATAAAAAAGAAAGAAAAAAAGACATACCATTGCTCTCTGGAAGGAAAATCCTCACAAGATTGCCTTCATGGTTTTGTCTGCAGTATCATGGTGGGACAAATTTTGGGGAGAACAACCTGACCTTTGTGACTACGCTACTATGATGAAGCCCCTCTTGATGAATGGTTGGGATTATCAGTTCTTCTTTTGCATGGCCCGGTCGAAAGAAATGAAATATGAAGATCTAAGCTGATCTTCCTCCTTTAATGCGTTCTTGGGCACAACGGAGGGAGAATTTGAAATGGGAACGATTGTGTAGCATCCCAAGTTTGATCTATGTTGGGAAAAATAACACAATTCCCTATCTACCAGATTTATGAGAGGAGTATGAATAAGTAAATCAAGCGACACACAATATTCACATTAGTTCGAAGCACAAAAATTACTTACTCACGAGAATTGTGCGGATCTTTCACTAAAGAAAAATATAGTGTTCTGACACTTTCTGGAAAATTGCTCAATTTTCTCACTTCAACTCTCTTCCTTCACCCTTCTCTCTCTCTCACTTAGAGATGTGTGGGATGATCTTCCTCTCTACACAGCATCTCTATTTATAGCAAAAATAAGAGGGATGTGGCCAAAATTAGGCTACCTAACAAGGAAGAAAAAATGGAGGGTTGGTGGCCAAATTTTTGACAATTTGAAGCCTCCATATTTGAAGCCTCCATCTTTGATAATTGGAGCCTCCATCTTTGACAATTGGAGCCTCCATCTTTGACAATCTCCCACTTGAAGACTGATTTCAATCTGTCTTCACACCTTGATCAATGCAGTAGGTCCTCCCCGATCTTGATACTATTCGAGACGCGAAGGCTGAGTACGGCTTCGGTTTATCAATAATCCCGCGGTCTTTGTTAGCATGTCGCGGATTTTGAGCTCCAGTCTTACCGAGTTTTAAAATCTCATCTTCCAGAAGTGATCGGATAAAGTGATACCGCAACTGTATGTGCTTCGTTTTGGAATGAAAAGATGGATTCTTCGCTAGATGGATAATACTCTGACTGTCGCAATATAAGATATTGTCTTCTTGTTTCTTGCCTAATTCTTCCAAGAAACTTTGGAGCCAAACCATTCTTTCTTTGGGCTTTTGTAGCAATGACATAATACCTTAGGTTGTGGAGAGAGCAACTATCTTACGCAGTGAGAACCCTGACTACATTGCGGTTCCTCTGAGTATAGACATACCACTGCCAGTGCTCATACGATGTCGACATTTTACCTTCGTCGGCACATCTACATAACTGTTAGTATCGTATCTCACCTTTGGAAACAAAGTGCTTTGCCGTGTTACCCCTTGAGATATCGAGGATCCATTTAGTTGCTTCCGGTGTAACTTGCAGTTGATCGTATGCATAGCTAACGAATTTCCACTTTGTTTGAAGCGATATCTGTGCAGTCTGAACCATGACATACATCGGACTTCCTATTGAGGCGTCTGGAACCTTGCCATGTATGCACGTTCTTCCCTGCGCAGCCCGGTGGCTTGTTCTTTGGAAGTGCGAAATGAACGCAAAGGTGTACTCGCTCACTAGCGTTTTATTGTGGCGCGGATAATCTTTGTTGATGTACTTATCAAATGATAACAACAAGGAGATCCTCGAGTTTGTGTCTCTCTTGATCCTCATTCCAAGAATCTGCTTTGCGGCGCCTAGATCTTTCATTTCGAACTGCTTCGATAATTTATGCTTCAAATTTACAATCTCTTGCATATTAAAATTGCCCAGACCACATGGAATTGCCAAATCAGACCACATGGAAGCTACAAGGAGTAAGACATGTTCCTGGCCTTAGAAGGAATTTGATCTATGTGGGACAACTTGACGGAGAAGGTTACTGTACAACCTTATCGGGCCATGAATGGAAAATTACCAAAGGAGCACTTGTCATTGCTCGTGGTAAGAAGACTGGTACTCTCTATGTAACCTCAAGCTTAGAGAATATCGTTGCAGTAGCAGATGCAGATGGAAAATCAAACCTATGGCTCCAAAGGCTTGGCCATATAGTAGAGAAAGGGATAGAAGACATACGTCAAAAGGAGTTAAGTGGGATCCCGAAGCGTAGATGTTGGCCTTTGTGAGGTTTATCTTTGGAAAACAAAGAAAGTCGGTTTCACAAGATCGGCCAAGACTTGAGCGAAAGGCTCTAGGATTGGTTCATACGATGTATGGGGACCATCTCGAGTTTCATCTCTAGCAGGCTCCTTGTATTGTAATGCGCTTCATTGATGATTCTACAGGAAGTTGTGGGTTTATTTTCTAAAGAAGAAATCAAAGTCTTTGATACCTTTTTGAAGAAGAAAGTGAGGTATGGAAGAAAATGCTGAAACTGGTTTTGAAGATCAAGCGGGTGAGGTCAGACAATGGAGAAATCACAGAGACAGCGATTCAGAATTTGTACAAACAACGGGATCAAGACCCGGAAAAGTATTTTATGGCATAGCGAGAATAGGTGTGGCAGAACATGAACAGAACTCTGAATGAACGTGCCAGAAGTATGAGGATACATGCCGGCTTACCCAAGATGTTCTGGGCTGAAGCCGTCAACACTGCAGCCTACCTAATCAACCGTGGGCCCTCAATTCCTTTGGATGGTAAAATACCGGAAGAAGTTTGGAGCGGAAAAGAGGTAAACCTTTCGCATTTAAGAGTGTTTGGTTGTATTTCTTATATACACATAGATTCTGCTGAAAGAAGTAAACTTGATGCTAAATAAAATAAATGTGTCTTTGTTGGTTATGGTGGTGATGAGTTTGGTTACCGGTTTTGGGATTATGAAAATCGGAAGATCATCAGAAGCAGAGATGTCATATTCAATGAGAACGTGATGTACAAAGACAGGTCAATTGCAGAATCAAGTAGCTCTAGTACCGAAGCTGAAACCAAGGAATTTGTTGAGTTCGAGGAGATTTCTGGAAATGATGTTCAGATTAGTCCTGAAGCAGTTCAAGAAGAACCAGGCACACCAGCACTAAGACGCTCCTCCAGAATTCCTAAACCGATCCAACGCTATTCGCCTTCTTTGCACTACTTGTTGCTGTCCGACAGTGGTGAACCAGAGTGCTATGATCAAGCAATGCAAGTGGAAGATTCAGTCAAGTGGGAGTCTGCCATGAAAGATGAGATGGACTCACTGATGTCAAATCAGACTTGGGAATTAGCTGAATTACCACCAGACAAGAAAGCTCTCCATAACAAGTGGGTTTACAGGATCAAAGAAGAGCATGATGGAAACAAGCGCTACAAGCAGACCAGTTGTCCGAGGCTTTCAGCAAAAAGAAGGTGTTGACTACAATGAAATTTTCTCTCCGGTCGTGAAGTTGACTACAATCAGACTGGTGTTGAAAATTGTAGCTGCAGAGAATTTACATCTTGAGCAGTTAGATGTAAAAACAGCTTTCCTTCATGGTGACTTGGAGGAAGAACTCTATATGAGGCAGCCAGAAGGCTTCATAAAGGAAGACAAGAAAAACCTGGTATGCAGGTTGAAGAAGAGCTTATATGGTTTAAAACAAGCTCCCAGACAGTGGTACAAGAAGTTTGATAGCTTTATGAGCAGTCACGGTTTCACCAGATGCCAAGCAGATCATTGTTGCTACTTCAAGAAGTTCGACAACAATTTCATTATTTTATTGTTGTATGTTGATGACATGCTTGTTGCAGGATCAGATATGCAAGAGATTGCAAATTTGAAGCAGAAATTATCGAAGCAGTTCGAAATGAAAGATCTGGGCGCCGCAAAGCAGATTCTTGGAATGAGGATCAAGAGAGACACAAACTCGAGGACTTTGTTGTTATCACAGGATAAGTACATCAACAAAGAAATCTTGCTCCAAGGTTTAACGTATAATCTTCCAAAGTAGTGAGTACACCTTTAGGTATTCATTTTGAACTCTTTAAGAACAGTCACGAAGCGAGAGGAAGAGTGCATACGTGCATGAGAAGGTTAAAGTCTGTATCGAAATAGGAGTATGATATGTCATGGTTTGTACCGAGACCGGATATTGGCAGTGGGAGGCGTTAGCAGTACATATGAATAATCAGGCAAATTCTGTTTGAGAGCGGTCAAATGGATCCTCAGATATCTGCGGGGTACTACGGGCAAAGCACTTTGTTTCAAAGGTGGAGATACGATACTAACAGGCTATGTAGATGCTGATTTAGCAGGAAATGTTGACATCAGAAGGAGCACTACAGGGTATGTCTATACTCTAGGAGGTACTGCAGTGAGTTGGGGTTCTCAATTGCAGAAGATAGTTGCTCTCTCCTGGCCAGACGGAATATGTCGTTATTCTGAGAAGCCTGACAAAATGGTTTGGCTCCGAGTTTCTTGGAAGAATTAGGCAAGAAACAAGAAGACAATGTCTTAAATTCTGACGGTCAGTCTTGCTCAAATCCCCAGCGAAGAATCCATCTTTTCATTCTAGAACGAAGCATATCACAGGTTGTGGTATTACTTTGTAGATAACCCGGAAGATGGGATTTTGAAACTCGAGAAGATCAGTGGAGCTCAAAATCCGGCGGACATGTTAACAAAGACCGTGACCATTGATAAACTGAAGTTGTGTTCAACTTCAGTTGGCCTGAAATAGTATCAAGATCGGGGAGGACCTGCTGCATTGATCGAGTGTGAAAGGCAGTTGAAATCAGTCTTCAAGTGGGAGATTGGCATCAGATGGAGAACCAATTGTCGAATGGGGCTCAATTATCAAGATGGGCTTCAAATATGGAGGCTTCAAATTGTCAATAATTTGGCCACCAACCATATTTTTTCTTCGTAGCTAATTTTGGGCTCTACGTCATAACTATTTTCTTTATAAAATGAGATGTTGTGTAGAGAGGAATATCATCCCACACATCTCTAAGTGAGAGAGAGAGAAGGGTGAAGGAAGAGAGTTGAAGCCGCCCCCTCTTGTTGAATACGGTTGGGATTATTAGTTCTTCTTTCTGTAACTGATCAAGAAAAGAAATGAAATATGAAGATCTAACTGACCTTCTCCTTTGTGTGTTCTTCAGGCCTGCAGAGGGAGCTGAAATGGGAACGATCGTGTAGCATCCCAAGTGATCTAGTACTGGGTTCCAGCAATTCTTAGAAATGCTTCCATTAATTGGTATCAGGATGTGATTTTCACCGTGATAATCGAATATGCACTTGTGGATAGTTAATTTATCTGCCTGATTGATAGATCATTCAACTATTGACATGTCTTGCAGTTCAATGGTTTGGTTTGGCCTGGCTCTTCTTGGGTGTTCCCACAAGCAGCTCACTTCTTGGGTGTAACATATTGCTTGTATTGCTTGAATTGATATTTCTTGACTGCCTAACCCAATGGAAGTAACATAGGAAAATGTTGGTGTTAGATGCAACAGGAATTCGAGAAAATGAAGGAGAAGCAACCCGACAAATGCCAACAAATGCCAAGGAGAGAAGATGTACATTCAGACCCGAATGGCGAAGAACTCTGGGAATTACTGAAGAAAGACAACACCTATATCTATATGTGTGGGCTCAAGGGCATGGAGAAGTCCCTTCTCCAACCTTGATTACTTGACTAATGGTGTCACTAGCTTCTAGAGATTGTAAGAAAACAAACTTGAGATTTCATACTGAGTTTATATGTACAATGACTCAGGCATTGATTGGATGGGGTACAAGAGGCAGTTGAAAAAGGCAGAGCAACTGTGAGCAGCATGAAGATGATGGGGTCGATGAATTTCTTGAGGCATGAGGCCATGCCCATCATCACCCTGTTGCAACTATACTAAGCTGCAACTCCACCTGATAGCATGGCCACAAGGACCAGGACTAAGCCAATCTCAAATATCCTCAAAGCCATGGGAGTTTCAGCTATGAAGACAGATATATGGAACTTCTCTGATAGGCATGGAGAGTTGTGATAATATCACTGATATGGTATGCTGTCAGGGCTGAAACAGAATGAAATACTTCCCATCATGTTATTCGAAGAAAAAGAGAAATCTCCTCATTATTGTATTAAACACCCGGAAAAAAATCACACAAATCATAATCATTCTAGTACAAAAAGATACTATCCTCATTACCTAAAGCAATCATTCAATTACCATCACTTTTGGTTTTACTCGTTGCAAAAAATAAATTTACGACTATTGGCTAAATTTGATTAACCTATAGTGTAGCCGGCATTGCCCTGGCTAGATACCCTATAACCAGGGTCGGTACCTAACCACAGATATAGAGTACCTTATAACCAAGGTCAGCATATGATTGCAACTATAGAGAATCTTATAGCTAAGGTTGACATCTGACCATGGTTATATAGTATCTTATAGCCAGGGTTAATATGTGACTGCGGCTATAGAATACCTTATAGCCAGGGTTGGCATTTGGTTGCGACCATAGATAACTTATAGTCATGTATTTGAACTTGGTCGCGTTCATAACATTTATCCACACCATTTATGGTCATATTATCTCATGGTTTATTTTAGTTGCAACTATTTATTATAGTCGCATTATATATTACTTTTAGATAGGATTAGTGACTGTAGGTATGGGTATAGGTATTTCTTCTTGTAGTGAGATATCAATACATTTTGAAATAAAGTAAGTCAAATAAGTATACAAACTATTATTGATTTAAAAAAAGAGTTTTGAGTTATTAGAAGATTCAAATAGAACCAAATAATTTTATCTGAAAAAATGAAGTACTTCGTTTTTAAAATATATGAATACATTTTCCTTTAAATTAAAAAATCCATATCATTATTTGTCATACTTATATCATGTCAGACTTTATTTTTAAAATTTTGGGGAAATTAAAAATAAAGATAGGTGTGAATGGAAATGATGAAAAGTTGCACCTTCGAATTAAATTACAACTTTTAGTCTTGTGCGACCAATTCTGTTTTAAGTTCTTGGCCATGTTACCTCAGGTCGGACCCCACACAAATTTATCGCGACACATTTTTAAATGCGTTTGAAAGACGTGCATTTTCGCTACTCTGCTCAAAGTGCTTGGTCGTGTGATTCGGCTCTAGTTAATAATTCGAAATTTACCGGCGTTTGAGTACCGCTACACGGTGGTCTAAACCATTATCACGGGAGGAATTGATATGGCATGGAGTGCAGGAGGAGAATAAAATTCCTTAGGCTAAGCAGTGAATTAAATTGGCTCGGTTTATTTGTTGCATTTTGCTTATGATGTTATTTTTGTTTTGGTTATAACTTTATTCATTTTAATTGCTTTCAATTAATATAAGTTATAATATTATTTAATTACTATAAATTAATATAAGTATTACGGAAGTAACAATCTTAAGGAATTTTATTCTTTTATTTATTATTATTTTCCGTCTACTTATTTTAATTTCTTCCAAGACTAAAACCCTTGTGGTTTTCTACTTGGAATTATTATTTGTTACTTTATTTTAAATCGTTTAAGACTAAAACCTTGTGGTTTTCTACTTGGACTATTCATTCATTTATTTAATTTGGTTCTATTATTATTATTTTGTTGGAGACTAAAATTTTTATGATTTTCTCCTACAGAGATTAAAACGCCGATGGTTTCTCAAAATTTAGGAGACTAAAATCTTTGTGATTTTCTACTCACAGAGATTAAAACCTTCGTGGTTTCTACTCAAAATTTAGGAGACTAAAATGCGGATTTTCTCTATTAGTTAAAACCTTTGTGGTTTTTTTTACTCGATAAATTCGTAGGAGAGATTAAAATCTTTGTGATTTTCTACTCAGATTAAATACTAAATAATTTTTTACTAATAAAGTATTGATTTAATTTTCATAAATGGGATCTGAAATGAACACTATTGTTCCAAACCAAGTTACTGCCCTTTACCACCCGTGAGAGAACTGGCAAGTTTTTAGGGTGTAGACTTCAAAGATGGCAACAAAAGATGTTCTTCTATCTAACGACTCTAAAGTGCAAAAGTTCATCAAAGAAGGGGTTAGAACAGAATGAACAAGTGCCCACGAAAAGATAGATCTCTTGTGATTGAGCTTACCGGAAACATTCGACTTCAGCGCGGGAATTATATTTGAGCGGGTTAGATGATATTCTATATAATAATACAATGATATTAATACTTTAAAAATTATAGGAAGCACTTGAGAAAAGTATAAAGAATTTGAAAGGCAGGTGGTTTAAAGAAATTTGTAATGACCAAATTTCTTGATTATAAAATAGTTGATAAAGTGTTGTGGCCTTGGAAATCAAGAACTTCAAGCAATAATTCACAATCTTCTCAACGAAGGAATGATTATTAATGAAGCGTTTCAAGTGGCTGCATTTATAGAAAAGTTACCTTCCGCATGGAAGGACTTTAAAAATTACTTGAAACACAAGCATGGAGATGGCGGCAGAAGACGATTGTCAGATTAAAAATTGAAGAAGAGCAAGCGGGCATCTTGAAAAAAGAAGTCTTAAGCGATCATCATGTCGAGGGCAAATATACTTGAATCTGCTCCTAATGCAAAGAAAACAAGAAGAGTATGGTCGAAGAACCACAATAATAGCGATAAAGTTCAAAGGAAGTTGCTATAATTGCGGTAGAATCGAACAGGTCCTCGAATGCCGTGCACCTAAAAATAAAAATAAGAATAAAGAGTCGAAGCCAATATTGTCAGATCGATGATATGGATATTGAAGATTTGTGTGCTTTTCTTTCAGGAGTGCCAGGCTTGGTAGGAAACCCGAAGGAATGGTGGATCTGCTCAACAAAAGCCATGTTCGTCTTTATCAGGGATGTTATATTTCCACAATAACTTTGTGGGACCTAAGGAAGGGAGCTGCATATGGGAGAGATCTTCAACTTCAAGATAGAATGAAATTTGGAAATATTCCTCCTGAATGACATCGAACAGAACTACGACACTAAGAATGTCACTCCATGTGCACGAAATCGTAAGAATTTGGTCTCGACATCACTTAAGTCAGAGCAGTTTAAGGTTGTATTTGTTTTCGATAAAGTTGTAATAAGTAAAAAATGATATGTATGATGGAAAGGGTTATCTTAACGTGGCGGCACACCGCTCAAATGTAATATTGTCGATAATAATAAGAATAATAGTTCATACCTTTATTTACTTGAGTCGAGATAATGGCATGCGATTTGGGACATGGTAATTACAAATCTTCTGAAATGATAAACGCTGATATTGCCAAAGTTTGGATATAATAAATCCAAATGTCAAGTATGTGTTGAGATCAAAATTTGCAAAACATCCCTATAATTCGGTTGAAAGGAATTACGAGACCTTTGGACTTGATTCATACGGACATTTGTGATATGAAGTCAATATCATCTCGTGATTAGGAAAAAGGAGAGTATTTCATAACTTTTATTGGCTTGATTGCACTAGATATTGTTATGTATATTTACTTAATAGCAAAGATGAGACAATTGATGCATTCAAACAATATAAAATTGAGTTGAAAATCAACTTAATAAAAGATTAAAATGATCGAAGTGATAGAGGTGGTGAATATGGGTGAATTTTGTTTCAAAATATGTCTAGAAAATGGAATTATTCATCAAATGACAGCTATATACACCAGCGAATGGAGTTGAAAGGAAGAATCGAACATTGAAAGAAATGATGAATGCTTTGCTACTAAGTTACGGTTTCTCGAGCATGGGTTGTCCTTCTGACTATCTGGATACTCGATAGAGTACCCCTCTGATGGAGCACAAATCATTCCATATGAAAAATGGAAAGGTAGAAAACCAAACTTGAATTACTTCAAAAGTGTGAGGGTGTCTAGCAAAGTACAAGTTCCTAAACCGAAACCGGGTTAAAATAGGACCCGAAACAATGATTGTATTTTGTGGATATGCTAACAATAGTAAAGCATATCGTTTTCTGGTTTATAAATCAGAAATTCCCGATATTCACTCTAATACAATAATAGAATCAGACAATGCTGAATTCTTTGAAGACATTTTCCGTATAAGAATGAAGGCAAAACACTTAGTGAAAGTTCCAAGCGACCTCGGGGAAATTGCGAGGGGAAAATGTACTAATATTGAGGAACCACGACATTAGTAAACGTCGAAAGACACAAATCTTTTTTAGTCGATTTTCTAGCATTTACGTTTAGAAAATGAACCTCGACTTTTAAGGGAAGCAATGAAGTCTTGAAGCTCGATATTGGAAAGAAGCGGTCGATAGTGAAGTTGAATCCATATTGAATAACCATACGTGGGAATTGGTTGATCTTCCTCCGGGGAAACAAGCCATTAGGATGTCTCATCGTTCCGTCCCAAATAATCGTGTGACAAGTATAAAGGGCAAGACTAGTTGTCAAGGATTTAGACAAAGAAGGTCTTGACTACTTTGATACATACTCACGGTCCGCGAAATTACATCTATTCGATTGTTAATTGCTTTGTTCAGCGTAGCAATCTTCAAATCCATCAAATGGATGTGGCTTGACCTTTTTAAATGGAGAATTGGAGGAAGAAATTTATATGGAACAACTTTGAAGGGTTTATTGTCCACAGGACAAGAAAATAAAGTCTGTCGAGCTTGTTAAGTCTTTTGTATAGACTTAAACAAGCACCTAAACAATGGCATGCAAATTTGACAAAGTAATGTTGTCAAATGGATTTAAGATAATGAGTCACGATAAATGTGTATATATCAAAAATACTCCTAATCATGAGGTCATTGTTTGTCTATATGTGGATGACATGTTAATAATAAGCAAAAATATTATTGACATAAATGCCTAAAACGAATCTCATCAGAATCATTTGATATGAAAGACTTTAGGAGGTGCGGATTTTATTCTAGGTATAAAAATCTCTGAGAACTCCTCAAGGAGTCTAGCGCTATCATGATCTCAACACATGTTGACAGTAGCGACAATTTCGAGTATTTGATTTCGAAACGCCCGATAGACTTAAACCTTGCTCTTGCGAGAACAAGGTGAAGTGAGTCTCAAGTGGATTACGCTAAAGTTTTAGGATGTCGTGTATATCATGAGATTGTACTCGACCCGGATATCGCTTGTGCAATAAGTAAACTTAGTCGATACATGAGTAATCCAAACAAAACGCATTGGATGGCAATGAGACGTGTTTTGGGATATTTAAAACATACCAAAATTTTGCTTTGCATTACAAAAATTATCCAGCAGTGATTGAAGGTTATAGTGATTAAATTGGATCAGGTTCAGCGAAGCAAATCCACTAGTGGATACGTGTTCTGATTGGTGGGGGAAGACGTGTCTTTGAAATCTTCTAAGCAAACTTGCATCGCCCGTTCTCTGATGGAAGCTGAATTCATAGCTTTGGATAAAGCCGGTGAAATTTGAATGGCAGATTTCTTAGAAGATATTTCGTTACGGCTGACCAGGTGCTTTAGATGGGCATGCATTGTGATAGTCAAGCGGCTATCGAAGGAAGTACGGAAGTGTTATGTACAATGGAAAATCTCGTCACATGCAATGAAGACATAGCTTTCTTGTTAGACCGATTAATCTCTAGTGAGATTATCTCAATTGATTACGTAAGATCAAAAGATAACGTGTCAGGGATCCACATTATTAACAAAGGCACATCTAGAGAGTTAGTTGAAAAATCATCGAGGAATGGGAGCTATGGCCTAGGACAAATCATCATAGCCCGAGTAACTCTGCCTAGTAAATTTGGAATCCCAAGATCTGAGTTCAAAAGAGAAAACAAAGTTGTGTTTGATGGTCGACATTGTCAAATTTATTAAACCCATTCTCATGATGAGGCAGTGTTGAAATAGGATAAACCTAAAATGAAAGGTTTTTAATGATTTCCTAAGTTTGACATAAGATTGATCAAATGGTGTATTTCTGAATGCGTTTAGGAATCACATGTGAGTGTGAAGTGTAGTGCTTCAAGGAGAATAAAAAGACGAGTTCTCTAAACACTCATGAGACCGGGGCGGTGTTCATGGCTAAAGCGAACACAGCAATGAGAGCCAAAGCGGATAGAGTTAGTTGTGTGACTTATATTGTCTTAGTATACACTAAAAGTCGACCCAGTTCAAAGATATCGCATCTCTCAGTTGTGAGTATATCGATATATGTTCCTACGGAAAGTTGAAGAGCTTCTACTTATTCGAATCTTTGCTAATTAACAGTTGTGAATGCATAGTTTTATGCGTAGTTTTCAAAGCTTGTCATTCTCCATTAAATGTGGGGATTGTTGAAATTATATATATATATATATATATATATATATATATATATATATATAGGTGTGAATGGAAATGATGAAAAGTTGCACCCGCTTCGAGCAATTCTGTTTTAGGATTCTGCTTGTACGCAGTTCACTATAAATTCCAGACCTCACACAAATTTGTACACTTACATTTTCGTCGTTTGAAAAAGACGTTTGCGTTTTCGCGCTACTCTGCCGAAATTAGCGAGTCGTGTGATTCACTCTGTTCTTTGCGTTGAAGTACCGGCGTTTTGAAGTACGCTACACGGTAAGATTACAAGCCGTTCTATCACGAGGAGGAATTATTCTATTAACCTTAGGTACAGGAGAGAATAAATTCCTTAAAAATTTATGATGAATTACGGTGGCTCGGTTTATTTATTGCATTTGCTTATGATATTTATTTTGTTTGGTTATAGCTTTATTCATTTTAATTGCTTTCAATTAATATAAGTTATAATATTATTTAGTACTATAAATTAATATAAGTACGAAGATATGAGGGGTAAGAACAATGAGATGGACATGCTTGTACTTGATTAAATCTTTGATAAAACAATGAGAAACGTAATTAAATTATGGTTTGCATTAGTCATATACGAACATATATTTTTGTGCTTAATAAGCCAAAAAGTTTGAAGATCGCACTAATTTTTGCATTAATAAACCAAATTACGAGGCAAGATTGTACATTTTCCATTTTCTTTGGATTATACAAGTAGAAATAGAAAGAAGGATTTAAAAATAAAGAAAAATAATTAAAGGGCTTCTCTTTGAAGTATTTTTTACATCTATTCTGCCACATATTACATTTAGTACTCCAATCTGGATTCGATCTTTTTTCTTATTTGTCCATTTCATCCCTTTACTGCTTGGCTTCTCTTGAAATACTTAGTTGATTATAAAAGAGATTAAAGAATAGTATAAAATTATATCTGGCAATAGATTGATTGAAGATATACTATAATTTTGATATGTAAAGTGAATAAATTTCAAAAACATAATAAATTTAAAAAAGAAAAAAAAACAACTAATCCATTATGCCATGCTCAATAACTAGGAAGCCTCCATGAATGGTTTTGATAGCTCCAAAACTAAGCGCATAAAATGAACAAATTAACAAAAACACATGGATGTTTTTCGGAAAATAATTAAAAATAAAAATAAAATCTTGAAAAATGTGGTTTAAAAAACTAATCATAAGTATAGTAAGTATAGTCGAGGGCGGCCCTTGCATGAGGAGCCCTAGGCTATTTTTTTTTTTGGGCCCTATTATATATATATATATATATATATATATATATATATATATATATATATATATATATATATATATATATATATATATATATAAGTTAAAAATAAAATTTTATTGAACAAATATATTCAACATTACATAAGAATTTCTTTGTAAGTTTGATACAGAACATTTTTAGATAAAATCAAATAATTAAAACTTCTATTAAAATCGATTTGTTTTAGCGTATGTTTTGATAGAAAGTATGGCGTCGAATTCCGTCTTTTCTTGTGACATTGTTGATCGAAGGTGTGGTTGATTAACTTGACTTTGAGAAACTTCTTTTCTGCGAGGCAGCTATGCGAGTATAGTCAATAGTGATACATGTGTCAATACATTTGGAAGCAGGGGAATCCGTTATTTTCAAATAGTATGGCTTAAATTCTTCTTTTAATTACTCCTTTGGTAAGCACTCTCTAATCTTCATTTCGAGAAAATAAGCTATTGTCAATCTCGAGTCTATGTTATGTCTCAAAATTTTCAAGCTTATCACAACAAGACTTCAAACAATCATCATACGTAATATGGCTTGTGTAAATCAAATAAAAATCCAAAAATATCTTCATATTTTTGAAATTGTTCAAATCTACTATTGAGTGAAGAAATAGTTTGATCAACTATATATAAGAAATAATCAATAACTACATAAGATTCTTTAGGTAGATGTATGTCTTGGCTAGCATTTTCGTCGACACTATGATGTAGTTCGTTTTCATCGGCCAATTTCTTTGCTTGTAATCTTATCGATTCAAATCCAGTGAATTTCTCTATAGGTCTCGAAAAGAAATAAGTCTTTCGAATGGTAATAGCGTCGATAACTATGTCTTTTACTTTGCAGCGTTTTGCTCACTCTATTAATGGCAGATAAAATATTGTACCAAATAACCATGCCAAATAAGAATTCAAAATCCATGATATTTGATAATAAACTTTTAGCATCCCTGAATGTCTTAGGATCATCACTTGTTTCCACCAAGTGAGTTAAAGCAGCTTTAATTTCTGGAGCTTGAAATCTTATTGCCTTAACACATTGACTTGACTTTCCCGACGTGTTTGTGACCAGGCTTAAGGGTTAAACCTTTTACATTATCTTGCAAAATTTTCTATCGCTTTGTGAAGATGAAAACAATATACTATATGCATTGTACAATTCCAAAAAGATTTAGCCTTTAGACAAGAATTTGCCATATCTGTGAATTAAGACTATGATAACCACATGGTGTGTAGAAAGCTCTTGGTTACGCCACAATACTTTTTTTGTACACCTTTATGCTTTCCTTTCATATTCGAACCGTTATCATAACCGACCTCTTAAATCACGAATCGAGTTCAAGTGTTCTTAAAGCATTTATTAATTCATCAAATAATCCTTGTCTCTGAGGTATCCTCCACTTTAGAAATCACAAAGAACTTTTATTGCTGAACTGCGAGAGCATTAATGCGTCGTGTTATTGAGAGCGTTTATTCTTCATGACTTATATACGGTATGCAATCAGTATAACTGAAAAATATTTTCAACTTCTCTAACTTTTTAATAATCTCAGTCTTTATTTCACCTTGACATAAGTATAAATTCATTTTGAATTTTGTGACTAAGATAATGATAATGAATTTCCTTTTCTGAATCATGGGAGGTGTTCTTTCAGTGTTGGATCGAGCTAAGTAAATCATTTCAATTATACCCCGAAATTTCCATTGTTTTCTTTATAAATTTTTCTCGATGCTCCCACGAAATGCCAAATTATTAACTGCAGAAATTGCCAGTGAAACTATTCTCACAAAAACGTGTCTCCAATGTTCTCTATCTTTGTTGATTTGATCTTGTAATGTTTTATCGATTGTCAATTCTTTTGTAATCTCCTTTCTAGTTCAATCCATCTTCTTATGTTCTGCATGTGCTCTACTTTACTAGTTTCATGACTTTTGAGCCTATAAGCGATATTTTCCGATCGTTGGTTCATGCGTTAATTTAATTGAAAAGTATTATTTTCTCTGCTTAAATAGCTCTGACAAAAGCAAAATACTTTATCAGGTAAAGTGAGTAAAGCCAACCATTTAGATAGTTTTCTCACAATTTGATAAATAACGAGTGTAATGTGTAGAAGAGAAATGCCTATTTTTCGAGTCTTTAGGAAAATTATCACTTTTACTTTAGAATGACTACATTTACGGCAATGTCTATTAAATTTTGATCGATAATTTTCGATTCTTGGATCATGATAAAATGAAAGACAGCGTGTATGTCTAAATCGTCTTTGTTGTTCATTCATATTTCCTCAAATTATCATGTTGTTCATTCTATTTTTCATTCTTCAAAATTTCTTATTCACCCAATCGCCAAATCTTCTTTATTTACTAAATTCTCACACTCTTCATTAATATCTTTTTAAATGCTTGAACCTTCTCATATATTCAAGCATCGGCATTCTTGTATTCTTAGAAATTTGTCGTAGCTCTACTTGAGATTGTAAAAACTGCAGAAGTTTTTCTTTTCTTCTTTCTTTTAAATATCGTCTGAAATCTTTCTGATGACATGTCATTCGAATTATTCTCCGATTCGAGATCAAACTTTTAAATTAGATCAGTAATGATAGAGCACGATGAGAGAATCTTGATAAATTTGATGAAACGAACATATCTTCTTCTTGATTGGTGCATAATAAAAATATAAAACTATAGAAATTATTATTTGATAAAAATAAAATAATCAAATAAAAATACGTTAAAAAATAAATAATAAGTGGCTAATCACACTATGGTCAGATTCACTGAAGATTTTTGTCACATTTGTTTTTATCGTGAAAAAAGGAGGAGCTAATATTTTTCGAAGAAATACTGTATTTTGAACGGAGAAAACTCTAGGATGTTGAAGAGTGTTTTAAACTTTTAACAAAATAAAAAATGTCGCGTAAATGTGTCCCGGCAATTTGAAGGAGTTTGCAAAAAAGGCAGTATCTGATTTAATGAAGTGGGGCATGTGGGACTTCGCTGTGTATTTAAAGTGGAAGTGCTTTTTGAGCTGCGTTTAACGTGAGTTTTTAAGAAATTTGTTAGCTGCCAAATTTTTTATTATATTTAATTAAATTATAAATTATAAATATATATAATATTTTATTATTTCAAAAGGAGCCCACTATAAAGTGGGGCCCTAGAAATGACGACCTACGCCTATTAGCGGGCGACCAGTAGTATAGTGTAATTTTCTTCATATAAACAGCTCATAGAATAAAACTTCAAAATATATGTTTTGATTGTAAAAAAAAAAACTAAGAAAAAAGCTATTTAAAATATATTTCTTTAAAAGTTTTTTTTCAAGAAATACTTTTAGATCTACATAACAAAAATTACACTCAATTTAGGAATATTTCTAAACATTTTCTATTTGAAGAATATTTTTTCTTTTTTATATTAAATATCTAAAAAGGCCCCCTCCTTTTTATCAAATAATTGAAAGAGGTTATCCATAAAGGTGAATCGGAGCGTAACTCTTTGCAATTTCACTCTCAATATATCTTTTATTAATTCAATTTCAATGGATTTATGGGGGAAAGTGAAATTGGTGGTGGAAATTAATTGGTTATTTTATTTCTTATTTTTAACTTTTTTATTTTTATTTTTTTATGACAAATCAGTGACATATCTGTAAATGAAAAGTAACATTACAGTTATAGTGTGAACGCGTTTATGGAAAACAATTTATAGTAACGAACCTAACCCCTGTGCGTTGAATGAATCAAAAGCAGTGGCTACCTTAAAATACAATTAACGTTGTCCAACGACATTTTGAATATTAATTTAGGTTAAAAATTAATTTTATAATTATTTTTTTTCAAATAAACTATTTCAATCTAAAATTTAGAAATTTCTTCGTCCTAAAAAAGAAACCTCCTTTTTTAGGTAGACCCTGACCTGGTCATTCTGCCTATGAGGAAGAGAAAGTACATATGACTATGAAAATTCATGTTTATGGAAATTTTATTAAGAAAAGTGTATTCGTTATATGAAAAACGAACCTAAAATAATTACCACCTTTTATCATCCTAACTACAACGTTTTACCATTTTAGTTGCTACTTATAATTTTTCTAGGTATTATCTTTAATAAATATGTACTATTTAACCAATGAGGATGTAAAACTTGTTGGGATTATGAGTGATGAGTGAAATATTATAAGAAGTAATATTTTGATGATTTTGCTAATTCACTGTAAATGTTAACAATTGGGAGATAAGGTCGGTGTGGGATAAAATGGTGAATGATATCGAAGCGCCCCGAAATTAAGCAGCGGTAAGGTGGTTGTGTCGATCGCGGAAATATCAAGTAAATAGTTTGGGAGGCGAGAATTCGTCCCAGTATAATAAAAGCAACAGCCAGTTGAGGTGGTTATCTTGGCGTTCGGAAATAGGAGTAATAGATGGAGTAATTTAAAAGCCGTCTTTAAAAAATAAAAAAGAGGAAGATATGTGTGCTGATATAACGTGGTAAAATCTTGAGTGGAGCATATGAAATGATCAGAAAATAATCGCATTGCTATGAGATGAAAGCCCGATCTGAGATGTCGCTGCTTGCGGGATATCTTCCATGTCCTTTTAGTTTTATCTCTCGATCTTCTTTCACATTGAAATCTTATGTTTTAACAGAAACTCTTACCGGTGTGATAACTTGCATTGTTTCGCACCTATTTTCAAATCTACATGATTAAAGAATGATCACTTTATGGCTAACTTTACAATATCCGCGAAATTACCGTTTGGTTTACGTTATAAGTAGCTGTTATAGGCAAGGTTTCTATCGTTGGATGAATTTATTTGGTTGAAATGGGCCGATTCGTTGATCGAAACAACCGTCAATTCATCCCAGCTTATCGCGTCACTCAACGTACAACTACTGCAACTACAACTGCAACAACATTTATGGACTGGACCTACAAAACTTGAATTCTAATTATTTTTTCAAGAGTACGAATGTGTGGAAGTAGGCTTTTCTAAAAATGTTATTACATTAGTTGTTCTTATCACCTAAAACTAGTGTTAATATATTAATTCATCATTTATTTCCTATACTCATAATTGCATCTCATTCATAATTTTTTTCTTAGAGAGTTATTAATATATCTCTAATGTTTTTGTTCGGAATTTTTATATGAAAGAAATACAACATAATAAACTTTATAAAGGAAATATATTGAAATAAATTCATAAATAAGATATATCAATAAAGTTGTCTTTTATAAAAAATTTTGAAACTAACGATAAATACAATTGTATCAGTCCTATGCCACATTGAAATACAATATATTGAAATAAATTTATAAATAAGATATATAAATAAAGTTGTCTTTTAAGTTATTGGTTAAAAACACAAATAATTAAATATAATGAAATTATAGACTATTAACACACCAATATAGTATAAAGTAATAAGATAAAATTTTACATCATGAATATTGGTCCCCTTCTGAGATATATATATATATATATATATATATATATATATATATATATATATATATATATATATATATATATATATATATATATATATATATTTGTCAAACATTTATATTTCCATAAAATACGAAATGTCGTGTGAGAACACTACAAGCAACCTAAAAAACATTCAACTGTCACTTTGAAGCAAAATTAATTATTGAAATGGAGTTTACGACAGTGAAGCAATCATGAGCAGAAAAACACTTAAATCAAATAAGATCTGATTGACTGGCAATCACAAATGATTGTTTTTTGGTTCGAATTAAAAACTCGTCGCCATTATGAAAGCGATTTTTTAAATTATTAGATGGTGATTTTATCATATGAGATTTGTATAAATTAAAATTTTATTTGAGAAATAAAATCATCATCTAATAATATAAAAATCGTTTTCATATAAAAACGAGTTTTTTATATCCGAACCTTTGTTCGATCGGCACTGGATCAAGGTCAATGGACGGTTGCCCTAATCAAATTCTCAACGACTTTCATTAAAATAAATGCTACACGGATGCGGACGGCTACATTTCTCTTTGCCTAATTTCTGTTGTTTTTTTGTTTCTTTCATTCTCTAAACTCAACATATTGTAGTTATTTTAGAATAGTTTCTTATTTTCTAGAATAAAAAATTTAAAGAATACCTTCAGAATTGAATAGTTTAAAAAAAAAATTAAATCGAAAAGAATACGTTTTAGATCATTTTACAACTTTAATTTGTTTTAATAATTCTTTTAAACATATAATAAAATAGTGAACATAAAAAACATTTCCAAGACATATCTAAAATATTAAAATAAGTTAAGTCTTTAGGTATTCAAATAGACTTTTATTTAGAAAAGTACAAAGACACAATTTTTTTTAAAATTATTTTCAAAAAAACAGTTGCTGAACACATCTTTGATTATGTTTCCATAAATCACCCTCCAAACATTGCCATGTATTATCTATATATATATATATATATATATATATATATATATATATATATATATATAAGAAAGTAAGTTTAGGAGAAAAAGTAATTATTGATAAAGATTTGAACTTTGTATTGAAGAGTTATGTCATGAAAGCGATTTTATTAAAGAAAATAAGACTTTGAACATTTTCAAAATTTTAAGTAGAAAATTTGTATCTCTTTTTCAACGAGTCGGTAATTTGAGCCTAATTCATTGGGTTAGTCTAACAAACCCAGAATTAGAACTAAGTCGAGCCAATAAAATGGCATCTCGATGTAAATTAAGTTTGATATGATCTTGTTCCATTTTGCTTTTGGTTCAGACCATTCGAATTGATAACTCTAAAGAAACATGTTTAGAGCTAATAATTGAATCGGATCGATCTGAATTATGATTGGATTTGGCCAGGTGAAGAAACAGTCCAATATTCAATGATCGATTAGGTCGTATTCGATTTATCATAGTTTGGTGTGGGCCTAGCAACGTCCAGATGTATTATATATTATACCTATTTTTACAAAGAATTTATTTACATTATACTATGTTATACCATCACTCTCACACATTTATTTACCAGTAGACTGAAAGGCACATCACACCCATAACGCGACTCATGATAAATGTGTAAACTACGCTTAATTTGGTTTAATACGATGATAATGACCATGTCTTTTACCTTCTTATCTTATCTCTTATTCAAGGAACTCTTAATGGTAACAAATTTTATTTTTAAATATCAAATATGTCAGTTCAACAGGATCAATGTGATGAATTAATAAAATTCCAAATTCCTAAACAATTAAAGAAATGGAACATAGACATAAATAATAATTTATCTTCCTTTTCTTTCATCTCGATTAATAGTTCTATCGTTAACTTGATCGTTAAAAATAAAGATTGTTTACAGAGCACCCTTGGATACAGAGCCATAACCCATGAAAGGGACAAAAAAGGGAGCAACTAATTATTAAATTCTAGTATTTCGTTTATTCTGAGTTTGGGTTACCTGGTATATCCTCTCACCATCCACTTTGTCGGTGTCTGATTTGATTATGAATTACGTGAGGCAGTGGGCTTTGGCGAGATCTCGAATCGATAAGCTGACAACTTGGAAATTGCATGGAGTCGATGGCACAGGCAGTTCTGAACTAAAAATAGGCTTTATAGAGGGCTTTATCTTGGCTTGGTGTCTTGTTTACAAGTGGACCAAACATCTTGGCCATGGGACCCGGGAGACATAATGCTAAGCCTTGATCTTTTTCTTTAGGTTGTCTCAGCCCAGCACTCTGAAATAACTTGTGTGGGTGCAGCGCGTAACCTTCTCGATGGCGGTCCAGCGCGAAGAAAGAGGCGAGTTTGGTATATATAAAGGGAAACGAGGTCATCAACGTGAGCAAGCGCCATCTTAAAATTCCGGATTTTGAAAGAATAAATACATAAGTATGGCGAATGACAGCGCCAACCAGCTAAAGAGAGGGATAGTGTAGTAGTAGGTAGAGGCTCTTGACGAAAATGAGGATTGATTCTCTCTCTGCAGATCCCCAAGACTGACTGGTATCGGAGGCGATGGGCGCGCGCGCCCTCTTTGTTTCTGGTAGCGTCTTTGTGGGTTGATCTTCGACGATCCAGATGAGCTTAGTAAATTCGATTCTGAGTGCTTGTATGTCTGTCTCGTCAAGCACTAAACGGCTTAGTTTTATAGTCTCTTATTTATCTTGAGCTTTGAAAGTGCAGTTTTTAAATAAGAAAAAGTTTCAAAGTTGATAATAAGTCAGAAAATTTATTTAACTTAGCAAAAACGAAAAACAAAAGGCACCTAAGTTTTTATATGGTTTCATTTCACGATAATTGTATTATTATTTTTAGAATCGACAGGGTAATTGTATTTAAATGAGTTCACATAACAAAGAAAGAAAACAAGTGAGTGATGTAATAAATAAATAATTTTTTAATCTTAATCACACACCTTTTAAAAGTAGAAATGTAGAATGAAATTAGGCTTACAATTTCCAGGTAGAAGACTGGTCGAACCATCAAACATCGTTCTCTAGGTCTCCTGGAAGTCCTCCCACCTCCCCTCTTTGTTGACTCATTTGGCGTTATTTTAAGTCTTGCGATCGAAGCAATCTTTTTCATAGAAGAAAGAATAGGCACCTTCTCTTCATATGTGCAAATATATATTCTTCCTCTCACAATCTCTCTGCTAAATTAAATTTGTCTTCATGTTAAGAGGTTCAAGTCCCCCGTCATACCGTCGAACCACTCAAATGAAGGTGAGAGCTTTTTTTCCTGGAAAATCCTGGATCTTTCTCTCCCCTGTTTCTGTTTATTTGGATTCCTTTCTATTCAATATGCTTCATATTATATCTTTTCGTGAACGGGTTTTTAAATTCATGGCACCCCATGTGGGGTGGTGTTTTTTGATTCATTTCATGAAGTTGAGGCATGATCCTCTTTGTGGAATCTCAACTTACTTTTGATTTTGTATTTTTTGTTTTTCTCTGGTTCTCTTCCTGCACATGACTTGGATGTTTGAAGCTAGAAAATCGGATCTCTTCTGCCTTTTTTTTTTTTTTTTTTCTTTGTTTCAACTTTTCATTTCAGAGTTTATTACTATGCTTGCTCACTGTTCTTATTGTTTCGATCAAGGTGAGTTGTGTTGAAATTGACTTGCATCGATGACAAAGCCAAGCAAAAGGCCATGAAAACAGTCTCAACTCTTCAGGTAATCCAATTTTCCTCTGACTGTTCTGTTTGTTTCACGAGAAAGAAGAGGAAAACAAGAGTAGACCTCTGATTTTTTTTTCTTTTTTCTTTTTTCTTTTTTATTCTTCACGTGACGTAATCTCACCTTCTTCTCGTCTGGAAAAAAAAAACAACAATTGGCAGGGATCAATTCCATAGCCATGGATATGAAGGACAAGAAATTAACAGTGGTGGGAGATGTAGACCCAGTAGACATAGTGGGAAAATTAAGAAAAGGGTGGCACACAGAGATCCTAACTGTTGATGAAGGGAAGAAAGATGAGAAGAAGGATGATGACAAGAAGAAGCAAGATACAGACAAACAGATAAAAGAGCTTGTGGAAGCTTACAAAGCATACAATCCTCATCACACCAAGTTTTACTATGTCCAGAGCATGGAGGAAAATCCCAACGCTTGTGTTATATGCTGAATCATATATTAATGTTTTTTTTTTCTTTCTTTCAAAACTTTGGACAAAATGTTATGGTTTTTATTTCATGGCCGGCCGGCACATGATTCCACTCCACCGGAACTACCGATGTGGTGTTTACTTTAATTAATAGAAACCCAGAGAGTAAATAGCCTTAAACTGTGTTTGGTTCTCGGGAAACGCTGGAAGAAAGATAAATAGTATTGTTCAAGTTGCTCTTGGAAAGCATCAAAAAGAATTTGAGATTGTCACCTAATGCATATTTTTCGACTTTTCTCACTATTATTTTTAAAAATTTTGGCCTTTATTTGTCATTATGTTTTGGTTTAAGAGGGTCCTAAGATAGGAAAAAGAAAGTACTACGCTTGATTTATTATGTAAAAATATAAAAAAATGAAATACATTGAAAATGGATTAAAATCATAGTGAAAATTATATATAAGTGAAAATTAGTTTTTTGAAAAGCCTTCATTTTCTTTCAACTTTTTCCTCTTTTTTTAAACGAGGAATGATGATTTTTAGGTCATTTTTTTTTTACGTAAAATCATTTCTCTACACCTCTTTTTCATTTTTTTTTTCAATAAAATGGTTATTCCACATAAATCTGTGATTTTTATATTTTATTATTTAAATTCTACTTTACGCTGCGTTGATTACTATCATTTTCATTGTGAATCGCAGCTTAAGATGTTTACCATTACGATAATTTTGGCTGGCCATAATTAGCATTTATATTTATTTATGCTAAGTCGATTCAAACGAACAAAACATATAAGATCAAAGATAATAAATTAAATCAATGACAACACTATGTTGTATAATTGGAGTTAAAGATATTCTATCTATTTATTACTAATTATAATCTATAAAATTATTTTTCTCGATAAAAAAGCCGTCCATTAATTTTTGCAAGGAAAACACTTGAAGGACGGGGGTGTTCGGTGGCACAACAACCATTTCAATTAGAAGACTTCTAGAAAGTCTCTAAAATAAAATCAATGGTCTGATCAATCCAATGGCTATTATTCATCTAGTTGGCAATATTTTCCCAAGTCAACATTGACATCTATTTTAGTGGTTGCGACTATTTTTTCCTACTATTTAGGTATTGTTTATTCCCACCCATCTTGGATTATATAAGAAAATAATTTTTATATCATTAACAATTTAAAATATAAAAATAAACAATAAAATAATAGCTAAACATGGCCAATATGAGAATTTGATGTCTATCTTGGAGCCAAAAAATCAGCTCAGAGTCATATTTAAGTTATGAGGACGGAAATATTTATGAATTAATTGGCTAGTATATAAATATTGGTAATAGATAGGGGTGGTAATTTGAAATTGCCGGCTGAATCGAAGCCGAATAAAATTGAAATGAATTTTTAGTGATAAAATTTTAGCAATTGATCGGTTGGCAAGCGGGCTCACCAATATCTAACGACGCTCAATCCTAATTTCGACCAAGCAATTTAACGAAATGAAATCAAATTACTCACCCCTAATAATTGAGTTTGTCCATATGAAAGTGTAAGAGTTCAAACCCATACTTTTTTTTTTCCAAAAATACAGGGGTCACTTTTAAAATAAAAGTTTTTTATTTAATTGTTTGAATGAAATTATGTTGCTTTAAAATAATTAATATATATTGTTTATTTTAATCATTAACTCTGTTTTGTGATTTGTTATTTTTTTTTAAATGCATCCTAATAGAATTTGACTGTTATAATTATTCATGAATAGGTAAATAATCTTTTTATTAAAATAAAATAAAATTTAGCCGATGGATTTATAAAAATTATTAATTAAAATGGATTGGAAATGACCTTACAAAAGATAAGGATGAACGCTGAACTCATTGAAAGCAACCTGCAGGCATCATTTTTGTTTTTAAAGTGGGTACCGGTTAGAATAGCCCTTAAAATAACAACAATAATATTAATATTAATAAATTTATTCAATTATTCTATTAAATTTATCTACATCTTTCAACTTCGTAAAGCCTCCTTTTCTCATTTGATATTTTGGAAAATGATAAAAAATGAGTCATTCATCTGTCTCGCACCCAAAAAAAAAACCTTTAAATAAAGTCTCTGGTCACCTAATAAATATTAATTAACCTTATAATATAATTAAAGAGCGAATAGATTTATAATGAAAAGTTTCCAATCTTTGATGCTCACTGTTCTCATGTTCGGATTTGACTACTAATTTTAATTCAAATGATTTAAACTTAGGGCTGTTTTTTTAACATACAAGACAAATAATTCTTATATAGAAATTGATGGGGTAATATTTAATGTGCCCAAGACGTAGCTCAAAACTAGGATTAAAATCACAAGACTAACAATAGCCTGATGACATCCCTAAATATGCTCCCAAAATGTTGTTTCATATCCTGTGAATCAAACCAAATCTCACCAATACGGCGGTGATAATTTCCACTATCTATTAACTGACAAATGATAGCGAAAGAATCCCCCATCCAATAAGAGAGAACTTTATCGCTCATCCACCGAAAAACATATACTATAAATACTGCACACCCATCTGTGAGCGATGACTTGAAGACCAATACTTCCATTCCCTAAACAACTGATATTCTTCCGCTGCGAAAAATCGACTAAAGACAGAATGAACTGGCCAGGTCTCCCCGCCGATCCTTCTTCTTTCTTGTTCGCAGAGGAGTCCAACGCCCGTGAGCCGGATCGGGCAAATACAGCCTGGCCCACCCAATGATTCCAACACGCTCCAGCCCAGCCCGCTGAAAGGCACAATCGGGCGCCGGGCCTCGCTGGAACAACAGCCTTTACAAATAAAGTTGATCTCTCAAGAATCGATGGTATCAACTCTAACACAAGGCAGAGCCGCCAATCTCTGCGATACATCAACGCAGATACCACCTCCTGGCAGCGCACTGAAACTATACATCGAGAACACAAACTGGTAGACGGAGATTAATTCGCCTCACCAACCAGCTGATGATAATTTTGAGCAACCACCGTAGATGCAACGCCCGGGCGGAGGCACGACAGCCCATGAAGGCCATAACACCACCCCTCGTAGGCTAACCCACATGTAGCCAAGGCCACTGCCCAGAGCCTGGCCGGCCAAATGGTGCAGCTATATAGCCGCGAGAGCTAGTTCCAAATGTGCATTAGCCTGACTGAGTCCCAATACTGGGCCAAGAGCTCAACCCGTCAAGAGAAAGGCCATATAGCCGCAGAGCCACCAACTCGTATTAGCCCACTTTGTTCTAGCAACTACTTTCAAAGAGCCTCAATCAAGCCAGAAATGCCATATAGCCTCAGAAAGGTTTAGCTCAGCAGACATTCACTAAGCCTTAGCAAATTTCGCCAAAAGCTCAACCGGCTCAACTAAGGCAGCATGGTAGCCCAAGAGCAAGTTCACCAGCAGATTAGCCCACTGAGCTCAATAGCTGGGCCAGCAGCCTCAACTCAAGCCTCAACTAAGGCCCGGTAAAGCAAGATTAGCCTTACCTGAGCCTCGCAACTCGCCCAAAGCTCAACCGCTTCAACTAAGGCCCAGTAGCTTAGAGCCGCCTGTACCTCGTGCAAATTAGCCCACGGAGCCTCGCAGAGCTCGCTTCTCAAAAGCCCACCGCTCAACTAAGGCCTGTGAGCCTAGAGCCGCTCAAATTTCGCGAGCCAGTCATACCTGAGTCTCAATAACTCACCCTTCAAGAGCCTCAACTACTAACTAAGGCCCGATAGAGCCCAGGAGCCGCTCAGCCTCAAGGTGACATCTACTGAGCCTCAAGAGCCTCGCTAAAGCCCAATTGCTCAACTAAGGCCCCGGCAGCCCAGAGCCGCCTACCAGCAGATTAGCCCACGAGCCCCAAGAAACTCGCCTTCGACGAGCTCAATCAGCCGTAAAAGGCCATATAGTCACAGAATCCGCCACCAGCAGACAGGGCCTCACTGAGCCCCCGCCAGCCTCGCCTTTGAAGAGCCTAATCGCTTCAGAAAGGCCATATAGCCGCAAAGTTCCGGCCACCAGCATATTAGCCTACTGAATGTGAGTTTCGCTTTCAAAAGCTCAACTGCCACCATGCACCGTAGCCCAGAGCTCGGGCCTACCAGCAGATTAACCTACTCGAGCCTCGCAGGGGCTCGCCAAAAGCTTCACCGCTTCAACTACTCAACTAAGTCCCCGTGAGCTCAGAGCCAGTCAGCTCGCGCAGATAGCCCCACCGAGCCTCGCGAGGCTCAATTTTCAAGAGCTCAATCGCTTTTACCAGGCCTCAGAAATTTCAGAGCCTAGCCGCTCGCGCAGACAAATTTACTGAGCCTCGGGTGAATTCGGGGCCAAAGCCTTAATCGCTTAACTAAGGCCTGCAGCTCAGAGCGCCTTATCTCGTGCATATTATCCTACTGAGCCTGAAGAGCTCACTTTCAAGAGCTCAAGTGCCTGTGAGCGCCATATAGTCGCAGAGCCGCCTACCATGGATTAGGCCAACTGAGCCTCACTAGCTTTGCGTAGCTTAACAAACAGTACAGCTTCGCCTATGAGCCCGAAGAAATTTCGCTTTGGTGTATTTAACAACTCAGAAGGCCTAAGCGCCAGAGCCTAGCCGTCGCCTTGCAAAGCTTAATACCGTGGAGGTCTCACGCCAAAAGCCTAGCAAATTCGCCTTGCGTGAGCTTAATGTACCTCAGAAGGCCTAACGCCTGCGGTCTCAAAGATCTTAGTTTGTAGAGCTTAACAAATTTCAGAAGGCCTCGTGTCCCAGGAGCCTAATCAGCTGTTGTATAGCGAACAAATTTATAAGGCTTTAAGATCGCGAAATAAGAATGCCACGTAGCTATCAGCCAAGAAGGCCTCAACGCTAAGAGCTGGTGAAGGCTTCGGGCCTAAGAACAGCCCAGAGCGACAACTCGCTTCAAAAGAGCATAAATGTACTTCGGGAGGTGAGCCTAAGAGCTGGGTAGCTTAGTCTAAGGCGAATAAATAAGAACGAATAGCTTCCGCCTAAGAGTATAAATAGTCTAGAGACAGACAGCTTCAGGAGCTAAGAAGCCACCTGGGGAAGGTAAAGTAGCCAAGGAACCATGTAGCTCAGAGCCATGTAGCCTGGGCTTTAAAAGAGCCTTGCAAATTAGTTTCAAGGAGCGAATAGCTCAAATTTCAAAAGAGCATAAACCGGGCCAAAATAGAATAGCTCAGAGCCAAGTAGCCTGGGCCTGCGGCAGCGAACACCCAAAACCAAGCAAACAAATTGGCAAGATAATAAAATACATAAAACTAATCAAACCCTTCCGGCAGCCACGTGATTATCATGTCGATCCAAGAAGCGATATTACCTAGCTGCCAGTCAAAGGCCGGGGGCAAATCACGGGTTTGAAATAATAAGGCATTGCGCCCAAGACGCAAGCCCAAATGGATTAAAACCCGCCCAAGATTACAATAGGCCCTTGATGACATCCCCCAAATATAGGCCCAAAACAAGAGCCCATATCTTGTAAATCAAACCAAATTTCACTATTAAGGGAAGTAGGATAATTCCCAATAACTGCTTATGTAACGCCCCAAAAATACCTTAGAATTTTTATAATAATTTTAAATATATATTCCGGGTATGAATTGAGACAAACTTGGGTTTTTCAGGGAAAAATTGATAAATTGATAAATTGTGAAATGTAAATTGAAAGTGTGAGCGTATGATTTAATATTATATGCTAAAAATGAGAAAGTTAGTGAACCCGGAAATAAACCCAAGTGAAAAAGGGGCAAATGTGGAAAAATTGTAAAATGAGGACCTAAGGGTCAATTGTTATGTAATGTTCATGAATTTATGATAAATGACGGCCAAAGTGGAATCAGAGACTTAAATGAAAAACGGTTAGTGCCAAACAAGGCCTTATGGAAATAAGAATTCTAAAATGACCTCAAAAAGGAGAAAAATGGAGGAATAAGAGACTGAGTGTAGGCCAAACATGGCCTTACACTTAATGGGTTAAAGGCCAAACAAGGCCTTATGGATTTAAGGATATTATGCAAAGACCAAAAAATGGATCTTAGGGCTCATTATAGCGGAGCAATCTCGCTTTTGAGAGAAAGGTGGTGAGAAAAGGGAGAAAATCTAGGGTTTGTAAGGAGGAGTGGCTTTCTGGTTGGCTTTGTCATTTCTCGCCTCCCAGACCAAGCAACATACAAGAGGAGATTTGAAGAGGTAAGGTAAGAAAAATCAAACCCTAACCTCATTCTTTTGATTCAATTTGGGGTGAAAAGCCCTAATCCTGAGAAAATGGATTTTTATTGATTCTAAAACCACATCTGGAGTTGTTTTGGGTGGATTCCATGGTGATTTTTGATATGACTAATTGGAGAAGGTTTGTAGAAGAAAATGTGAAATGCCAAAATTCAGCATTTCTAGGCAAACCTCAGAGGTGGTAATCGGTACCAAAGAGTGGTACCGGTACCATGATGCGTTAAGGCAGCCTGGCACTACCCAACTAGTACCTAAGACTAACAGCAAAGAGGGACTGCACTTGCATTCACTACTTCCAAAGCAGCCTGCTTTTTGCATATTTTGCACCATTAAATATCGTATTCATACACCGATTGTTTAGGAACCCTAAGAAATGATTAATGGGGGTTCAAATAAGAATGAGACTAAGTGAAAACGCATCGCACTGCTCGCGGCCGCGAGTATGATTATTTGTTTAACCC